>CM037879.1:137117818-137655110 GCA_021292165.1 Shinisaurus crocodilurus
TCTTCTTCTTCTTCTCTCTTCTTCTTCTTTCTTCTTCTTCTTCTTCTTCTTCTCTTTTTCTTCTTCTTCTTCTCTCTTCTTCTTCTTCTTCTTCTCTTCTTTTTCTTCTTCTCTCTTCTACTTGTCCCTTTAGAAACTTATCTAACTGAAATGTCAAACATGGTTTCTTTGCATTCTTTGTTCTAGGCACAGTTTAAAACGGATTTATTTCTGGTAGCTGTTCAGTTTACGTTGAGTAGAAATCATACTCTAGATTTTGCTCTCTAGTCAAACTGGAAACCAGTAGAGACTAACTACGGCAACATGAATTGGTAGGGAAATTCCTCAGGAGTGCAGTGTAAACGGCTCCCCACTCCCAGTGTTAAGCCATCTTTACACTGTATATGTGAAGGTGGTCCTATCCTTGACCCATTTACTCAATATAGCATTTTAAAACTTCCAAAGAATACTGACATGGTCAGGCTGAGGAAACGTTTTGTCAGCCCCTCCCCCCACATACTTGGCAGCGTATATCTCCCATTTCACCTCAGCTACTTTGATTAGTACTACTTTGAGTAGTGCCACTTCTCACGGCATATGCATAATCTGTGGTTAATTTACTTCAACGTTCTTTTGACAGGAAATGTTGCCTAAGTTAAGTCCACTCCACTGTATGAGGTATCCATTCATTACTTTTTGTAAACCGCCTATTTTGGCCTCAGAAAGGCGAGTAAATAGAAGTACAATAAATAAAAGAAAACTAAATAAATTCTCACAAGGGCTATTAAGGGAGCTCAGGATTTATATATATATCAGGGCCGGTGCTACCATTAGGCCAACTAGGCGGCTGCCTAGGGCGCTGGGCTAAAGGGGGCGCCAGGAGCATAGGGCTAGAGGGAGGGAGGGGCTACAAGTGGGAAGGGGCGGGCACTAAATATCTGATCTTGCCTAGGGCACCAAACTGCCTTGCACCGGCCCTGATATATATATATATATATATATATATCGTATATATATATATATATATATATATATGCACACACACACGCACGCCCTGTTCAGGTGTTCTGAACCTGAATGGAGCAAACGTGTAAGGAGAATGAGCGCTCCAGCTCTGCCCTCTCCATTGTCACATATGTCACCCTTTACTTGTGGAGGGCAACAGTCTGAAGAGGAGATCCATCCTCCTCTGTCTGCGGAGGCTCTCCAGTCTCCACACAAGCCAGAATGCAGGGTTCTTGCTTGTGTGGAGAGCTTCCACAGGGCCTCCTCTTCAGACTGTCACCCTCCACGAGTAGAGGGTGACAAATGTGATGATGGAGGGGGTCGGGGCTGGAGCACTTACTCTCCTCATGCGTTTGCCCTGTGTGGAGAGCTTCCACAGGGCCTCCTCTTCAGACTGTCACCCTCCACGAGTAGAGGGTGACAAATGTGATGATGGAGGGGGTCGGGGCTGGAGCACTTACTCTCCTCATGCGTTTGCCTGTTCGGGTTCAGAACACCCGAATAGGGCCCATATATATGTTTACTCATGGATACTAGCCCATTGAATTCAGTGGGACTTAGTGCCAAACTATATGTTACACTAATCATGTAGCTGAGGCTTGTCTTTCTTTCCCCCCCCTTCTGTAGTGTAAGGTTGTGCAGCTCTGATTTGGATCAGGACCACTGCACTCTGGGAGGGGCGGGTTAAACCTCACTCACCATCCCCCACATGGGGGTTTAAAACAGGGAAAATAGTCTCCCTTCATGAGCCAATGTGTAGTTTGGCTCTTACTCCCAGGTAAGTGTGTATAGGATTGCAGCCTCAATGTAAGCTCCCCTTTTCCATGTCTAAGGGCTTTTCTGCATGAGGCACTCACCACCACGCCGCTTTTCCAAAGCTGCTTCTTCTGTTTTCTTTGCAGGAGTAAAGAGCGCCTCATTTACATGTGGGTCACGTGGTTCCCCCCCCCAAGTTTCTTCTTTTTCAGCTTTCCTGTATGTTGTATTACAAAAGCACAAGGTGGTGCTGCGGTATATAGCACAGTTCCGGAAATACACAGGCTTCTTGTAGCATGATTTACTGTTGCAGCTAAATAATACCTCATTATCCTTGCTCTAAAAAAAGCCACAAAAATGGCTGGAAAACATGGAGAGGCCCTGGGAGGATGACGTTGCGAAACTTCCATGAGTAAGGGAACACGCGCGCACTATGAATGCCTCGTGTAGAAAAGCCCTAATTCACACTCCCAACAACAAAATCTCCAACGCTCAACCTTAAGGGAGTGCCCAGCCCAGATGTATGATTACCCTAACTTTGCCTCAAAATGTTTAATGTGGTGTGAGGCTATGGTGGGATCACAGGAAACTGCTGCGAAGGGCTGACTCCCTGTACCATTAATATGAGCCCATATTGTTCCCTGGTAGTTAAATATACTAGTAAATGCAATTGTTATTTTCAAACCGTATCACTGACTTTAAGTGAAAGGACTGGGGATCAAAACAGCTACCCTGTTTTCTGTCTGAGAAAAAAAGTGCTACTGAATGTAATGGAGAAAAGTGGTAAATGTAAAAGAGAAATGAGCTGTCTCATAAAAAAAGAAGAAAGAAAGTCTTGGATATCAACAGCTGCTATTTATCATTAGAGTCAGGTAAAAAATGTCTTGGCAAGGACCAGATGCATTTTGTCTGGGTTAGCTCGGCTGCCTTGTACATCTCAGATTGAATTCTGAGGCTCTGAGCTACCATTTCATGTACCAAAATATAATCTGGCACATACAGAAAATACCAAAAGCTAGAAAATATACCAGTCAAATCAGTTTGCCAGAAAATGGGTTTTTCAGCATTTCAAATGAGCATTTCAAAGTGAATCTCCAGAAAGGAATGGGGGGGGGGGGCTTACAATTCCAGGAGCCTCTTACCTTCCTTCCCCCTTAAAAAAAACACAAAAAAACCCCGGTTGTTAAAGTTGCCAGCTTTGGCATCACATCAGAAGCAGCCTTAAAACCTCCAGGCAAGCCTACCACTGCCTGGGGCCCAATCCAACCTAAATACAAATCCTGGTTAATTTTGGGGAACACCAAGCAATGTTGAAAATATTAATCTGATTATCCCCAAATTATTTCAAATATAATGATGGGGAAGATCCATTAATCCCTAATTAGCTAGACGACGGAAGTATAGAAGCCTAGCTTTCAGAAAGTGAAGTAAAATTCAACTGCCAATCTGATCAGCTTCCATAGGTTGATGTGGGAGCGGGGTGCCATATTGTCCTTCACCTCAGGCAGTAAAATGTTTTGGACTGGCCATGGTAACAAGGTGGTTTTGAACATTACTTGAGTGTGGGTGGGTAGGTGGAGAAATTATGAGTGAGCTGCCTTTCCTGTTTTGACATGGCTCATATAATGTTTTTAAAGGAACCTGCATGGGGGAGATACAAATGGTGTTTCTACATCCAAAACATACATGCTTCCCAGATAAGTTAAGTTCCCTTTTGAAATTATATCAGCCACACAAAACAGCTATGCCTCTTCTCCAGATAACCTCAACCTGCTCTCCTATCAAATTAATCAGTTCACCCCAAAGGTAATTAAGAAGGATATAACTTGGGTCTCTTTCTTGTCATATGGACTTAATCCATACGACCATATCTTAATATGGACTATCTATCTAGGGTTCCAGGACATGATCTGGGTGCACATGCTGCAGCCACCTTGCAGAAAATTAGCAGGTTTTGGTTTGCTCAATGCCTTGATAGAACACCTGGGAACCCATGGATGGGAACCCCATAGATCACAAACTGAATATGAGCCAGCAATGCGATGTGGCTGCAAAGAAGGCAAATGCTATTTTGGGCTGCATTAATAGAAGTATAGCTTCTAAATCACGCGAAGTGATAAAGGATAATTCCCCTTTACTCAGCACTGGTTAGGCCTCATCTTTAGTACTGCGTCCAGTTCTGGGCACCACACTTTAAGAAGGATGTAGACAAACTGGAGAGGGTTCAGAGGAGGGCAACAAAGATGATAAAGGGACTGGGAACAAGACCCTATGAGGAGAGTCTGAAAGAACTGGGCATGTTTAGCCTTCAGAAGAGGAGACTGAGGGGAGATATGATAGCACTCTTCCAGTACTTGAAGGGTTGTCACACAGAGGAGGGCCAGGATCTCTTCTCGATCATCCCAGTTTGCAGGACACGGAATAATGGGCTCAAGTTACAGGAACCCAGATTCCACCTGAACAGGAAAAATTTCCTGACTCTTAGAGCAATAAGACAGTGGAACCAATTACCTAGGGAGGTGGTGGGCTCTCCCACTCTGGAGGCATTCAAGGTGAAGCTGGATGGCCATCTGTCAGGGATGCTTTGACCTGGATTCCTGCATTGAGCAGGGGGTTGGATTCGATGGCCTTGTAGGCCCCTTCCAACTCTACTTTTCTATGATTCTATGATTCTAAGATGTTGCCTGGAGTTCCATAATGGAAGAAAGATATTGTGGAGAAAGCCAACCTAAGCCCCCTGCCTGACACACACACACTCACCAAGGAGGGGGGAAGGAGATCCAGGGGGGGAGACAGCCAGTCTGAGGAGAAGGTAGTAGATAGATGCTACACCCTTGTGGCAGTGGATCTCATAGAAAATGACCACTAGGTAATATTATTAAAACTGGGTTTTTACCTGAAACTGGGATCTGTTCCCATCCCTAGGAGATATGTACTAAATAAATAAATAAATTCTGGCATCTTTCTTTGACGCACCTGCTCTCGGATTGGATCTAGTGGTTTGGACTGGAGGGCTGAGGAGAAGGTAGTAGATAGATGCTACACCCTTGTGGCAGTGGATCTCATAGAAAATGACCACTAGGTAATATTATTAAAACTGGGTTTTTACCTGAAACTGGGATCTGTTACTGGATTTATTGTTTGAATGGGAATATTTGTTCTCTCATTTCCAGCGTGTTTTGTGAGCTTCAATAAGAAACGTCATATTTATTAGGGCCTAAAGCTTTGTTGTTGTTGTTTTCCAAAGTACCTGAAAATATAATTGCTGCCACTGAAGTTTGAATTTATTTTGCAATTTCCACCCCTTATAAGCATTAACTTTTTTCATTTTGACACAGTGCACTTGTAAATTGTCATAGTGAGTGAATTTCAAAGAGCAATGTCTTAATCAATGGGTTTAAATCTGCCCTCAGAGTAGAGTTCAGCGAAATATTTCATAGTACTTTAGACCAGTCACAGTGACTTTTTCTAGAGTTATGGAACAGCCTGCATGCTATTCTTGAATACTGACAGTAATTTCAGCACCTTGCAATGTGGTGCTTTTGAAGCAGTCAAACACTGAATCTTGTTCCGTTGTCATTGATTCTTGCTGGTGCGTTGACGCCATCAAGTCACATTGCCTGGTTATATACTGTTCCATTGTTTAATATATATTTTTCTTACCCTGAAGTCCTTGAAATTTTATTTGGGGGGGTAAGGGGTTGTCAGGAGCTTTGGAAGGCAAGAAATTGACTCGGGAGGAATCACATTATTTTGAAGGTTCTGCCGTGAAGGTAGCATTTTACCAACAGTGTTAAAAACATTTCCTCATTCTGTCAAAGGAATGATCAAACAACAGACCGGCAGACATTATTTTATTTCCACCTAATCATGTTCTACAGCAGAAAAGCACTCCAGGGCCTTCACTGTTCTCCTGCCTTCACATACCGGAGGTATATTGAGAGGCAAAAGGCCAAAGGGCAGGTGCTTTCATCCATGTGGGAAGTGCAAATGGTAGAACAATACTGCACACACCGGAATACATTTCTGCTATTATTGAGTGGGTTTGTGTTATTTTACAGCAAATGGAAAATGCACTTGACAAAGCGGCTCCTAAGCATTACAGAGTCAGAACTCTGACAGTCAGCGATAGAAATGGGTCATTGTACACTGACTGTACTACTGTGACTGCATTGCTCCAGTTTGCAAAAAAACCCACAACCCAATAGAATTTACTCATGCTGAATTCCAATTTTAGGCAAATTCACTACCTTCTCTCTGAAGAGGCATTGCAGCAGCATAAGTATGTGAAGATCTATTGGTACAATGCGCTAGGGAGCCCCAAGTACATAAACTCTTATGCCTAGCTTCCTAGGAGGATTCAGGAACTTCCCTACTAGGTGGGAATCCGTGACTAAGGGCCAAATTAGACAATCGCATAAAATATAACATGCAGCTATGTATCTTGTTTTTACTTTAATTACAGTTGAAGAACGGGGGACTTTGCTGGGAATGCAGTGAACAAGAAGGGGAGACATATATTTTACCTCCCCAGTAAGATTAGAATGAAAATTCTTTTCCCCACCTGGCTAGGAGTTTCATTTAAAAAGTTCCCACTGGCACCAATGCTAACCTCATAGTCTCCAATTGCCCCGAATGCTGGGACCCTCATGAAAACCCTTAAGCCATCACTGCTTCTCACTTTGTCATGCAGAGTCCCAAATTCCCCTGCCTCCTGTAACTGCAAGCTACTTAAGGTGCTCTTAAAGGGGCCATGGGCAAAACTGCAGCTAAGCTTGCAGTTTTAGCTTAGCTGCAATTTTGCCCATGGCCAGAGTAAGAGTAGCTCTCTGCTTAGGCTAGAACAGCTGCAGTAAGCAGGGAGGGGAACAGATGATGCTAAGCTGGGCGGGCCAGGCAAGGATGTATGTGTGTGCGCATGCTCTACCTGCTGCACGTTGCTGTGGGAAAGGGAATAGCTGGGTGAAAAGGAGGTGGAGGCTGCACCTGCTGGTCTGGACCAACAGAGAGGCGAATGAGGGAATTTATCACATGATTCCTATCTTTATATTGCCAAAGATTTTATTTCCTAACAGAGCTGACTCTGTACCTCTAACAGGTGAGGTTACAGTGTCAGAAGGAAATGCAATAAACTTCCCCTTCTTTCTGAAGCACCATGTTTGGGGGTGGGCGAGCTTCACCTGTTGAATTGGTGCCAATCCTGAGCATTTTAAAACAAAAAGAAAGAGATTGCCCTGCAAGTAGTTCTGTTTGTTCCTGCACTTTTCTCTGTGCCAAATGTAGTCAATATTTGTTTACATAAAACAAGGGTGGGAATTGTGTGGCCCTCTAGATGGTGTTGGACTGCAGCTCCCAGCATTCCTCACCATTGGCTCTGCTGGCGAGGGCAGCTGGGAGTTGCAGTCCAACACCATCTGGAGGGCTGCACGATTCTCACCCCTGCCATAAAAGGTACGAGTTTGCTTTGAGGCTTTCTTTTTCCTGCTCTTTCCAAATCCACAACTGATGCACTATGTAACTTTCACTTTTGTTTCTAAATGTTGCAGAGTGCTTTCCTTTGGGATAAAACATGAAACAGGCTCCTTGGTGACACTGAAACTAAGTGGCAGGAACTCTTTTGCTTGTGTTGTGTTGTTCCGGTTTGAGTTTTATGGAAATGACATCTGTACTTTAGGATGTACCGGTAATCCTATACACACTTTCCTGTGAGTAAGTGCTATTGAATGTAATAGGACTTCTGAGTACACATGCATAGGATTGCACAGTTATTCTGTTTTCAGAGGAGTGGTAAATTTTACTTGGCTCTACCTGTGTACCCCATGTGAAAGTCTTTTTCTAACACATGCTGAAGTGCAATGGAGAAAGCTATCTACAGTAATGATTAGGATTATTCTGCAGGGATTTGGGGTTGGTGTTTTTTTTAAAAAAAAACATTAGAAGGGATTTAGTAGAAAACACTCTCCTCAAGAGAAAGAAAGAAAAAAATCCCAACTACCTCAAATAGCAGCAACAAACATCATCATTCCATTTTGGCATAATTGTTCAATCACAGTGTTGTTGTTCTTGTTTTTTTAAAAAATAAAATAAAATAAAGTACAATAGAGCCCACAAGGTTTTTTTTTCTGAGTGGAGAAAATAGGAGCTTGCAGGGTGGGCCTGTGAACCACTTTGCACACTCAGACATCTAAATGTTAAATATTATAACAATTTCTGTGCTTAAAATACTGCAGTTTTGTGTGTTTCCTCTAATAACTTTTGTACTTGACCATGCCCTTTGGTTGCCTGGCCATACTCTTGGCCACATCCTCATGTTGCCTGGCCACACCGTCTTGATCACACCTTCATGTTGCTTAACCATACCTCTTCTTACATATTCACATGTGTGTCCCTGTTTTCATCTGTGAAATGTTGGAGGATATGTAAGCTTTTTTTCCTAAGCATTCTAGCTGCACCAACCAGAGAGGGATTTTGGTTCTGATCACACTGGGGAGGGAAGAAATAAGTCTCCCTATGTGCGCCATTCCTGGTAAGGATTGTTTTCTTGCACCTGTAATTAGTTAAAGTAAATACAAGATAACTAACTGCATGCAACACAGTAGGAGTAAGATGTAGTTTGGTCCTGACTCAGACCCTTAGGAGGTTTCTCCAAAGCAGGGGTGACAACCCAAGGGCCTAAGTAATTTCATTTTGCACTTGGGGCTACATTCCATTGGTGAGCAGGGCAACAGGCAAAGTAGGCAGGGCTGAAAATCCACCCCCATCCTCCAGTTCAGTTGACACCAATTAATAGTAAAATAAAAATAAAAATAGTCTACTCATATGTAAGTATAAGCAGCATGTCTACTCACAAATAATCAGGGCAAGTCTCTGCATGTCTACTCAGAAGCAAGCAGGACAGGGCTCAGAAGGAAGCAGGGCTGAATAACTCAGCAGCTTCTTTCCCTGGGCCCACCCGCTCTGCCCCACAGGGAAAAACACTTATCTCCAATTAGCTGCTGATTGGAGATAAGAGCTTTTTCCTCCATGGAAGAAGCTACCAGGTCAGATGGGGAACCCCTGTGGGTCTTATTAGGCCTGCTGGCTGGAGGTTCCCCATCCCTGCCCTAAAGATTCTGGGACTGTAGAGGGGGAAAAGCCAGGGAGGTACCTACACCTCTTGTTACAGCTGCCTTTGGAGAATAGTTCAGAATAGTGAAGATTTCAAAATACTGAATTAGACTTCTGGAAAGGGGGAATGTGTCATAGCCTGGTTGAAAAGAATATAGGGTTGGATCCAAAGATCCCATAAGTAGATTTCTGCTTAAGGAAAAGGTGCTACCAGTGCCTCCTAATGGAAAGGGGGAGGCTATTTTTGTCAGTTCATACTCTCTCCTGCAGCCCGATGCCCCCTGCCTCTGAAAATATACTCTGGAGTGTTGAGGGACAGCATAGGAGGTGGCATGGGAGGTTGCAGGGTAGAGAAGGAATTGGAGAAAATTGCCTCCCTCCCTCTGCCTTTCCATTCTCAGATGGACTTCTCCCATGCACAGAAGGGCACCTTAGGATCCAAACCATTCTCCCTCTCTCCCACTCACACTCATTCTTGGACACTCCACTCCATATACAGAGACACATGTTGGGATATTTACAGCACGCATACTGGCACCAAAACAAAGTTCTGGACTGTTTATCTTCATCTGGATCTGCTGCTTTCCTGGAGCTGGTGCACGTTGCACTCTGTTCTTTTAACTTCCAGAATGATTTGTAATTATCAAAATCTCCTAGAATTTGCCTTTTTCAAAGGTAGGGGTCATAGGCTATTGAACAAGGCAAAAGCACACACGCATACCCTCACCAAAATATTCTTGTCTTGCTAGTAGGTAGCCATGTGCCCTGCTTTACAGAGGATAGCCCATTATTTGAATACACCCTCTGTTTTATTGATGATGAGGAACTTGTCTACTCACCAAAGCCCAACAAACGTGCCAGAAATCCAAAGATGTGGGGAAGTTGTTCAGAACAACGGATCACCTACGATGGGCCTATGGAACTACCCAAGTTTATATACAGTGAGAGGAGGCACTACTAGGAGCCACTGTCTGAGACTGGATCCTTAAAAGGGAAACCGGCCCCTCAACCTATGACTCCTCCAGACAGGGCATTTCTGTCCTGCCCTCTTTTGCTGACGCCTTACTAATGGGGCCCATCTCAGAGACCCCCTCCCCTGGAGAGCCTGCCTCCTGTTGTTCAGTTGTCATGGATGAAGTCCCTGACTGATAAGGGGAAGCTCTGTCCAAGGCTGAGTCTCCCATCTGAGGAGATTTAACTAACTCGGCCTCGATCGTTCTCAGCTCCCCCTGTTCGCTGGGTGGTGGGAGGCCTGGCAGGACTGCACTGCCTCATCTCGAAGGCTCGCAGCTGGAGCTGACTCTCCCAGCTCTTCCCCAGAGGCAGACCTTGAATCTCCCTCTGTGCTAGGGCAAGGTCCGACACCACTCAGGCCTGTATCTGAAGGTAGGCTAGAGGAGGCCTGACCCCCCCCCATAATTTTCTGTGCCCCTAATTTTTTTTTTACAAAGAAATAATTAAAAAGCAGTTTTCAATTTTGTCTTTAAAAGGCCTGCAAACCAGATGAACTACTTTTTTGGTGCCCCCCCTGAACTTTTAGGCTGATTCTGGGCCTGCTACCACTGATAATAGCTAGAAAGTAGTGCCAAAGCTACCAGCTCCGCATAGTTCAGGGAACCCAAGAGACCAACAGGGCTCCATTTGATCCTGTAATGCTGCTGCCTATGGCCTTGTTCCTTAGTTTGGTCTCCAGATCGCCTGTCCTGTGAGTAGGTTTAGAGGTTCAAGGTGCTTGATACAAAGTGAAATATTCTTCCTAAAACTTCTACTCCAGGTTGGAAGGTATTTATTTAGAAATGTTTCCCCAGGCTTCCTGTTTTGCTATGGCTTCACCTCCCTTGCTGTGTGAGTATGATTGTAAAATATTATGTACACTCCTCAGTGGTTATCTGACTGTGAAGAAGAAGAAAACAATGGTGCGATGAGAGAACAGTGCTTATGCTTTCATCTGTGTATTTCAGAGAGAACAGAGCACATCAGGAGACCTATGCACATGTTTTAAGTTTCAGATACCCAGTGGAAAAGAAGGTGCTGCATTCAGACCTGCAATGGGAAGTGAGCATTCTTTAAGCCATTTTTGAACCAAAAGCCACCGCCATCTTAATAGTTGTTCCCACAGCCTATCGTACCACAGCCTATCCCACAGCCTATCGTACCTAAGCACTATGCAGGTACCTGACATAGTGGCTATTATTTCCATGTCTCCCCCACCTTTATTTAGGATCATAGAGCTGGAGGGGGTCTTGCAGGCCATCTGGTCCATCCCCCTGCTTGACGCAGGAAATCCGGAGGTACAGCATCCCTGACTGTCCAGTTGGCTGTCCAATCTCAGCAAGAGAGAGTCCCTCACTCCAGATAGTTCAGCCTTCCCCAACCTGGTGCCTTCCAGAGAAGTTGCACTAAAACTCCCATGCTGGCTGGGGATGCTGGGAGCTGTTGTCCGACACCTCTGGAGGGCACCAGATTGGGGAAGACTGAGGTGGCTGGTTCCATTGTCAATCTCCTCTTACCATTAAGAAGTTTTGCCTGTTGTTGAATCAAAATCGCATAGCTGAAGCCCATTACATCTAGCCTCCGCTTCCTTAACAGGAAATTGCCCATGTGTGTGTTTTAAGAGGAGCAAGGAGGGCTTCCCTCAGGAGGGAGTTCAAAAGCCTGGGCACAGCTTTATACTACACACTCAGAACATGTAACTGTTTAAAGCACATCCAATGAAAACGAAACAGTTTTACGTGGTTGAGGTGTTCCCGTGGTATTGTCATTGATGTACAAAGCATTGCCTATCAATCCATTACTCACAGTTCTTTATTCACCTGATTTTAATCCAACAATTGAAATGCTGCTCAGCCATCTTAACTCCAGACTTGATATTGATCATGTATTGAGAGACTAAGAACGATGAAAGGGCCAAACAGCAAAATGTGTATCATCATCATCATCATCATCATCATCATCATCATCATCATCATCATCCAGCAGCAATAATCTCAATAACAGAGGGTTATGTCTGCGATGTCCTTGGAACATTTGTCACTCACGCATAGCCCATGTCTCATGCCAGCTCTTATCACTAATAAGAAGTCAGCACAACCACTATGCGAATTCAGTGTCAAGCAGTAAGACCTTGAAAAGTATTTCAGTGATATTTTAACCAAAACATAGGAGTTGGGGCAGAGGTTTATGTTCTACAAGCACACAACCCGTTCCTTCCAAGGACAACTGAGCCATTCCAACCTAGAGGCCCATCTCTCATTAATTATAACAGGAGCAGCAGCAGTTGTCTGAACTCACCCACTGTAGAAAAACACAACACACCAGTGCTCAATTTCATTTGCCCATTTGTTCTTGTAATGTGACAAATCATGCCAATATTTCACTATGGTTAGGTTTCATTTCTCTTGGGTTGTTTGGATATTTTAAACAGCAATCCATAACTAACTTTAAAGTCATGTTTCTGGAAAGGACACCAGAAGAGGCAAAAAAATAAATCTTAAAATACAAGGTGGTGAATGGGTGAGAGAACAGAGAGCCATCTGCAGCATGCTAATATTCTGAGTCACAGTTTTTTTTTAGGATTCAGTATTTATATAGTAGATGTTGAATTGCAGCTAGGGATATTATATTTCTTGGATGATGATGATGATGATGATGATGATGATGATGATGATAATAATATGTTTGCTTAATAATTATTGAGAGTTAGGAAGCCCTTGTGAATATCAGTACAAGTTATGTCCAAACTGCTTCTCCATTGCTGTTTTTGTCTGTATGAATAAACTTGGTATGAGATGTGCATGACACAACCTTTTTATTTTATCATTTATCTTTTTTATTTTTCATTTTTCTATGTAACTATTTATCCAAATTTTGGTTTAATTATTTTACTTATATAAATAAAACCATTACTCCTTAAATACAGAATATGAAGAAGGGAGGGGGAAACCTAATGGGGAGGGAATGGGGGCAGGAGAGGAGAGGGTTTACTGTTTGTATTGTATTGAAAAATGAACAAAAAATTAAGAAACTGTTAATAACAAAAAAAAATCATGGTACCTACTATAAAATCATGAGTTAGGACTCAATCCTATGCACGTTTAGACAGGGGAAAAATCCTACAACTCCCAGCATTCCCCAGCTAGCCATGCTGGGGAATGCTGGGAGTCTTAGGGCTTTTTTCTGTCTAAACATGCATAGGATTGTGCCCTTAAGTGAGTTTTTCTCTGAAACTATAGCTTTAGATTTCTTCTTTTTCTCTACTGTGGTTTCACAATGCTAGTTGCTACTCTTTTCAGATATGTTCATTTCCCCAGTCTTATTACACAGGAATTAGGGCTGCTGCTGCTGCTGCTGCTTCCACATTATAGAAACCAAGACATATGAGAAAGGCTAGAAAAATGGGTTCAGCTCATGAGAAAAAACTAATGGACTGGCACTAAAGAAGAATTGCCTATTAGTTTCATTGCATAGTGTCATTGAAATGAAGCTGTGACAAGCCCAGTACATCAGCATGAGCCCATATAGATGACCAAACTACCCCAAATACTAGCCTTCAATAAAAACAACAACAGTGCAGTGCACAACAATAGAGTTAAAATATAACAACCATAAAGCAAGGGCAATCAAAACAACAGATAAAAGGCAGTGTTAAAATAATCCTGACAGAAGTTAACAAAGTTAAGAAATAAACATTAAAGTTTTTTCAAATCCTGAGAATAAAGGTCTTCACCTGATTACTAAAAGTACGGGGCTACAACCGAGAAGGCGCTGTTCCTAATCATCACTATCCTGCTATTGTTTATGAAGGAACTGTTCCTGTATTACCCAGATGGTGCAGTTCCTGCTTCTGCATGGTCACAATCCCATCCCATGTGGCTCTGGTAATGTTTCAGTTTAGTAATACAATTGTATGTGTGTGGAGTGGTGGTTGTGGTCTTCTTCTTCTTGATTGTTTTTCTCATGTCAGAACACTCTGGCTCTCAGAGGCGTGACTTTCAAAGAGCCTGGCTGAAATCGGCTTGCCTTGACTTGTCAAAGTGTTTGTATGAGATCCAGTGCTCCCTGCTGAACTGAATCACTGCTTTGATGTCAGAATGCAGTCCAGTCCAGGCTCTCTGACACATTTTGTTGATGTTAAATCACAAGGGTTCATTTGCAGGGATATTATCTCCCTGAAATGTCACAAAGAAAACGATGGCACAGGTATTGGGAGAGATTATTTCTCTCGTGGATCTACACATCCTTTTGAAACTACTACACCAATAACTAAGACAGAATTATACATGTATTGATAAGAAAGTAAAATTAAGTCTGCTGAGGCAGACATTTCAGTGGAATGACCCAATCTACCAAGTACATTGGGTTGCATAGCCATCAACCTCATGTTTATACTAGTCAATAGGAGAGAGAAAAAAGTCTGCATTCATGAGATAATACAACAGATTTTTCAGCTCTGATTTCTTGATGCTTGGATAATGGTGAATCAATCTCTACTAAAGAACTGACAGAACAGAATGGCAGCTTCTTTGCTCACATAAACAAACAGATTTACTACTTTCTGCTGATGTCCATAGTTTTTAATATAATCACATTCACTGGCTTAAAAATCAATACCCATACATAACACATATAGAAAATGTACATTGTTAATTCCTACATTTTTCTTTACTGCATATTGAGTTGTAAGGTCCAAAGGTAAAGGCAATAAAAAAATGCGTAATGATGCATTTAAAATAGTTAATGTATTTTTAACAGACTGACCAAATACAGATTTATCTACCCTGTGGAGAGACACTCGCCATCCAGAGGCTTGCCTATAATGGAATACATTTATCTGGATGGTGGTCTAAGTCAAGTAACTCTTTCAATGTTTCTGTCTCCATCTCAAATGCAATGAGTTATGGAGCACTCTGCAGCTTATACAGCAGAGAAGAAATGAACTGTGTTTTCAAAATTTGCAAATTAGATTTATGTGCTCTGCCTTTGATGAATGTGGAATGTGATCTCCCACCACAACAATCTAGTCTTCAAGTTTGCCATGAACATTTGTTTCAGCTAGAAATTGGTTATAATGGTGCAACATGTGAGCTTGCAAGGGCCTTCCTTTAACAGTCTTTATTGTCTGGATTGTTAAAAATCCATTGCATAAAAATTGCATCAGGGCTGGATTTTCCATAGTAGAATGCCCAACTTCCTTAAGTGTTGTGGGAATTCTGAGAGGGAGACTGAGGGTGATACCCACTGCTTGGCCTTTCTGCAATACCAAAGCCAGACTAAAATCATCTGCTTGGAACAAGTTATGGTCAACATGTAATGGGATTTATAGGGCTACTTGGGGAGCTTGCGCACACACACAAATGTACACATGCATCTGTTATGGGGTTTCTTAGCTCCCACTTCTGAATACAGCTCCAGTACTCCTAAAACTTGGGGGTATTGGGAGAGCTGCCTCTGATACAGGTTGAGAAAATAAGAGCTGTGCCGATCAGACCAAAGGCCAGTGCATCCTGTTTCCCACAGTGGAGAACCAGATGCCAGTGGGAAAGCCATAGGCAGTTAGTGAAAACTGCAGTTGAGGGAGTGGGGCTCCAAGAAACATGTGGACGTGCTTGCTTTGGCTTCCTTAGGCTGCTTGGATTCTGGCCACAGAAATGGAAAGCAGAGGGCATGAATGGTCTTGCTAGGATAGTTAAAGTAACAATGGATCAGAGGTAGACAAAACTCATCAGAGCTGAACAACAGAATCTATTTCAGTGTTGGGGCTGAGTTCTGTAATATGTGGCATATATGCACATGCTTATGGACTTACGTAGAGTGCTGAGTAATCACAAGCTATCATAGATTGTATTATCACATTTTGAGATAATTATTTGATAATTATGATTTGATTGTGCTCAGGATAGCATAATTGGTATATTCCATTTTCTCTCACCACAATCCTGTGAGGTAGGTCAGGCTGAGGGAGAGTGACTGGTCCAAAATCAGGCACTAAGTTTCATGGCTGTAGAAAGTTTGAATCCAGGTCTTCCCGGTCCTAGTCCTCCATGTCACCCACTGCACCATATTGTCTCTCACTGGACACATCGGTTTTTCAGGTCACAGTATTTATCCTTCAGGCAGGTTTGAACCCAATATCTCTCATTACAAATCAAGGAATGCTGTTTGTTTGTTGTTGTTTAATGAGAATCCTTGGATTACATGTGAGGAGATCTGAGGCTGCCTTATTTATTTATTTATTTATTTATTCCATTTCTATACCACCCAATAGCCGAAGCTCTCTGGGCAGTTTACAACAATTATAAAATTACATAATAAAATACAATTATACAATAAAATACAGTATAATGATAAATAAATAAATAATTACAAACAATAACACATCAAAAAAAAATTACTCAAACATTTTAAAAACAAATATATAAATCAAACAACAACAACATACCTTTGTCTATGCTTTATAAAATAATGCAATGCAGGTTTACCTCCCCAAAACATGTATGGCAAACAGCATATGTGGCACTTGCACTCAAGACAGCATTGCATAATATCAGGTTATATATGATATGCCATGTGATAGATTCCACAGGAACATAACAGAAGGACCATAATAACTCAATAGTAGAGCACATGATTTGCATGCGGAAGGTCCCAACAAGTTTAATTCCTGAAATCTCCAGGTAAAATGATCAGGTTGCAGGTGATGTGATAGACTTCTGCCTGATACCTTGGAGATCCACTGTGCTTCCAAACCAGTCATTTATTGTGCAATCCCACGGCCTCATTCTGAGAGTTTTACAGGGGGTCCAGACTACACTGTCTTTAGTTTGTAGCCCTCCCATGTTTTCCCACCCTTCTTCTGCATTATTTTCTTAACAGAAAATTATTGTTAAGAGAGAAAAGATGAAATAGCCACACAATGCCTTTTGATTGTTAGCGACAGGAGCTTTCCATCTGGAAGCACCGACACTGCCAGTCCACGCAGACAATACTGGGCTATATGGACAAATGGTCTGACCATAAAGCAGCTTCCTATTTTCCTACATTGCAGGTGTGGGGAACCTCTGGCCCATGGGGGTTCCCAATCCAGCCTGCCTCCATCCCCACCCCCTTGCCCAGGCAGAAGTTCTTATCTCTGATCAGCTGCCAATCAGAGACGAAAGCCTATCCCTGCTGAAAAGCTTGGAACTCTGATCAGCTGCAGATCAGATGAAAGACCTCAGCTCAGTGCTGAGCAGGGAAAATGCCCTCCTCCTGATCTGCTTGGATCAGCTGAGGAGAGCTGGCTGGCTGGTTGTGTGTGTATGAATGGTGTGTGTATGTATTTATGAATGGTATGTGTGTGTGAGAGGGGGGGTTGGTGGTCAAAGCATATTTTAACATACTGCTTGCAAGTGTGTTAAGTACTATTATTTCTCCCCTGTTATTATTTCATCCGCACTGTGTAGCTTATTCACAGGGGTGGCTTAGCACATGATGTGTGAATCGACCCATAGTCTTCGAGGCTGGGTCAGTAATGGAAATGATGGCAATGCCCATGGGGGGGGGGGGAACATAGCTGCCACCTAATGTTCAATGTCTTTTGGTTGACAAAAATAGGAAGACAAACCCTTGGATGGCTTAGCTTTTAAAAGGGCTTTGTTGTGTTAGTGCATCTGGGTCAGCAAAACATTCAAATGCTTGTTTCTCTTAGTTACAGCAGGCAGATACATTTCTAGCTGTTGTGAAACTAAAGGCAGCTTCTAGTGCATTCATTTAGCACACAATCAGAAGTTCAGGAAGTATATTTGGGATTGAGAAGGTCAGCTAGCTTTACTCCAGGGAAACTAGTCTGTGCTGGCCTGTCAGCTGTGTAGTTGGGAAGGGAAGCCCTTAGCACATGTGATGGGGAAACAAATTGTGTTGCATCAGCCATCTGATCAATGAAAGAAGTACCACACAGGCATATCCTAGACCTAAAGACTAGGTCTATATGTTTCTCAGGAACAGGATACCAATTATATGAGCCATTTATGTAACCCTTCTCTCTGTATCATGGAGTTATCCTATGTATGCAAGTAATGCTGGATAAATTGGCACTAACCAATCATTGTCTAAGCCTGAATATACAGGGGCGAGCAACCATTTTAGAGAAAGAGGGGGGGGGCAAAGAGATGGAGAAATAAGATGGAGGTAACTGCTCCTTTTTCTCACTCCTCTTATTACCTGCTCACTTGGAAGGGCAGGGGCAAAGAGAAGGAGCAGTAAGCCCAGAAGGCTCCAGGGATTGACAGTGGGTCCCCTACTGGGCTGTGGGCCTTGGTAGGTGTCCAACAATGCTGAACCCTGACACTAGCTCTGATGGCATGTTTACATGCATGTTTCGTGTGTAAATTGGATGCTATTTAAATTGGACACACATAGATCCTGGCTGCGAAGATTCTGAACCAGGAAGAGAAGAAGAACAGCTTTTCTTAGATTTTTCATAAAGCAACACTCCTGACAGCAACTGATATCTAAAGTTTATGGATATATGATTTCAAATTGTCTCTGAAAATGTGGATCAAACATTTTTTTCCATATTCTTCCTAAACTTTTAACTTTCCTGCTTGGCAGGCTACTTGAGAACTGTCCCTGTTGGCAGTATTTCTGCATCAGCATGTCTTTGATAATCAAATGTGGTTCAGGTGTGCTCTAACAGAATGCAGAGTAGCTGAGTGCTTTACCTGCACTGTAGAAATATCAGCAGATGATAAATACATGTTCCAGCATCGGCAAGACAGGCTACTCAACCAGAAGCCACCTGAGCTGCTTAGAAGGTAAGACAGAAGGCCAAAACAGACATTATTTAAATCCATATCTAGCAGCTACATTTCTTTTTTAAATCATTACTCTAGGATAGGCACAGGGGGCCCAATTTGGATCTTAAAAGCCCCCCTATGCCTCCCCCACTAGAGTCCCGAAGTGTGAAGACTTGCAAACATTCTAAGCATGGTGGAAGTGGTCTGAAAATACTTTGCCCAGAATAAAAATGCCTTGGAATGCAGTGAAGTGTGTCAAAGAAAATACGTCTACCACACTTAAGAATGTCTGTCTGACACTATCCTTACTATAGCTTGAATCCAAAGAACTGTGAGTAGAAGGAGAAAATGTATTTGTGTTGTTCGGTTGTGAACCCTTTGCAAAAGCGCTAGCAGAAGACTTTACGCAGTGCAGCACCACAATGTGTCCAGGGTTGCCTTGCAGGATGAGAAACATGGTGAATAAAGAAGATATTGGCTGTAGCAGCATATAAGCTCTATTGGGCAATTGAAAGGCCTCCAGAAAGAGCTTGTGCAATGTCTCCTGCAAGAACTTGCACAAGTGGAAGAACCTCTCTGGGTTTGGAGTCACTTTTCCCATGCTCTTCCACCAGGTTGGAAATAAGCCTTCTGTGAATGGGAGAGGCTTTCTGCTAGTGGAACGACACTTTTGGACCCAAGCCATTCTTCAGTTAGCATATATTGAGTAGGCTTTACCAGCCCAGCTTTCAAAGAAAGAAGCATCACTACTTGGGAACTGAGCAGTTAATTACTAGAGATGTGTGAAACCGTTGAGAGCAATTTAACTAGTTCTACTAAACTCTTTTTTGTTTCTCTCAAAATTCTGTGGATGTTTTGCCTGAGCTGGAACCACAAAATATTGTTCTAGTCAAAATCTGGTGGCAAGTCTATCAATCACACACACACACACACACACACACACACACACACAAAGACAAATATCGGAGTAAGATAACTTAGAATTTCCCCCCTAATTTTTACCTAAATTTGAAAATTACTTTGCTGCAAATAGAGAGACCCATACACCATGGGGGAGTTCAAGACAGGGCCTTTTCTGTGGTAGTATCATGTGTGTTGCCAAAGGGCAGTAGTTCTTTCTCTTTAAGAGGATTTGGAGGCAATAAGCAAACCAACTGAGTGAAGGCAAAGATACTTTATTAAATCATATGGCCAAAGCAAATGAATGATGTTTCAAGTTATAATGCAAAAGAGCAGTGTTTAACCATACGAAGCAAGAGAGGTTTTAAAGTACAGAGCAAGAAAAAGAGCAATGCTTTTGCGAATGTAAAGGGGGGGGAAATGATGAGTCGAGACTCTTAGTTGGTGTTTAACTGGGCCACGTTTATTTACATACAATGAACTGCAAAGGGATGGAGTGCGGGTTATTCTACTCGGCCTCCGAGGCCGTTCAGTCATGCCAGTGGGCGGAGCATCCAAAAAACGGGAGGTGGCAATGAATCCGCCACCACCCCATTTTCCACTTTATAGTGATGGGAGCCTTTTTTGCATTGCCTCCTCTCGGAGTCTCACGACAACAAGCTTGGCGATAACAAAGGTCTCACAGGCGTTCCTGATCCCCAGCTGTCTGAGCCTACTGACCCATCCACCTGAGGCATCCTGGAACCGCCTGTCACCTAAATGGTGCCAAGTATGCTCACCTCACCCTATCAATCCCCTAACCCGCACTTACCTGCCAACTAACTAAATGTGATCATTTGACTATCTATACACTAAATACAAATACTCCCAACCCTGCAGCAGTATGGAGTAGGCGAAACGCGCTCACCCTTCTAACAAGGATGGGCCAAAATTCCTACTCGGCCCCTTAACGGAGACCGGAGGAGCCCATACTGTATACAGGGCGGGAGGGAGGGAGCTGCAGGAAAACAAAGAGGGTGTGGGGCGGGCTGCGAGGCCTAATATTGGCTTCTGTAGCCCCGCCCCCCTTGCTGACTGTATACCTGCGTCGACAGGTATGTATATCTCGCCTCACTTCCCCCCAAATCCACAAAATTTCTCCCCGCCCACAGCTGCGCGTGATGCGGGGGAAGGTCCATGTCACTACTGCTACCAGGAACCCCTCAAAGAGCAACAACAGATGGACCCCTGGAATGGGCTGGCACAATGGCACATCACCTTCAACAAGTTTCAGATCTACACTGAGGTTCATTAGACTGCGGGATCCCTGGAACTTATATACGATACTGCTCTCCATTGATCACCTGTTGTTTTGAGTATAGTTTTTGGTCTTAATTGCTTCAAGGTCAACTGCTTAACCTTGTCAGGTGGCACAAGGCCAGCATAGATAAGCAGGTACTAATCTTGGATACTCCCTTCTCAGGTGGCCGACCTTGAGGTGCTTGTCTAGGACTACCTTAAATATTAACCATTTAAAGGACCCAGGCCCAGAACGAGAGTTAGACATGAAAGAAAGAATTGTAACACATCGCCTACCTCCTTGAGATACAATTGTCTTCCGCTTTTCCACTATACCATGGCTCTGGAATAATCTCCTGATTGAGATCTGTGAAGCCTCTTCTTTGAGTCTTTTCCACCAAAAGTCTTTTCCACTTTTCACCCCGTCATGTAAAAAGTTTCCCTCCCTTTTCACCCCCTCAGAGAACATTCTAAATGGCCTAGGGGAGATTTGCATACCCAGCCCTATTGGCCCTTGCAGGAATTCATACAAACATTCTAAGCGTGTATGGGCTATTTGCATAACTGCTGCTATTGGCTCCTGCAGCAAGTTGGCTCCGGCAGCAATTATGAGGTGAGGCTCCTATTTGCAGAACTGCAAATATGAGAGTGGGGTGATTTTGCCCCCTTTTTTCACCCCCTTAGGGACGGAATTTCCAAAAATCCTTCCTTAGTGGGGGTCTACGTCATAAAAGCAATGTCCCTTCAAAATTTCACGTTCCTAGATTAAACGGTTTGAGCTGGGCGTTGATGAGTGAGTCAGTCAGTCAGTCAGGACACCTTCTTTTATATATATAGATATGTTTTATATTGCTAATAGCTTATTAGTATTGTATTTAGGAATGTTCCTAATATATGCTTTTAGTCGCTTTTAGTGTACCAGTAGAAGTGTGGATTCTTAGCCTTAGTCTTAGCTTGCTTGCGATGCAGTGCAACTCTGGAATTATCATCATCATCAGGCGATCACTCGTGACCGAGTAAGATTGTCTTCCGGGATAAAAGGAGGAAATTCTAAAGAAGATTGTGTAGACTCTAGCGATGGGTCCGTAAGTGACTGTGGAGGCCAATTCTAGATCCACACAGCTTCCCACAGTGAGGACACAGGTTACCAGATAGAAGATGGTCCTGTAAAGGATTCATTTGATGTGCTTTTCGCTTAGCACGTTTCTCCCTTTCACCTTGCCCTCGGGCTTCTTCAAAGTCCATGGAACCTTTGTGAAAGGCCAACCTCCATTTAGATCGTTCATGGGCCAGAGCTTCCCAGTTTTCGATGTTTATATTGCATTTTTTTAGATTAGCCTTATGAACATCTTTAAAGCTCTTATATTGACCACCGATATTCCGCTTTCCATCCTTGAGTTGGGAGTAAAGTAACTGCTTTGGGAGACGGCAGTCAGGCATTCGAACAACATGACCGGTCCACTGAAGTTGGCGTTGAAGGATCATTTTTTCAATGCTAGTAGTCTTTGCTTCTTCCAGTACACTGACATTTGTTCGCCTATCTTCCCAAGTAATTCGCAGGATTTTCCGGAGGCAACGTTGATGAAACCTTTCAAGGAGGTGGAAGTGACGTTTATAGATAGTCCATGTTTCGCAGGCATACAATAAAGTTGGTAATACAATGGCTTCATAAACCAGTGTTTTGGTCTTCTTACAAATATCCCGATCCTCGAACACTCTATGTTTCATTCGAGAAAATGCGGCACTTGCGGAGCTCAAACGATGCTGGATTTCACTGTCGATGTTAGCTGTAACAGAAAGATAGCTGCCAAGATAGAAAAATGATCGACATTTTCCAGTATTGTCCCGCCAAGCTGGATAGATGGCATCACCAAAGGGTTAGCTTGCACATACAGGGGAGGGGACGAAGCAAGCAAGCCTTCATGTCATGGATCATTGCTGAGCAACTTAAAAACATATATACACTTCAATTTCAATAACATATACACTTGAATCCTTCAGCATTGCTGCAGATTTCTTTCTCTATACTTGTGATAGAAGCAAAAAAAAATTGATCTTGGTGCAATTCAGAGTATTTTATGTATTAATTTACTTTATTAATCTGTTAATCTGGGCAGTGAGAAGGTAGCATGGGCCAAGAGCCCCATAGGTCAATTTAGACCTCTGCAAGTGCAGCTGTTCTGGTCTCTCAATGCAAAAGCAGTCGAGGCAGCTCGGAGCCAGGGGCTAATGACTGCAGTATGGCCCATCCTGGTACTCTCCACCAATATCCCACAGTGCTTCCAGCTATGTTTTTTTGTGGGTGATTGTTATGAAAATGACATGCAGCATGGAGGTGGCCTAGTTAAGAACCCTGAAACAGTTCAGAAAGATCAGGCCTGTGGCTTACGCTGGCTCAGCTTGTCTGAGCGTGGAAAGCTAAGCAGGGTCAGGCCTGGTTATTACTTGGATGGGAGACCCCTCCTCTAGTTCCCTGGACTCAATCGCCTTGTAGGCTCCTTCCAACTCTATGATCTATGAAATCAGTGCAACTTTTTTGGGGGGAAGGGGAGTTCTAATGTGGTGGTGGGGGGAAAGTGATTCACTTCCCCTTATCCACCTCCATGGTTTTTGTTTTTGTTTTGTTTTGATAATGTATACGAAAATGCCATATGTCCCTAGGCAAGAAACCTGCAAAATTTCAGAAGGATGGGTGCAAGGGCTAGGGAAAAATGATGCATGGAAAACAGTTTAAGACTTCTTTGTTTTCTGCTTAATTGGCACTAAACTCACAGAAAGGGCAAGTGAAAGGACAGGGGTGGATGATGGATGTGCAGCATACAGTGGCAGAGACAGAAGGACTTGAACATCCAGCATTTTCCAAGCAAGCACCCAGTGTTGCACTCTCCCAGGCCCCAGAGACACCACCAAACCTCTTTTAACATTTCTGCTCTTGGGGGAGAGAACTAGCAAACAGCCCTGAACACTGGATCAATCCAATATCAATATATAGATATTACTTCAATATCCCTCCCCCAAAGCCCTGGGATTGGAGAGCCATGGTAAAACCATTCACTGTGATTAGAAGCTAGAGGTGCCAGTCACAAAACTAACAGCCCCCCTCCCCTCCCTGTTGTTTTCTTTTTATTTATTAATTTATTTGTGGTATTTATATACCACTAAGGATAATAAAATCCCTGAGTGGTTTACATATAAATATTAAAATCACATTTAAAATACTAACATTAAAATCACATTTAAAATACAGTTTTAAAAACAATTCCAATAATCATAATCATAATAATAATACAGGGCAATACAGGAGCAGTAAAACGGAGCAGCATGATTAATTTCATTATGAGCCAGGGAAGAGCTTGAAAAGCTTGGGGAGAAAACTACCAATTTTTGGAGACACACTGTCTGTGCCTCTGTGTGAATCCAAATTGCTAATGAATCTTCAGGAGTGTTCAGATTCAGTTTTGGTCTGCTTCAATTCAGACATCTCCCAAATCTGTCTGAATCAGCCTGATACAGTTCTGGATTCAGATGGATCTGAAGCACACCCCTAGTTTTTGATATATAAGGGAGTGTTCAAGATCCCCCACCTGAAATAGGAAGTGCTATACTTCAACAACAGATGCATCATGTGAGATCTCTAATTCTGTGTTTTGTCTCTATATAAGGTGCCCGAAAAGTGCATGTATGAAGCATCTGGATCCTATGCACACTTACCTGGAAGTAAGTCCAATTCTGTGGAACCTATTATATGTAGCCATGTATAGAATTTCACCGCATATCACTTCATTGGGCATCAAAAATAACATAAGTTGCTTTTTCCCCTCAAGCAAGTGTGTTTGGTGGGAGGATCCCTTGTGAATCAGCACACAAGCAGCTAATTGAACAAATACTCATAAGGGAGGCAAAACAGGCAGAAAATTTCCAGAGCTCATGCTCATTTTTGTTGGTCAAGGTTTTCTTGGGTTCATAAATAATGCACTTTTTTTTAATTGAGAGAGATGCAAGGGTGCTTTTTAAAAAAATATATAAATTCATCAAAGTTGTATAGAAGTTTTTAGTGGCTTATAAATCTTACCTCATACACATGAACTGGGATACCTCACCTAGTACACAAATGGTGTTTTAATACATACCGATATGTCTTTTAAGATTGTAGAGTCTAGTCTAGTATGAGATTCCAGACAGAAGGGAGCAATTGTTTACTGTCTTCTAACTTGTTTTTATTCTACAAATAGTATCCTTGTCTATGGCATAGTATGCTGTATAATTTTTTTTCTTGTTGTTTTTAAGCAGAAAGGCCTATATTATTGTCTCCCACACACACCTTCCACAACCCTGTCCTGGTAATATTTTTCTCTATCAATGCAACCCCCCCCCCCAACCTATTTAGTTGTCAAGAAAGGCCTTTCATTCTTCAACATTCACTTACTTTTCATGTGATTATAGTATTCAGTAGAATGGGCAAGAAAAGACAACATACAAAAGATGAAAATAGTACTGCTAGGCCTGCATTGCCCGAAAAATACTGTGCTTCAGAGTTACAATATAGCTGTGTGACATCGACATGCTGGCCTGGTACCCTTTTGACAAGTCTGATGGAGGAATGTATCTCTTGCTGAAAGTACCTGTTCACAACTAATGGCACATCGCCATAGCAACTACAGGCCTAAAGAATTCTGCAGTAAGTAACTAGTAGTTCAAACTGACCCACTTTTTTTTTTTTAAGAGAAGCATCATAAAATAAAGATGTTTGTCAGTATGGCTGTGCTGACTTGTCCTATGCTTTTACATTATATTAACAAACTGACAACAGAACTGAACTTTGAATTATTTCACCGTATCCATATTATACATTAGATTGTAATTCATCACTCACTCCAAATAAAACTTATTAAACATAGTGGGAATGCTCTAGTCAGTAATAAACTGTTGGCTAACAAATATACCTGCCTTCCGACTTCGCTGACATTTTGGTCATCACTGCTTGTGAAATTGATTATCTTCTTCGTCATTCAATGAATTACATTTAAAGTCCAGGGCTGGAAGCCAAATAATTCCATTAGATATACCCAAGGGCTTGTATGTGCCCACCCTGTAGGGTTTTTTTTTTAAAAAAACACACAACACTTTGGCTTATCTGCCATATGGCAAAATACAAGTTTTGAAATGTTTGGTAGTCAAGAATACGCATGGACAATATCTTGGGCACGCATCTTGAGTCACCTTCATCTTTGCTCAGATGTCCAACTTCAACCCCTCATAATTTGTGCTGTTTTTCAACCTTAAAATATATATTGATGAATATCTACCAAATACACCTATCAACTCTTATAAAAATGTGATGGATAAACTAATTTTGAGTCTCCTGGGCTGCAAGTGCTGAAAGCAAAGGGCTCTTCAGAGGGCATAAGCAGGTGAAATGCTGCAAAGTTCAAGAGGGCAGCAGAAGGACTTGGAAAAATTTAGTGTGGTGCTTCACTTATGAATCAATCAAGAAGGGAAATTGAATCATTTCCCTTAGTTTCCTTTAGAACTTCAGGGTCTACAACAAATGGTCTGTGATGAGACACATTTCCTAAGAACATCAGAAGAGGATAGACATTTTTGTTAGGAGGTCTCAATGGAAGGATTTACCTCCTTCTCAGGGCCTGTAATCTAGAAATGTATGTTCTGATTATTTTGCAGTGCATATTTTTGTGGTCTGCCTGCTGGGTTTGTGGCACACTGTGAACTAAAGCAGTGGCTATTTTGGCAAGTGACAAAGGTAACTATGCAGCAGAACCATAGGCAAGAAACTAGAGATGGACAAATCTGTCAATTTCAGTTTATTGCAATTTCTCATTTTTCCCATTCTAAATTTGTTTCATCCTAAACTCTGAGAATTTAAAAAAAGAAGTTTGCATGAAACATTCTGTGCATTTTTGTGCACATTTCTCTTAATATACACATTTTGGGGCAGATTTTTTTCCTAATGGGCAATTTTTGTTTGTGCAAGCAATGCTCCTAATATAATGAACTTTTGAACATTGTTTTCATAAATATATGCATTTTGGGGTGCACTTTCCCCTAATATACTCATTTTTGTATGCATTTTTTAGATTGAAAAACTGCACTGAAAAGTTTGAAGGATAGCTGCATTTTCGTCTGGGTATTGGTTCGAAAGTGTGACATTAGGTAAGTTCACCTTAAAATGCAAGCTGAATACATTTCTCCCCCATCCCCACGAGTCCCCTGCTCCTCTCTAGACATGCCATATACTCCTGCTTACCTTCGCCACTTGCCTGTATATCTTTAGAGGTAGAAGGGAAAGTTGTTTCCTTCCAACTTTGTCATACTGGGAAGGTGGGGCAAGTTTATAAACTGGAATCAGTTACAGAATGCCTGCTACAATAGATAATGTTTGAGGAGGGAAAACATCTGCGTGGGGTAATACCAGACAATTCTGAATGAGTGATTTGTTTACCAGACTGCCTATGAAAAGGTAGTTTAAATGCTGACATTTTTGGCTTTAGTGTTCAGGGGGGTTCCATGGCCAAGGGGAATGAATGGGAGATGTCACCTGTTAAAGAAATACTGATGGTTTTATTCTAGTGGTGAGTATAATAACAGATATAAGCAGAAATATTCGGTGTTAAGGGAATTTAGTCCTACTGCTACTATAATTGTATTTGGGGCTGGCATAGCAGCAACAAGGTTGAAATGTGAACTAGGGCAACTATGGTTAAAATCCACCCCCAGCTGCAAACTCGCTAGGAGGTCTGCAGCGAGCCACTTTTATCACAACCTAGCCCCCCGCCCACAACCAGGGGGTTAGCAATACTGATATACTTTACAGGGTTGTTGTACAAATGTGGTTATAGGATGGCTTATAAATAATCTAAATAAATGTGGTTATAGGATGGCCTATAAATAATCTAAATAAATAAATACTGAGATAAGGCTTTGAAGTGTTTGAAACCCCCCCCCAAGCAGTATATAACTAACAAGTCATATTATTTGTTTTATTTATGTTCACGGATTTTATTCATTAATCCTATTTCTATCCTGCCCTTCCTTCAAAGAGCTTTTGGTTATGTACATGGGTCTCCACCCATTTGTCTTCACAATGACCCTGTGAGGTAGGTCAGGCTGAGAATGAATGAATGAATGAATAACTTTATTGAATAAGTCTTCTGACCATTTCAAACAAAAAATAAAACAAACATTAAAAGAACAAACATTAAGAAGAGAGCTTTACATTAAAATTAATGTAAGGAGCCACTGAGAGAAAGTGGCTGGCCAAAGAAGCTTCATAACTGAGTGGGGATTTGGGATTTGTTCTCCCTAGTGCTAGTCCAATACACTCTAACTACTACATGTTCATAGAATCATAGAAACAGTAGAGTTGGAAGGGGCCTATATAAGGCCATCGAGTCCAACCCCCTGCTCAATTCAGGAGAACAGATGTGGGCAGCCTAGGCAGTCATCCATCCAAGCACTGACCCGGCTCATACATACCTGCTTAGCTTCAGCATGTGGCCTGCATTATGTGCTCTCGCCACGAAGGTGAAAAGTGCTTTATGCTCTTTATCATCTTCATTCTCACAGAAAACCTGTGAGAGAAGCCCTTAAAATGCCTATTTTGTAGATGTGTACTGGAGGCTGGGCAACCGTGCTTTGCTGAAAGGCACTTGGTGAGCACTCCTAGGTCACCACTATCTTTCATTGTTGGTTCCTATTCATAAAATGAGGAAAATACAGATTTATTACTTCATGAGGTTATCGTAATCATGAGTGGCTAATAAATATAACAAGTGGGACCTACAACAAAATATTGTGGTGTGGAGTGTGCCTGTTCACTGCTACAGTGACCTCTTCCAAGGTGTTCCATCCCATTCCCCAATCAGTCAGTCTTCCGTGGCCAGCACACACACAGTTCTCATTGAGCAATCATTGGAGTACCCCCTCCTTAGGTTCCCACCCCACAAAAATTGTACTTCTTCTGCAAACCTTGTGGTTCTCCCTGTTAGGTTTTGCATAGGCAGAATGAGATTACCACCTGACATCGAGATTATCACCTGACCTGGTGGGTGTCTCTTGAGTTCAAGTACACAAGGTCTCTAGTCACGAGACATAGTCTCAAGGTGATATGACTCAGCAACCTTGGACAGGTTTGGAATCAACATGTTGATGAATAGGTTATGCAACTGGGGTGAGTAATATCCTATTTATAGGTGCAGGGTCTGTGGTATAAAGCTAACACACTTGTTGATAGCTTCACTCCTTCTCTTCTCCTCTCTTCTTGCTTGCTTGCTTGCTCGACTCGACATGTTTCTTGTTCTGGACTTCACTTCATCTAGCCTTACCACTGGGGTATTGGATTTGTATCTGCAATGATGTAGTGAGTAAGAGATGCATTGCTTGCCTTAATCCCATGTAATTGGGTCTTACAAATAAACTCTTTAATCTTTATTAACTGCTGTTATCTCCTCCTTCCACCTGCGTGACTGGGACTGAGGGTCACTGGCTAGGGAAGCTTTTGAACCCGGGTCAGTCCAGCTCTCACACTCCCAAGTCTGCTGAAGCCTCCCTCTTGTGTGTGGATGGTACCATTCTGATTACATAAGGACTGACACTCAGAGAATTGAGATTCCTCTTAGTATATATGATGATAATGAAGGCTTCAGGTTCTTCTGGGCCCCATCTAGCACTTGCGGTGCCCCTTTCAATATGTAAACATTGATACCTTTTTTTTTCTTTCATACTTTTTAATGTTTCTCTTTCCAGCTTCAGAGGGAGAGGAAGCAGCTGTCAGGCATCCTCCTTGGTGCCTGGATACAACTTCAGCTAAGAGCCCCTCTCTGTCCTGCTACCAGCTGCCCATGCTGAGGACATCAGAGAAAGAGGAAGCAGCAACAACCCTTCTACTGTGTTTAGCTCCATCTCCATGACCTGCTCAACTTCACAACTAAGAATCTATGCCTGAATTTGCTTTTTTCCTCCTCCCTCCCAATCCCCTTTCATTTTGCGTTGTGTCTCTTAGACTGTAAGCCTGCAGTCAAGGACTGTCTTATTTCTTATCTTTGTAAGCTGATCTGGGAGCCTTTTCAACTGAAGGGCAGGATAAAATTCTATGGATAAATAATGGTGCAATCCTATGCATGTTTGGACAGAAAAAAGTCCTACCAGTTCCAGCATTCCCCAGCCAGCTATTCTGGCTGCAGAATGCTGGGAGATGTAGGACTTTTCTGTCCAAACATGCATAGGATTGTGCCCTTAATCAATTGAATAAGATGTCTGCTTTCTGTGAGAATGACTGGCCTAGCTAAATTAACCTTCTGCGGTATTACAATAATTGATGACTTGGCATTTAAAAATTTGTGGTTTCTTAAAAAAAAACACCAAACTGTCATTGATAGGAAAGAAATGAGAGTATTTTAAAAAAAGGCTTTCAGTAATTAGTGGTCTGCTGTAGAGAACAGGATCTCATTATGATGAATTGCATACCCCCCTGATAAGCGTTATTGATTAATATGTCTTCTGCACATGTAAAAGGAAAACTTGGAAAAATCAAACATACTTAGGTTTTCTCTTGTTTCAGATTTATAGGTGTATCTAAGAGATCACACTTTTAATTAGGACCATGGATATTGTTTTCCCTAGAAAAACTAATTTGCAGCGTTCTTTGGATGTTGCATGATCTATTGCATTTATCTGGTGGGTTTAAAGCAATTTCCTGAAGCATGATATTCCATATTGGTGTTTTTGCCAACTACAGTGTAATGAGGATGCATTAGAACACATATCTTATCTTCACACCCTCTGCTGGCATTCAGCTTTTGTAAGTCTGGAGAGTGGTGTGTGTGTGGAGGGCACTCTGCCCCTGCCCCCTCCACCCATAACTTCCCTGTGTTGACAGGGAAGATCTGTAGTGGCATTGTAACTGTGGCCAGCCTGAACACTGGAATAGGCTCTGAAAAAAACCCAGGCCAGTGTCCTGCACCCTAGCTGAGGTTGGAAGGAGGATTGGCTTGCCACCTACTGAGCTTACGGCTGAGGTGAATGCCAAACCAGCAACTCACACTTCTAGCAACCATGCCACACTATTCATTCACTGGATTTGCAGGATTGGGGAAGGAAAAGAAGCCATGGTGACTTCCTTTCCCCTCCCCATGTGTGCTGGCTGTGCGTTACTCATTTCCACAATTAGACTCACTGGGTGCAGGTTGCTGTGTCGTCCGAACCTGGTCAGGGTGGGCGGCGCGGGTGGCTTCCAAATCACCCCAAAACCCTAGAACAAGCCATGGGTTCCTCTTCTTTGTTCCTATACCTATATATTACTTGTAGCGCTACTTGTCTGATGCATTTTCTTTACAAAGTGCAGGCCAAGACCCCTAAGGCTTCAAGTTGAGGTTTGCAGACTGAATGAATTATTCACTAGTAGGTGTTGCAGGCATTAGATTACACCTAGCATTCTCGGACAAAGAAGCAATGGCTGACCCATATTTTTGAAAATATAAAAGCTGGCCGTAACACAGATCTCTTCTCCTGCCCTGGATAGTCAGAAAGCAGAAATGGAGTGATACCGAGATCCAGCATTAGCAACTAATCTTACTCAGACTATGAATCCTTCCTTGGATGAACTTCATCCATAATTTTGATACCGTGCCCTCACCATATGATTTCCAGATTATGCACAGCCTTCTACTTCTTGGTCTACTTGTATGTAATATATTTCCTTTGGCCTTTGTCTAGTTTAACCTTGGGAAGAAAAAAATTGTTTTAGCAATTGAATGAAATACACACTTCTATTAAAGAGAAACATGTACACGGTTTCGACACTTATGTTTCACTCTTCCCTTTGTTGCTCCCAAATCACAAACTAGAACTAACTTGTAGGGATGGGCAAATCAGTCTATTTCCAGTCCATATAATTTTCTTATGCATAAGTCTGTTCCATCCTGTTTCCACATGAATCTGTAATTTTTCCCACCAAAGTCCACACAAAAATTCACATTTAAATACAAATTTAAACACATTTTCCTTCAAAATACAAATTTTAAAATGTATGTTGATGATACAGTTTTTGGGAAGTGTGAACCCAATGAATAATTAAGTTCTGATCCACACATCAGTCTATGAGGTGCAGATCAAGTGAACTTGTACTGGGATTTGCAAAAATTGAATTCTTCTAAGCACACAATCGTATGCATGTTTACTTAGACAGGAAAAAAAGTCCTACAATTCCCAGGATTCCCCAGCCAGCATGGCTGACTGAGGAATGCTGGGAGTTGTAAGACTTTTTTTTTCTCTAAACATGCACTGCATAGGATTGTGCGCAAATACCCTAACTCTAAGAATGGTGGTCATTAATATGACAGCATAAAAATGTGCAAACTAGGAATTAGCCTGGAAGATCAGTAGATCATTTACATTGCATGTGAATTTTAATTATATATTGATAGATAGATATTTCCAATACAAAATATTTGGGTTCGGGTTTTTTTGTTTTTTTTTGGTAGAATATTTCTGTGGGCAGACTTGAGACTGCTTCACTTTGATGCATAACTTTCAGACATGTATTATTACAACTTATGAAGATATAATTAGAAATAGGAGCTGCCCTGGGAAGAACACATTTGAATAACTGTTTTGACATGGTAGCGAATGTATGTACATCACAATGCAAAAGTGGAGAGCTAGAGCTAGTTGAATATTCAGCGTTTGCATTTCCTGACCTTTCAGTGGCTTAGATGTACAACCTTAATATTCCATTAATTTTAGTATGGTTTTGAGGAAGATGTGTTCTTCAGAATCCAGAGGGGGGGGGGAGAGAAACTGCATTGATATATGTATGTATGAGCGAGCTTTGAGCCTAATCATAAAAATCTATAATTCTTTGATTCATTTAATTAATTCCAGAAAAGGGGAGAGTGGGCAGCACAACCAAGGCAGATTTTCAGCACTGGCTGGCACATAGCTCAAAGTAAGATTATGACAGGGAGCAATAGACTCAGCATTGCTTGTGGTTGAGCTTGTATAGGATGCCCTCCATTCTGGAAGTCGCACGGGACTTCCACCCCAAGTTTGTTTCCACCCCAAATCAAGAATGTGCCCTCAAATACTCTATAAAGTTGGAGTCAATTTTCGGGAGTGCTTTCTATCATGCACCCCGATGTGCTCTGTACAGCAGGTCTGACACGTCTGTCAGTTGGTGGCCTGATTAAAAAGGGGTTATTGGACAGGATGAAGCATAAAAAGAGCTCTGTTGGATCGGACCTACAGTGGAATTTTGGTGGGAAAATTACAGATTCATGTGGAAACAGGATGGAACAGACTAATGCATAAGAAAATGATATGGGCTGGAAATAGACTGATTTGCTCATCCCTGCGATAGGTTTTACAAAAAGCAAGGCATGGGGGAAGAAACAGAAAAGTCCAAAAATTAGGCCAGATCTTGTGGCCATGAGGTCTGCAGTTTAGACTCAATTTCAAGTTGAGGTTTGCAGATTGAATGAATTATTCACTGGTAGGTGTTGCAGGCATTAGATTACACCTAGCATTCTGGGACAAAGAAGCAATGGCTGACCCATATTTTTGAAAATATAAAAAATATTTTTATATTATATGGCCGTAACACAGATCTCTTCACCTGCCCTGGATAGTCAGAAAGCAGAAATGGAGAGAAACATGACAGTGGTTATATTAGCAAAGCTGGATATTAATTTTAGGTGGTACACTAGGTTAAAAAAAAAAGTCAGTTGAAGCCAAATTGTTTAGCATTACTTAGTGTTTAAGGGAATGGAACCCCGAGAATGCAAAGTTCCTCTTCAGGTGGTAGAAAAAAAAATCTTCCTCTGGTGGCAGATTCCACCCTGAATAGCTAAATATGGCATCTTCAAAGGCACATGAAAAACAAAGATAACTGTGCTGGTCCATGAGGGAGGGGGGGAAAATCAAAATCTACATTTTTTAGCAATGGAATTTAGGGGAGAAATTTTAGTTGTTGCTATTATTAGGCAACTGGGAGCCAGAAACTTGCTGAACTCCCCATATCACCCAGAGATCTTGCAGCAGATCCCAATCTACCTTCTGTGCACCGCAAACTCTAGATAGGTTACCTGCCATCAATCCACCGACTTCAGATAACAGGAGAGTTCTCGTACTGTAGCTCAGGGGTGGAGAACCTCTTTCAGCCCAAGGGCTGAATTTAGTTTTGGAGCAGCTCTCAGGGGCCACATTGCAATGGGGTTGGGGGGTGAGGCCAAAGGCAAAAGAAGTGGGGCCGAAGTGCAAAGGGTACCAGTATCTCTTAGGTTAACGCTGTTAGTGCCAGAAACTAAACCTTAGGCATTTCAACCTGTTAGAATGGGGTGGGGGGTGGGAAAGATGGCACAAAAGCCAGAGAACCACCAAATGATAGGTGGTTGGAGGAAAGGGGGTAGGGCTATGGGAAGGGTGCATTGTCATCTGGGGAAGCCGAGAGAACCAGACTGGGAGCCCAGGAGGGGCAGATTTGACCCTCGGCCTGAAGTTCCCCATCCTGCTGTACCTGTTCTAGCCAAAAGAAGTCCTCTTATTGTTCCTAGTCAGAGCCAAACTGGACTTGATCTTAACTGCATGAATGCAATTAACTTGCATACTTTTTGTTATGTAAATAGCAGTCACAGGGAAGTCTGTGCAGCATGTGTTTGGTGGGAATTGGGGAAGAGGAAGTTTTGTCTCTCCCGGCCCTGACAAAAAAACACTTCTCCAAAGCCACTGTTTGCATTTCAAGAGAAGCCTCCATTGACACAACACAGATGGAAGAACATCTTTTAAAATAAATAAATAAATAAAATGGGAAATGGTAATACAAAAATTAATAAAACAATAGCATAAAACCAAGAGGAATGTTTCAAAAGGACCTCACAATTGTCAGTTGCTTTGTTTGAAAGAAAGGAACAGGTTGCAGAGTAATGGAGAATTCAAGATCAGAAGGACTTTCCCACCTGCTCAGAGTGGCTGTTGGCCCTTCGGAAGTTTTCATCTTTTCCTGTAGCAAGTGGCACACCTTACTTGCTTGAGTCCTTGGGATTTGTTTTTAATAAGCCAGTTGTTTGCCTTCTACCTCTGGCATGCCTGATCTTGCTCATTCCTGCTTTTTGCTGGTGACATACTGTGAATTAGATGAACATCAAATGCAAAACTTGAACTTCAAATATTGTTCACAGAGTTCTACAGAGTAAATCAAAACTGAACCCAAACTGAAAATCTCTGCCATTTTAAATGCTTTGCTACCAAAATGTTCACTGATATGTACCAAATGAAAAACAAGGAAAGCACCCAGTTCAAATCGAGGCTTTAGTTGCTTCCAGATGGAGGGCTTCTAGTACTACCAATTAAAATACACTGTGCAGCTATTCAATATTTTCCTCTTTAATGTTTTTTTTCCCCTGTTAAGAAAGAAGACTGAAGAAGCAATAGGAAAACTTGAGAAGGTTACAAATGGAAGACTTCTAGAGCCTCCATAAAATTCAGTGTTTGAGCATTGCAGGATAAAAGCCTTGCCTTGAAGCACCATTTGAGTCTGAATGAGCAACTGTTGAAACTGTACCATAAAAGAGAAATGGGCTGAGACTAGGGCTGGATCCACACCTAAGGTTTATTGCAGTACCGTATCACAGCTTGTGGGGCACACAACGCACTCGTTTTTCAGGGCTGGTCGCTCTAGTCCTGCATAATCATTCTCCGTTTCTTCTGGAATTTCCTGGAGTACTTTTCTCACGGCTTTTTTAGCTATTGCAGTTCACTGTCACAGTACACTGCTAGTGTATGCTAAACTGCCACTGTTGTTGCCCATCTAATGTGTGGCCACCACGAAAGTGTCATCACCAGAGTTAGCCAATTGTTTTCGAGGGGCTGGGGAAATATGGCATTACAGTGTGTCTCTCAAACTGGTGGGGAAGAGAGGTATCCGCCATGTGCTGTGCGGCGGTTCGACTGCTTCCTCAGAGAAGCTTGTTAACTTTTTATTTATTTTTTTGGGTAAATGTTCCTGTGCACATCTGCACCTCCGAGCGGAAGGAATTTCAAAGTGTCGGAGGGGCAGGGGACATTCCACGTTTGTCTCCCCAACCTGTATCAAGGGTTCGGCACAGCAGAGATTGCTTTTCCCGCCTCTCTCCCTCTTCCCTCACGGCTTCTCTCTCTGCTTGCTTCACCTGATCCCGTGGGGCGGCAGCAGCAGCGGTAGCAGCCCACTCCTGCTCCTTCTTTTTTCCTTGTTTCAATAGCCGCTTTCACTCACCCCCATCCAAAGAACAAGAAGGTGTAACTTAGCCGAAAGGCATGTCTACTCAGCAGTAAATCACATTCTCTTCAGTGGCCTTGCGCCCAGCTCAGTCACATTGATTTCAAAGGAGCTTGTGCTTGGGAAACTTAGCACAGGGGGAAGTCTGCTTTGAGAAATTGTTTTTTTGGGTGGAGCGGAAAGGGTGTACTGATCCTGCTGGCTTCGTTGCACGAGAAGATGGCGGAGGATGGCCTCTTCCCTTCTTCTGTTTTGTGAGGAGGCATGGTGCAGGAAAAGCTTTTTTTCCTTCTTTTTTTTAAAAAAAATCAATCTTGATCTTTCGCACCTTTGCATAGCTGATTAACCAAAACAACAACAACAACAACAACATCAACAAACCTTTCTCTTAAAGGACCATTTCCCCTGCGTGTTCAAGGCAACGCCCAGTTCTACCTCTATGGAGTTAGGTGTGGGGTGGCAAACTGGGATGACTGCAGTACATTTAACAAGAGTGTGCCCTGTGAGTAGAGACTGCAGAACATGAATACAGCAGTACTGTTCTGCTAACCTGGCAATATACTGTGTAATGTGAATCCAACTGATGTATGCTGGAGAAATCCACAATGGATTCAAATGAGTTCAGATTTCTATGAATCTGTGGATTCCACAGCGGACCAGCTTTTTCTGAGTTACACAAATTGGTTTTTTTTACTTTTTGGGATTTGTGCAAATACACACGTGCACTAATGCACAACAGCACAAGTGCAAATTAGCACTACCGCACGTTAGCGCAAGTGGAATGAAATTCTCATACATCCCTGAAAAAATCTAATTCTGCCAATGAGAGGATGGTGGAACAAAAGATGCCCGACAATCTGTGAAACAGATTTTTAAAAATCCATACACCCCCCAGCTGAGAGAGACTATACTTTTGCTGAGATTATACAAATGTAGACACAAGGGGGGGGGGGTTTGAAGGGGAGAATCAGCAAAAGGGAGGAGTAGACAGCTGACTCTCCTCTCCCCTAATCTTCCCTTCTGAGGCTCTTCTTGTCCTCCCAGCTGTGCTTCTGCTCTCAGAGCCCAAAGATAGCCTGGAAGGTATTTGCAGGGGGAATCAGTGAGTGGTTAATAAGAACACTCTCCTGCCTGCTGATTTCCCCTGCAAATGTTACATCCATTGTCTTCATCCTGAACAGAAACCCATTTTTGCTTCATACCATGTAGTTTCATCCTAAGTTATGAATGTTTCCTAGCTGGAAACTTGCTTGCAAGCCTATGTATTACTTAGTACATAGGCCTATGTACTGCATAACCCCATACATGGAGTTGTGTGCCTTTCAAATGTGTGGGACATTACTTCCAGGTAAACATGCACCAGTTAGTCATTTAGGGCACAATCCTATGCATGTTTAGACAGAAAAAATGTCCTACAACTCCCAACATTCCGCAGCCAGCCATGCTGTTCTTCTTCTAGGTGCTCTGCATTTACTATTATGCTCGTTACTGGTGTACTTTTGGACGCCAGCACTGTTTAAAACAGGCGAATAGTGTGGCCCTGTTTAAAAGCAACATCTATAACAAGTGTAGTAAGTACATTTATATACTAGCTTATGCCCTCTCATGGCAGTAAAAGTCAATTCTGGATTGCTTTAGGAAGAACTATAAAAATGTAAATTACGAAGACAGACCTGATTTGGTCTTATTGCCTTGGCTGAGTTCTAACACTTAAACTTGGAATATATGGCTGCTGGAGGTAATTAATACTCAGTAATTTGCATATTCACAAGACACTGTACTATTTTTCTCTCAGCCAGGGTGAGATGAATGAGCAGAGGTTCCTGAGACCACTTAACTAGGATTCTGAATTTGAAGTATTTGCCTACGTTTAAATGTGTACAATTCCTCATCGCATGTTATCTGAGCTATATTATATTGCCCTTATTTTTCATAGCAGGAAAGGGGAAATAAGACAGATTATTTTATTTGATGCAACAGAAAATCACAGGAAAGCCAAGCAAACAGATAATTTACAGGGATGCAAAGACTGAAATGGAGACTCGCATTCATAATATCAGAACATTATCCATTCAAAGGGAGCAGTCTAATATGGACAAACATAAATGGTTGGTTCTGTAAAACTAGAAGGTATACTAAAATAACCACCTGAAAGCTGGAGCTGTAAAATAATGCTAAGACAAGATCTCGTTTTCCTTTTGATATTGATGTCAGTGAGGCTGTCACCTGAAGCACCCAACTGCATTGTGTTTAGATTTGACCACACTACTAATCCCATTGCGTCAAATGGAGTGAAGCATTTCTCTGCTCCACTTGAAGCAGAAAGGAAATCTTCATTACTGTGGTAGTACTTTTGAATATATTGTGCTATTGAAGACTAAATTCTGAAAGCTGATTTAAAAACAACAGCCCATCAATCTGTAAGTGTATGAGAAATGGAAGCATTAAAAAAAGAAGAAGAGCAAAATAGAATAATCAATGAATGACATCTCTGCTCCCAGTTCACACACCTGTTACTCAGGTGGTGGAGGAGAGGGCATGCACCTAAAGCCTAACATAATGTGTATGGTGGACATTTTACATGGCTCAGGCACATGACGGCCCAATTTGTATGATGTTTCCAGCTCAAGAGATCACATGAACTGGACCATCAAGTATAATATGAACCTTGTATATGAACCTTTGTGTGGTATACCAGCGGCACATGGTACTCTAGGGGCCGGTTCGCACGACCCAGGCTGCGGGCGGGGGAGGCACCACGGGGCCGCCCGCGGGGTCCGGCGGGGCACCGCAGATGACCTGCGCCCCGCGTGTGTGGGCGGACCCCATAGTCCCCGCACTGTAGTGTGGGCCTCCCGGCACTAGGGGGCGGGGCCCTGGGATGCCCCTACAGGCTGGAGAGGTGGCAGCTCCGGCTGCTCTGGGCTGCCATCTCTCTGCAGACCCCACGGGACAGCCGCCCGCTGTTCGCATGGCATGGTGGCCACGCGCGGTAGGGGCTTACCCCTCTACCGACCATGGTCACTTTGCGTGCATCTAGCGCGCGGCTGTCCCGTGGGGGCACCCCCGGTTGGCGTGCACATGACACGGGAACCGTGGGGGACTTGCAGTTCCCGTGTCGTGCGAACAAGCCCTAGGTGTGTGGTGGAGAGGAAGGGCATGAACGTCTTTTCCGTGAGACAAATGCATCGCTACCTGGGCAAGATTTCTAAACCAGGGCAGAGTCTAGAGTAGAATTCTCTGACTGCTCCTTCAAGTTGATTTGAATAATGTGCGTCTAGGCATCCTAGAGATGTATCAGATGCATGGGGCAAAACTTCCTACAGGGAGCTCAGTGTAACATATCTGATTTCACCCCTGTATCCTCCAAGTGCCAGCTAGGGAGGCTGAGAGACGAGCTTCATGGCTGAGTGCCCAAGTGAACCGAGGTCTCTCCCATCGTAATCCTAACACTCAGCCATTACACCACACAGGCTTTCATTTAGGCTGGACTGGACTGATATTTAAACATTTCCTCATATTTGTGTGCTGCAGATGTGTGCTACAGAGCCTAAAAGGATGACACATCTAGGAAGGTACAAGTGGGTCACATCTAGCTGCCGTTTACATTTTCTTGCCTAGCATTCATACTCTCCTCAAATCATGAACAGGAGCAGTAGTAGAAGAAAACCTAAGAGTTTGTAAGCATATCCACCAGTAAATGCCAAGAAAGAGAGAGAGAAAGCAACTGCTTTTCTTTTTAGTCTCAAGGAAAGATATGTCATTCTTTTGGTTATCATTCCGGATCTAAAATATATCTATAAATAAGCTATGGTTATTATTTTATACTATGAATTTATATCACACCCTTCAATGTCAAAATATTTCCAGGGCTTCTTTTTTAAAAATCAGCTTAAATTAGTGGTGGATTTCGTACCTTTGGGGGGGGCATTTCGTCTCGGTTCTCCGCACCGTGCCCCCCCAATCCTCGAATTCTCCGCAGCACGGAGGGGCTCTCCAGCCGCTCTCCATGCCACTTGGTTCGTCGCGCCGCCAGTTTTAAGCCCTGTTGCCCTGGTTTCTACGCCAAAACCGCAGCAACGGGGTTCAGCTGCGTCAGCGCAGGGCCCGTCGCATCACAGCCAGAAACGACGCGACGGAGCCCACGCGGGCGGTGCAGCGTAGACCGAGCGGTGGCAGACCGAGCGGCGCGGCAAGGTAGGCCCGCGAATATCGGGGGGGCATGGCCTTGAGGCTCTTTTCCATGGTAGATAATACTTCTTCAATAGTTCTTGACAAAATTGAGGAATTTAATTAGCAGATTCTTTTAATTCACTGTATTTTCCTCTCTTTCTTGGGTTATGGGAAAATAAACAGTGGATTGTTTTTACCTCCACTTCCTAATGGCCAACATCACTTTACTGGATGTGTTGTGAAGGCAGTTGTTATTCCATATTTGTTAAGGACTCATCCTATAGTCCTTTGTTTGGTGCTACAGGAAGTTGAGGCTGAGATATACTACTTCTCATAATTGGGGTGGCGTGGTGGCAAGATAATAAGCACAGGGTTGAATCCAATAGTGGCTTTGTGTTAGCAGAAAGCACTAACAATGTGTGAATCAGCAAAACTCAAGCTCATCGAGGTTCTCTGAATTCAACCTTGAAGTTTATTCCAACCTGAGTCCATCAGCAAAGAATCTTTTGGCACCTTAAAGAGTAACAAATTTATTCTGAAACATACTTTTGTGGACACTATCCACTTCATCAAATGCTTATGCTGGAATATATGTTACTCTTTAAGGTGCCACCAGACACTGTTGTTTTTGCTGCAACACACTAACACAGCTACCCCTTCAGAAATTTCCCCAAGATTGTGCATATTTTTGAACTGCATGCATTTTTCTCCCATCAATTAAAGCATGTTTGCATGGATTTTGAAATTTATGCATTTCTTCATGCACATGTTTCAAATGTACATATTTTCCAAATGCACTTTTTTTTTTTGCTTCTGTGAATGGCCGCATCGCAAGCTCGGACATGTACAGACTTTGACACAGATTGCATATGGGTCTGCGTTCAGTTCCAGGAGGTGCAAACTGGATAAATTCCAGTCAAAAACAAACCAAAAGGAATTTCTCATACATCCCTAAGGACAGCTGATTTTCTCAGATTCCACCACCACCACCACCTACTGCCGTCCTCTGTGCCATATACTATACTGTTCTGGGGAGTTCCCCAACCCCCAGGAGCAGCTTTTCATATGGCTGCATTGGGTGGGTGGGCTGAGCAAAAATGGGATGTCCTCCCTTGCATGAGCAGAAGTGCAAAGGCACAATTGGATAACACATAGGAATTTAATTCCTAGGAAAGGCATGTTTAAAAATGCAACAGTGAATCATGTGTGCATAGAATACTACTGAATGTCTTGTACTTTTTCTTCAGCTCTGAAAACAATAATTGAACAGTCTTGGGTTTCAGTTTTCTTTTGAGAAGGATACCCTTTCAAATGGACTCCTTGACAGCAGACATAGTACAATCAGAAAATCTTTCACTGTAGTTGTCCATCTGTTCCTGCTAATTGGGTCACAATGCCAACATGTCTTCAGACATTCTGTGCACTTAGTCGGTCTTTTAAGTGCTGGAGAATATGCTGAAGCCATAGTCCTCCTGGCAGTTGGGCGTAGAATATATTAGTAGATGGCTGTCCGGTTTTCCATTCTTCCACTTCCATTACCACTGCTGGTGACACAACTACAAGGATTCTGAACCTGTTCAGAAAGCTAACAAAATAAAACTAAAAAGCAGCCTAATGCTATGGACCCATTCTCCTACAAAGTACAAACACTATAAGAGGCATCAGTTCCTATCTGTCAGCCTAATCTAAGGTCACCAGGTAAGTTTCATAGCCAAGTGAGGGAGGAGCCATAGCTCTGTGGTAGAGCAGCTGCTTTGCATGCAGAAGGTCCCAGGTTCGATCCCTGGCATCTCCAGGATAGGGCTACAAAAGAATCCTGCTGAAACCCTGCAGAGCTGCTGCCAGTCAGTGTTGACAATACTGGACTAGATGGACCAGGGGTCTGACTCAGTATAAGGGCAGCTTCCTGTGTTCATATTTTAAATATAATAAATATTTCAAATAATAACCCAGATCTCACTGATCTTAAGTCAGACACCATATCCACTATATTGCCCTGGTTTACATTTAAAATGGTGAGACATATCTGTAAACATTTAACAAAGAAACAGAATTATGGGAATGCCAATAGTCAAGCCACCGCAGTAAGTGTCCACTGTGTATCCTTGCATATTTACACAGATGCATCTCTGCTTCAGCCTTTATAATATTTATAGCTTCAATATTCTGGATCCCAATCTGATCTACATGTAGCTCTTATTGACTGGAGAACTGCTTTTTCGTTCTTGCTTTGATTTTATTGTTGGTTAATTGATCATGTTTTATATGAGGCTGCTGCAAAATGTTTGAAGTAGCAATAATGTCTTATTTTCTTTATCGTAGGTATGATGCTGCAAAGATTGCCACAGCAATAAAAAATGCATGAGTCTAGATATAACTCAAGAGACAACATAGTTCAGAAACAATAGATTGCTACTATCATTGGATGAAGCATAGATTCTGGTAGTATCTCACATTACAGGTAGAGTTTATTCCGCAGGGACTTAGGGGAGATGAATGACTAAAATGTCTGAAGAAAACTGTAACTTATTTCCTTTTGTAGTGGGCTTGCTTCAGCGGCTGCTGTCCATTGCTTCAGCAGATTGGTTTTATGTAGCTGACAGGTGGGCAGGTGTCGAGATGGATTTTGTCTGGGTCCTTTTTTGTTGTTTCATTTGTAGCTTATTTTAAGAAGCAGGGCTATATTCATTCTGCTATCATCAGAAGTTGCCATTTGTGCATGTATGTGTGCATGTGGCAGGAGGGGGGAATCAAAAGCTTAGGGGGAAATCAAAGCCCTGGAAGAGAGCAAACTAGATTGTTACTCTCTCTCTATTTTTTTTTTCTCTCTTTTTTTAAACCCTCTCTTTTCTGTCTTCATCTCTCTATTACACCTTTGGTTGCCTTCCACTGAAGGCCAATTCATAAGATGTGGGGTACACAAAAGGACACTTGCCTATCTAGGCATTCCTTAAAGCAGGGATGGCAAACCCCTGGCCTGGGCAGCAGGGTGTGTGTGTCCCCATCCAGCCCACCAGTTTCTTCCCCAGTCTCCACCCCCTCTCCCAGCACGAAGAAGCTTTTAACACTGATCAGCAGGCAGCTAATCAGAGATGAGAGCTTTCCCCTGCTGTGCAGTGAGAAAGGGAGCCTTTGCCACTATGTAGAAAAGAAAAGTTCTTATCTCTCTGAGGAGGAAGCTACTGAGTGATTCAGTCCTGCTTATGTCTGAGGTATGTCCTGCTTACTTGTGAGTAGACATACAGAGTCTTACCTTGCTTACTTGTGAACAGCCGTGCTGCTCATGCTTACCTCTTAGTAGACATGCAGAGACTTGGTATTTGGAATACTATATGAAAGTGCTGCTGAGTTATTCAGGCCTGCTTACTTCTGAGTAGAGCAGCAGAAGCCTTGTCCTGCTTACTTCTGAGTAGGCTTAAAATTGGTAATAACCACATTTTGGCCCCACCTACTCTACCTTTGGCAACACCCACTTTGCCTTTGGTCCCCTCCACAGATGGAATGTGGTCCCTGAGACCTTTTCCACATTGGAATTCAGCCCTTGGGCTGAAAACCATTCCCAACCCCCTGCCTTCAAGGGTTCTTAGCCTTTGTGTTGCCCTCTCACATGTTTTCAGCTTCCCTTTGTGCCAATGATTTCCAGTGTTCTTCAAATGTTGCATGGAAAGGCTCCTCAGTGCAGGGTAAAAGAAGTTAAGGACCCATTAACCACAATACTGGGTTGTGTGAAACCCCACCACCACCACCACCACACACACCATTACAGATATGTGCATTATTTTGTGTGCCCAGCACTTCATATAAATTGGCCCTGGTTCTGTGTACTAGGCTACTACTGTTATTCAACACCTGTACTACTAGGGCAGTACAGCAGACAGAAGTGGCATGCTTCCTGCCCAGAGGATTTATAATTCAAGTAAAGTGGATAAGACAAAGCTGAAAGAAGAGCACAGGCCTTAGGGAAGACATAGTGAGTCTGGGGTGGGTTAAGTGACATCAGAAAGTGCAAAGAAGTGAGGGAAAGTAGCGGAATATGGGGGGGGTTGTTTGTTTGCAATCCAGATGCCTGAGAAGCAAAGTATTATGAAGAAGAGAAGGGTGTTGTTTACATATATGTGCAAAGATTCATTTCAGCCAAGGCACTGTAATAGTGCTCTTAACCACAGAGACCTATACATCGCCAGAGGTACATTTATTAGAGAACACATTCTTGATGTGCATGTTCTTTTGAACCTTTCTCTTTGTCCATTTATCCTTTTTGAATAACATGTTGCTATTGTCATAGCATTTCTCTGCTTCATCTAGATCATTTGAAATTTTAGCCTAACACATAAAGCATTTGCTTTTGTCCACAGCATCCCTACAGGTTTGTAGATAAAAGAGTCAATCGATCAAATCATTCTCTAATTCTCATTCCTAAATTGGGCACCAGGTTATTCTAGCCATGGAAAAAAGCAGTCATGTGCATTTAGGGAGAGGATTCCCGGTGAAATGGTGCCAAATCTCTTTGAATTACTTTTCCTATTATAAAAGAGCTTTAAATCTTTTGATGTTTGGGGAATTTTGCCATGCCAGTTAGATGAATGGAATGAAATTAAAGCAGGAAAAAAAAAAAGCTGAATGTTTAAAGACTTGGTGACTGAAGGAACTATTTGGTTATATAATAGCCTCTCAAAGGTTCCTTCTCAAGAAAGAAGAGCCATTTCATTAGCCAGATATTACCGGTGTTAGAAAATGTGTTGCATTGGGTAAAAGAAAAAAAAAAGTTCCTATTATGGATGAGAAATTGTAAAATCCTTACAACTCACTCTGTATAGACTTTTGGCAAAGTGAAATGAGTTCTGTAAAGCTCTCAGGAATTTAGTCACCCCAATGGAACAGAACATCAAGACCTTGAATAGATACAAAATGAAACCATTTCCACTCCAAATAGCTTTGAATCTATGTGTAGCACAAAACAGAAAACCTAATGTCCTTAATTGTGTGTTTGACTCAACTGAATCACTCTGGATAAATTATCACTTAACACCAAATGATTAAATGTGCATCGGTGTCTTACAGTAAATGCCACAAAGCTGATGAATGTTGACATTCTCATTTGAATGTTGACAATTCCAGATCAAAGAGCCAGTGTGGTGTAGTGGTGAGAGTGTTAGACTGGGACTCAGGAGATCCGGGTTCTAGTCCCTGCTTGGCCATGAAACTCACTGGGTGACTTTGGGCCAGTCACTGACTCTCAGCCTAACCTACCTCACAGGGTTGTTGTGAGGATAAAGTGGAGAGGAGGAGGAGGAAGATTATGTAAGCCGCCTTGGGTTCCTTGCAGGAAAAAAAGGCGGGGCATAAAATTAATTAATTAAAAAATGTTATGTATTCACCAACATGTGTCTCTGCTTGTTCACTTTAGTGAAACCTATTCAGACAACTGCCACATTCTCTGGTATTTATCTGAGTTTTTATCTGAACAGTCACAAAATTTGTCTGGGAGCTTGTCAAGGTTCAAAGGTGGATCCAAACATTCACCATTGTTTAGACATTCAGTGTAACATATATACAAAAGGGACACTTGTTCATCCAGCCTCACTGTGTCTCATTGTGATGCTGCATTTTTAAAGAATGTCCACTAGAGTGCTGCAGGTATCCATTCAAGATGAGTTTCTGAACATTTCCAGGCATAGTTTGTCAGCTGTGGCTTAGCAAACATATATTGTAAATAAAGATTGTGGCTGTGTGTTTTATATGCTTTATTACATCTGCTTTGCCCTGCCTGGATATCAGCTGTGAATGGAATGGCTATGGGATTCGATAGGATTTTTTTTTAAAAAAAATTCTCTTATGAAAGTTGAAAACATACAAACGTAGAGAAAGGATAAATGCTTCACAATGCCATCATGTTTTAAAGGACGTGGAGTAAGCAATTTCTGAAAAATCCATGGCTTCTCAGTTATGCGCTTTGTCCATAGCTGTATTGATATAGCTGTAAATAAATAATTGATGTGCGTGTTTTATTAATTAGTTGGTTCTGAGGCAAGGGAGTCTTTTTCGCAGACAATGGAGCAATGATTTCCAGCCACCAGTTGGAGCTGGCTCAAGTAATATGGTGCTTGATTGGAAATAAAATGGAAGGCATTTAGGCGTTATGGTCAAGGCAGCAGCATTAATGTCAGAACCAATAAAATATGCAAGAGAGACTCACCTGGCATGGCTCCTGTGCAAAGAAAACAGGTTTGCAAAACTCCCTAAAACTCCCATCAAATGTCACTCTTCTCCTTTGCCATCAGACTTGCAAAGTAGATCTCTGCAGATATAATCTAGAAACTGGCCTAAGCTTTTGTATCCTGTGGATGACATTATATTTCTGTGAAGATATTCACATGAAATACGGTGTAACTTGTAAGTAATTATGGGCCTCACATTGCAATTGGCTTAAAGACAGGAAAGATGCAATCCTATGCATGTTTAGACAAAAAAGAAGTCCTACAACTCCCAGCATTCCCCAGCCAGCATGCACAGGATTGCACCCTGAGGCCCGCCTGTGTGTTGGCTTCCTAAATTCCTGGTAGGATCAGGATCATCCTTGTATATGTTTAATGCTTTCTTGTATATCTATCAATTGGAACATTTCCATTACTGATTCAAGAATGCAGGGTGTTGTGTTAGAAGTAGCTGAGAATGACTGGCTTATCTGGTCATGATGGCAAGTGAAGAACTAGCCAAAAGGCTGATCTGCCCTAGGAAGTGGCATTTTATCACACAGACTTAATAAGGTTGGGAAACATTTTCTTTGTCTTTTTCCTTGTGAAGTTTATGAAGATTCCCTTTGGAAAAGCATCCCCAGTTCTACAGTGGATAGCCATTCACTTTCAAGGAAGACACAGATTATGTAGATGGAGGATATGCTGGGCAGTTAAAACATTTAAATTTTTTTTAAAAAAACACCTAACAAACAGACTAGCCGAATCATTCAGGGAAGGGCTGTGGGAATATGTAGGTCTTTCACAGTGCCTAAAGCAGGGCTTTTTTTCTGGTGGAACTCACCGGAACTGAGTTCCAGCACCTTTTCTTCTATTACTTGCATTACAATTTAATCGCCATCTACTCCCGAGGAAATGTAATCCAAGAGTTCCGGTACCCTTTTCTCCAGAAAAAAAGCACTGGCCTAAAGTGTGCCACAGTTGGCACCTCCAGCATATAAGGGCAGAGGGCATTCCACAAGATGGGTGCCACCATGGAGAAGGCCCACTTCTGGGCTCCAGGTCACAGCAAGGCCTCCTCCAATGATCTTGTGATTGCACAAGGTTATATCAGAGAAGGAGATCTGCCAGGTAACTTGGTCTCAAGTTGTCAAGGCCTTATATACCAGCAACAAGACCTTGAACTTGGTTCTGTAGCGAATAGATAGCCACCTCAGTTAGTTCAACACTGATGTAATATGTGCATGGCCAGATGCTCCACTCAGCATCCTGACCAATGCATTCTGCACCAGCCAGTTTGTTGGCCCTTATCCAACCCTGCACTGCATCCAGGAACCAGTTCAGGGGTGTGTGTGGTTGCTTTTTGTAAAAGCAAGTAGACTGTTGTAACATGGACTTTGACACATATATAGTGTTATTATACCTATGATTATTGCCTGCTGATGGGAGAGATGTGTTTTCCCTGCGGAGGGAGGCTAGGTTAACTCCCTCTCTGTTGACCTTCTGCTGGCAGGCAAAGACCTCTTCATTCAAGCAATTCTTTGGCATGTAAGCGGGTCTGTTGGGTGGGGAGCTGTTTTTATTCTGTTATTGCTGTGTTTATATTGTGTTTTAATGCATTGTTGTTGTTGTTATTATTATTATTATTCAGTTTTATTTATGATTGTAAGCTGCCTTGGGTGCCATTTTTCTTGTTAGAAAGGTGGGGTACAAATCAATCAATCAAACAAACAAACATTCTGTCTTCATAACTCAAAAGCACATCGGTTGTGGGGCTCTGGCTGCCCCCTCTCACTGGTTGCACATTTGGCGAGGATGTGAAGCAACCCTATGTTCATACTGCTATACATGTGTAGAGCACCTCCATATGAGGGAGAATTTTAGGCCTCCCCAGCTATATACTGGGGTAGGGCTGTCCATGTGGTGTGTGGCCAAGGTGCATGTCAGCAGCAGGGTGGCAGGAGTAACCTGTACAGCCCTGCAAACACACACACACACACACACACACACACCCCGCACACACACACACATTTGTAACAGCAGAGAGGAGTCATTTGAGCCCTCCTCTTATATGGAACCAGGTCATATGCCACTAAATACCCGCTGATGAGGAACAACCACCTGGAAGGGTATTCCATTCATGTCCTGCTTGTGGGCTTCCCAGAGGCATCTGCTTGGACTAAAAGGAAACTTTGGTCTGATCTAATTGTTGTACAATTAAAACATAGAAATGTATTTGGTTCACCCTGAATTTAGAATGACTGCATAGGACAGCCTTCTGCAACCTGGCACATACTACAGCTTCCATCTACAGGGATGATGGGGAGTTGTAGTCCCCACATGTCTGTAGGGCACCAGACTGGGCAAGGCTGGCAGGGGGCTTACATTAGGCAAAAATTGAGAAATCCTAGGATTGTGAAAGTGTAGATATTATGAAACATCAGGCAAAATGAAGCTAATAAGGATGGTTGCAACACAACCCCAGTTTAGCCATGGTACCAAAACAGGGGAGGTGGGTAGGAAAACAATAGACCCACAAGGATGCCCTTGCTGGAGAAAGGAGAAATATTGCATTGTTGAAGAGAAGCAGCAGATCCAACTTGCCTCTCTCCTTAGCCCATCATTAATTTCCTTTCAGTTTCACACTTCTGAGTGCTAAATTGTCAGTCTCAAATTCTACTATATAAAGTTAATGAAGAATGTCTTTAACTTGCCTGACCTTTGGCCTCTCACTTAATACTTTCCAAGAAGATTTCAGATTCTTTTAATCAATGATTCAGACTTTTCATTCCCTTTAAAAACACACACCCAAAAACCAAAACCTTAGCCCTCTTTTAAAAAACAACAACAACAACAACACTGTCTCCCGGATACCAAACATTTAAAAAAGTTTACATTGGAAATCAATGAATTTTGTAACCATTATCATGTTTCAAATTGAAAGACTTATGTGCTCATTATACTGGAATCAGTATGAGAAATGTATGCTGACACCCAAAGTCTAAATATGGATATAAATTTCACCTGGCTAGAGGTGTCTATAGCCACATGTAGTTACAAACAAAAGGATTAGGTGATTTATAAAAGTGTTTTTCAGTCCAGGTTCCCACTGGTATCACAATATTATTCTTTCTAAATTGTTAATATTAAATTTGTAATATTTTAAAATACACATAGTAAAAGAGTAATAATTGAAATCAAATCAGAAGAGTTAAAAAAATTACATGCAGCAGATTTATATATACTAATGTGAGACAGCTTTAAAGTATTGGATTATGAATAAATATGAACAAATATTTTTTGGTGACCATTTTTATGGATAATTCCTGTTGGATTTTATATTGTAATAAGCACCTACCAATGCATCTCATTTCTCTTCCCTTCATCCCAGTGAGATAGGTTAGTTCAAAGGATAATGTATTGCCCAAGACTAACCAATGAGCTTTATGCCTGAATAGGCTATCAGAAACTGAGTCGCTCATGTCCTAACTGCATCCAGCACTCTATCCACTGCACCATACCATTCTGCACGGGATTCTAAGGATAAGATTCACCCACGCAGAATCACTGGCACATCACCCACGCAGAATCACTGGCACATCACCCACGCAGAATCACTGGCACATAGAGATGTGTTCAATTTAATCCTGTTCTGCGAACTTTTTCAAAGATAACATACCTTTATTAATGCAGAATTGAAGTAAAAAAACAAACAAAACAGGCCTGCACCAAATGTTTGCTCATAGACATACTTGACTGAATGTTTTACTTTTGAGGGGATGGAAATGGTTTCTGGGCAAAAAGAAAACACCTGGCTTGTCTGTTGCTCGGGAGCTCCTTGCAGCCACTTTTTCCCTTGAGTTGCTGTTGCTTCATTGCCATATTCACCCTCTGATCCTTCCTTTCTGAAGTGATCCCAGACAACCAGGGACCACATTATGGTGGCACCGCAGGGCTTTTTTTCTGGTGGAACTCACTGGAACTGAGTTCCAGCACCTTTTCTTCTATGAATTGCATTACAATTTAATCGCCATCTACTCCCGAGGAAATGTAATCCAAGAGTTCCGGTACCTTTTTCTCCAGAAAAAAAGCACAGGTGGCACGTATATTTCCCAAGCTCCCGTTCAGGATATGCTTGCTTTGCACTGTTGTTGTCATTGTTTAGGCATCAGACAAATTCCATCCAGTTGTCTGGTGCTTTTAATGGCATTTGGGAACCTTTTGGGCCTGATCCAATGCCCTCTGCCCTCTATGTCCATAAGCCTCCAAACATGGAAGCTTATGTGCATCCAATGTTGGGCGTGAGATGTGGCGGTGGCGATCTCCGCTGCCCCGCCCCTCACACCCTGTATTTCATCTAGACAGCCATTTTTGGCCCCAGTCTCCTCCCCTCTCCACCCCCCGGCACACCCCTTTAGCCTCATCCATGGTCCATTTCTGACCTTGTAGATGCAGCCAGTGCCGTTCTTTCCACACCGGCTGTGGGGTGGGGTGGGGCGGGGGCTTCACATTCAGAGTTCCACCTCTGCAGTTGTAGGTCCTTGGAGCACCTCGGAGCTGGGACTCTGAATAATCCTATGGCCCCCTGACAATGTTGGGAGGCCATAGGATTGCACCCTTAATTATCTTTTTTCCTACTGCCTTTTACTTTTTATATGGGCTTTTTACCAGCTCACTCTGCTAAATTATTATTATATTATTATTATTATTATTATTATTATTATTATTATTACCGTATTTGTTGCTGTTGTATTCTAGCATTTTATAAGTAAGAAACTCTGACACTGTGGGGTACAATTCTATAAAACGTATATAAATAAGTAATTAATGAGTGTGATCATTTTGCTGAGGGAAATGTTGCTGAGTTAGAGTGGAAATAGTGCTTCCTGGAATGGTCACATGTTCTGTTTGATCAATCAGAATGTGTTGCCCATCTAAGTAGGCAATGTGCTTGCAAATTTATGAGAGGGCAAGTATAGCCATAATAAAAAGTCTGATTCAACTAATGCTAGAGCAGGGGTAGGCAAACTGGGGCCCTCCAGATGTTTTGGACTATGACTCCCATGACCCCCAGCTAAAATGGCAAATCATCAGAGGTTAAGGGAGTTGTAGTTCAAACATCTGGAGGGCACCAGGTTGCCTACCCCTGTGCTAGAGCTTGAAAAAGCCTTCTCCTAGCCTATTTTTAACCCTGGTTCATACTTTACCACAGGAGTGGGCGAGTTGTGGCCCTCTCGATGTTGTTGGAGTGCAATTCCCATCAACCCTAGCCAACATAACAAATGGAAAAGTATGATGGGAGTTGAAGACCAACAACATCAGGAGGGCCACACGTTGCTCACCCCTACTTTAACAAGTCACCACATAGAAAGAAGACTCCTTCTGGATGTAATGACTGGTTTCAGACAACCCTATAACCCACTCTAAAGGGTTGAGTATGGGTTGAGTGTGGGTTGCTGTTGAACCATGGGTTGTTGTTGAAATGTGGGTTATCATTTTGTCTGAACCCAGCTACACTAACAAACCATGGTGAGCAACCCATAGTTCACAACCCAACAACAAACCATGGGTTCTCGTCATGGGTTATTCATGGTTAACAAGCCATGGTTTGTTAGCACAGCTGGGTTCAGACAACATGATAACCCACAGTTCAACAACAACCCATACTCTACCCTTGAGTGTGGGTTATCATGTTGTCTGAACCCAGTCAATGGCTGTCTGCCCCCAAAGCAGCTTCAGGCAGATGTGCCTTAAGATTCCCCTTCTAGCTCTCTACTCACTCTGCACATCAAGCAAGAGAGCACTGCCACCTCTGCATTCACTCACCCTTATACTAGCACAGCACTTTCCTAACGAGATTTAAGAGCCAATAAACGAATTGGGGCTAAGTGTTGGGTGCATAAGTGTGGGGGTGAAAGTGAAATTTTGTCATCTAAGTGACATCTAAGGAATTACCGGTAATCATGGTCATGCTGATGGCAGCTCACCGAATAATAGCTAAAAGTTAGGAAACCACAGAATCTCTAACATGGAGGTCATTGGTACATGGAGCTGTGGCAAATAGCAAAATTGACTTACAAACTGAAATTAGCTGAAGACAAAGTAAAAATATCTGATTTTTATAAAATGTGGCATGGTTTTATTGTATATTCAAATCAGGGGCATATGCAGCAATAATTGTCAATGCCTTTCCTCAGATAATGGAAAAGAAATATAGTGTGCAATCCTATGCTTGTTTAGACAGAAAAAGTCCTACAACTATCTATCTATATATTTTATATGGCAGACTAATGTGGAATGAGACAGAACAGATGTATGAGTGAATACATGTGAAAGTGGCATGGCCTGGAAATATACTGATTCATCCATCCATAATCACCATTGACTTTTCTCCTCTTGTCCCTAAACACTGGATTTATAGCTTCTTCTATCCTGACAGCTCTTTGTTGTGGCTTCCAGAGCATCTATCATAAAGCAAGGGTGGGGCAGTATACTGCACTCCCCACAGGAGGCTTTCATAAGAAATAAAGGGACAACACTAAATTGAGGTTGCATTGTGGCATGTTTTTTGTGAGGTTCAATTTTCAATGGGAAAAGCAAATGTTTTAGAGGTGGAAAATCTTCTTGAAAAGCCCTGCCTTTGTGGTCTTCTTTTTTCCAGACCTGTTGTAACCCTGATACGTTGCTGCTTCAGTGCCATTTTAAGGTGTGTGGGTTTTTTTTTATATTCACTGCACAATTCCAGCCAATCAGGAATCATATAGTGTACATGATGGGATCACAACACCTCTAGCCAATCAGATATGGCTACATAATGGCATAGCTGAGGGAAAATTAAGCCCTTCATTGCCCTCACTCTGAATGATGGGAGAACATTCCCCAGGCAACTCTAGAGTACTCCCAGTTTTGCTCTGCTGCTCTGGCAATTTCATCATCCACCAGTATTGTGGGGGCAAGCTTTTCACACCAATCAAGCTCTAGTCGTGTATAAGTTAGACATGACTAGTTTAGGCAGAATGTGGATGCCCGTCTGAATGTGTATTCCATTGGAAGTGATGCTGCGTAGATGGACCAAATCTACACTCGATGTACATTACTTTCAATGGGGCATGAATACAGATGTGCATCTGGATTTGCATCCCCATCCACATTCTGTTCTAGCTCATCATCTACACACAACTAGATTGAATGAGGGAGAATCACCCCTCATTCCTTTCAGTGGGAGATACATTTGGATGTACATTCAAATGCACAGCACTACTACCCACATTGTGCACCACCTAGTCAATTATGCATGACTGGATCAGGGGAGGGAATATCAGCTGGGTTGTCTTGGCAATAGGGACCCATTCCCACCCATTCTCCCCACATCCTCTTATGAAGTCTTTTGCTCGCATCAACAGAAAGAAAGGAAGTGAAAAATGTTCACAGAACTTGGGTCCCCTATTTCAGCTCAACACTATCTGGTCACTGGCCAGCCTAGTCACATAGCAAAGTGAGTTTTGAAGCGGTTAGGATCCTTGTTTGTCATCTGCGAAACGCTTGTTAATGATGGCCCGCACATAAACAACACAGGATGATGGAGCATGCTTCTATGGAGGAGGGAGCCTTTCGTGCTTACAGGGCTTAGATAAATGACTAGTCCTTGCTGCAGAATTGAATTGAATGTGTCAATAAAAGGGCAAGGACAACTTGAGGCGGAGGAGGCATTCTTAAGCAAATTTCACACACACACAAACACACACACACACACACACACACACACTACTCCAATCTTCCTTCTTTTATCCTAACATGCTTACTATAAATAAATTACCAGCTATTTTACTTCTGTGCTGATTCTTAACATCATTTGGCAATAGAACTGTCATCATTTTAAATGTGGATTCCACTTTGGGTCTCGCCCAAATGACAATGACTTAAGGTATCCTGCAGCCAGCCCTAATGAGTTTTGAACTTTCTCATTTCCACATAATACAAAGAGGTCATGCTGTTGTTAATCTGCCTTGATGTTTCATGGAGCATCTATCCATCAGTGGATGATGGCTATAGCCACAAGCTTAAGCACACTAATGTGGTTGAAAGTTTCACACTGGAATCAATGACTCACTCCCGCACCCTGTGCATGTTTATCAATTAAGTCTGAGTTCCAAGGGGACTGTAGGTAAGCATTCATAGGATTGGGGCCTTGCTTCCATAAACTGATATGTGTGCATATAAGTGTAAGAAAGTGAGGGAAGTTTCCTTCTTTTCAAGGAATCCTTGGAATCTTGTTGCTATTTATTTATTTTTATTTAAAGCATTTATATCCTGCTCTTCAGTTGCATAGGCTCCCAGAAGGGTTTACCAATTCATAAAAACAAGAGAGTCCCCACCCTCAGACTTACCATCTAAACAGACATGATGCAGAAGGAAAAAATGATGGAGGGGGTAAAAGGAAAACAAGAAAACTCATGCACCAATTCGTAACATTATATGGGTCTTATAATGACCAGCTGTGATTGAGATGGCTGCTTAGAGTTCAAAACCAGGCCTCAAGTGGGTCTCCAAGAATTAGTCTGGTGACCTGACCTCCCTTGAAAGGGCTGTAATGGAGCCAGAAGTTGTTGGTCTGCCAGCGTAGGTCTTGGCCTTCTAAGACTAGTTGAAATCTGCTGGCTTCTTGTCACTCCCACTGCTGCAGGTACGGCTCAAGAACCCAGATGATACCACACTCCCGGAGCAGATGGCCCTGCTGCTCTTCCTCACAGGAAACACTTGGTTTCAGTGGCCTCTGTGAAGGGGACGGGAGAAGAGAAGCCCAGCCCAGCCCAGCCGGTAAAAGAAACAGTGAGTCGAGATGGCAGTTCATTGCTAGAAACAGTGGGAGGGAACAAGAGGGAGGAAAAAGATAAATAATTAAATATATGGATCATTCAGCACCTAGGGAGAGGAAACCAAATGCAGAGTTACAGAATGGGGGACACTTGGCTCAACAATACTACAAGTGAGAAGGATCTTGGAATTGTGGTAGATCACAAACTGAATATGAGCCAGCAATGTGATGTGGCTGCAAAGAAGGCAAATGCTATTTTGGGCTGCATTAATAGAAGTATAGCTTCCAAATCGTGGGAAATGATAATTCCCCTTTACTTGGCACTGGTTAGGCCTCATCTTGAGTACTGCGTCCAGTTCTGGGCACACACTTTAAGAAGGACGTAGACAAACTGGAGAGGGTTCAGAGGAGGGCAACAAGGATGATAAAGGGACTGGAAACAAGGCCCTATGAGGAGAGACTGAAAGAACTGGGCATGTTTAGCCTTCAGAAGAGGAGACTGAGGGGCGATATGATCGCACTCTTCCAGTACTTGAAGGGTTGTCACACAGAGGAGGGCCAGGATCTCTTCTCGATCATCCCAGTTTGCAGGACACGGAATAATGGGCTCAAGTTACAGGAACCCAGATTCCACCTGAACATCAGAAAAAAATTCCTGACTGTTAGAGCAATAAGGCAATGGAACCAATTACCAAGGGAGGTGGTGAGCTCTCCCACTCTGGAGGCATTCAAGGTGAAGCTGGATGGCCATCTGTCAGGGATGCTTTGACCTGGATTCCTGCATTGAGCAGGGGGTTGGACTCAATGGCCTTGTAGGCCCCTTCCAACTCTACCTATGATTCTATGATTCTACCTTGCTTCTTGTTCACTTCCTTAGAGGAATCTGTCCTGAAACAGATGTAACACGTAAAGCGCAAATGCTTCATGTGCACCCCCATCTCATTTAAATGCTCTCACACCATGTGTCAGCCCATTTAATTGTGTCATAGACACACCTGCCATTGGCAGCTCTGGTTGGCAGGCCACAGGCCTGATAACATTATATATGAGTCGGCCAATGCTTGTGGGGGCTGCATGTGTGGAATGTTTCCACAGGTAAGCACTTGACTGTGTGGCGGCAATCACATCTCATTTCAGGCCAATACTGAACCCCCCAAGCACACCTTTCCAGACATATGTGCGCAGAGGTATGGGAGCTGCTTCCCTTTGGGCAGTGGAGGCGGGTGGCTCCAATGTCAGTGGGGCAATGTAACCACTCTGGATTGTAGTCTGAACCATTAAGGAGCTATCCATGGTGCTGAACCCATCCATGGGGCTAGGGGTGGGTGGGGTTCAGCACCATGGATAGCTCCTCTAAAGTTCAGACCAAGACCCAGAGTGGATACACTATCCCACTGATATTGGAGCCACCAGCTTCCACTGCCTCTGGGGTGATCACATGTTGCTACGGAATATGTTTTAACTGGGTGGGAAAGATCTGTGTGATTGGATCACTCCATGGTTATGGTATTCACCCCCCACCCACCCAATGGCATAACCAGAGGGAAGCGGTTCCCATGCTTATGGTGTGTGCACACCAGTGTGTAAAGGGGGCGACATTGGCCTGACCCAAATTGACTAGAGGCACCAGTGGCCTGACCAAAATTACAGTTTCATTGTATTGCTGTTACCAGTTCCCATAGAAAAGGACTTCATTGCATGTGTTATTTATAGCATATACTTGAACATTTTGTTTCATGCCCTTACATCTAAAACAAAAAGCAAATAAAATAGAGAAAGTGTTATTTTTTTGCTGTTGATGGTATGAGTGTTGTCTGGCTATGGGGGGGGGGCATCTGTTCTATGGTATAATGTGTTTTATAAGCTTTGCTGAAGTAGTGAATAGAAATGAGAGGTTTCAGTTACCCCCTGTAGAGACAATTGCAATCTCATCATCAGCCTGATAACAGTTGATGGTTCTGTGGTCACCTCTCCAGGATTGCGGTTGATACTGATAGGTTTCTGCTCTACTCAAAAACTTAACATCCAGCTTTTGTAAATTTTTCTGTCATCCCAGCTTTGTTGCAGCAGAGAGGATATATATAGGACAGATGACCTCGGAGTTATAAAACATGAAGGGGGATGTGTGTGTGTGTGTGTGTGTGTGTGTGAGAGAGAGAGAGAGAGAGAGAGAGAGAGAGAGATTGTATAATTTATTTGAAACATTTGAATCCTGCCTCTCCAGGATTTGAGGCAGCTTCCAGTAAATAAGCAATAAAATGGTACAGTAACATTAACTCATAATTTTTTAAAAAACAATCAATCTTATAAACAGCTACCACTAAAAACTGCACTCTGTAGCAGCAGTAGTATATACTGTAAAACCAGAACACCCACTCAACTGCCTTAGGCCTTTCAAAAAAGGTACGGTAAGTTTTGCATCTTCTCTGAAAAGCTGCAAGAGCAGTATAGTTTAAAACCTCAGGGAGCTCCTTTCATAACCTCAGAGCAATCATGGTCAAGTTCCTTCTCCCTGTGACTGATATCCTTCTCATATGATGTAGGCAGATGTAACAGGATTAGCCCTGCCAAACCTAAAGTTCTAAACATTGGCTGGTCATGTTATGAGTAGAGGCAGTTTCTCAGAGGAGGACTGATTCGGTCATGCAGTGTATGCCTGCAGTAGGCAGCCATTGAATCATCATAATTATTGAAACATGGACAATACTTTTTATTTGAAAGATACATTATTAATACCAAACATTTATTCATTCAGTGAAATATTTTTATACCAGTCTTCCGAAAGTTCAAAGCAGCATGCAACCAACATTAGAACCACTACATTATTATATAGCAGAAAAATATAGTTTCAGACAAAGGCAGAAATGTTTTGCAGCTCTTGTGACAGGGAAGTGGAGAAGAAGCTTTCTTTCCCTCTTCTGTGAAGAGTCTCCACAGTGTTGGGGCTATTGACAAAAAGGCTTTACCCCTTAGCTGCCGCTGTCCAAACCTGCTCAATAGACTGGGTGTGTGTTTGTCAAACCTCTTTCAGCCTGAGGCCCAAATTCTATTTTCAACAAGCTCTCAGGGGCAGCATTCCAGTGGTGGGTGGGGCCTAAGGTAAAAGGGGCGGGGCCAACAATAACAGCATTTTTTAATGCCAGTAGATCTTACTGCCAGTAACTAAGCCTAAGGAGAGGTATTTCAACCTTTTAGAATGGGGGGGGGGGAACCACGCAAAAGCCGGGAAACTACAAAATTGGGGTTTGGTGGATAGGGAAAAGTGGTGGGGCAGGGGAAGAGGCATGGCCATCCAGAGAACCCTGGAGAGACAGATTGGTCAAAACTAAGTCAAAAGGTAAATGATTAAAGTTTCAATCCTATGCATGTTTAGATGGAAAGAAGTCCTACAACTCCCAGCATTCCCCAGACAGCATGGCTGGCTGGGGAATGCTGAGAGTTACCGGTATAGGACTTCTTTCCATCTAAACATGCATGGGATTGCACCCTAAGGCTGCAATCCTTTCCACTTTTACTTAGGAGTATACTCCACTGCACACAGTGGGACGTCTGTGTAAAATATGCCTCAGATTATACTACATGGCTACATTCCTATGCTGGGAAGGCCCTACTATTAGGCAGAATTGATGTGACTTCCTCAAGCAGAGTTGATTTGGGTGGTATGAAAAAGCAGCAAATCAATAGTTACTTAATGTATTATTGTCTTTTTACTGCCACATGGAGGAGAGGTACTTGTGGGTTTTTCTGCCTCAGGTGCCAAAAAAACCTGGCTGTTCTTCTTGGGTACTATGCAACTTGAGCTGAGGGAGCATTTGCTGCTGTGCCTGAGGCAGAAAAAATGTCTTGAGCCAGTCCTGCCAACTGAACTTTCAAAATCGTCTTGAAGCTTTAGCTGCCAGGGAGATGGGTCTAGAACTTTTCTTCCTCACATGTATTTTTATGTAGCAAATAATTTTGTTGTTTTGTTCGTCGGAGAAACTCGTCATGCCATCATGTAAGCCTACACTTGAAGTCTGAAGTGATACAGCGCAGTCCTCCGTGAGAACTAGCCCTCATTATCATGATGCTTTCTTGTGTATCTTTGCCATCTCTATTGCAATGACTTTGTAAACTACTATGGTTTTGTCTTGTGTCTGTGACTCAGAAGGTCATAAATATGAAACAGTCTGATGGATGAACTCTCAATGCACATTATATATTCTGCAGACACAGGAAAAGAAGCTAGAGAAAATGCCTCTTGCATATATCGTCAGACCTTTGAATCTTGCATTTTCCTACATTTCTCCTAAATGTTCAACATTTCTGCTAAAATCCTCTCTATTTGCATACAGCTTTGGGGATATCCCTTGCCGTTAATTGGTGCTATCACCAATGCTTGCAGCAATCATTTTTTACTTTGTTTCTGTTGATCTCATTGCAAGCAGTTCTCAAAGACAGCATGTGTGACTATTAGAGAAATTAAGGTTAATTATGTTTCTCCCCTCACACCCCTTTAAAAGAATAAAACATAGCCCTTTATGAAGTTTCAATTCCATTCTTAATCTGTCAAAATGTTCACATTAAGGTAGCAAACCATTGTCTCAGGTTTTGAAGGGCCGTCTTGATTTTTAATCAATTTGAGATATCGATGAACTGAAATTTAATTACATTTAATTGCATTTGGGGAGGGGCCATCACTTAGTGGTAAAACACATGATTTGCACACAAAAAGGTCCCAGGTTCAATCCCTGGCACTTCCAGTTAGAAGTACCAGCTAGCAGGTAATATGAAAGACCTCTGCCTGAGACTCCGGAGTATTATTTACAAGAGCTAGAGAAGAGACCAGCCTTTCCCAACCGGGTGCTCTCCAGATGTTTTAGACTTACAACTCCCAGCGTTCTGGACCATTGGCCATGCTGATTGGGGCTGTTGGGAGTTGAAGTCTACGACATTGGGAGGCACCAGGCTGGGGAACACTGGAGTAGACAATACTGGACTAGGTGGACAAGTAGTCTGACCTAGTGTGCATTCTATGTTCCCATGGAATGCTCAAGGGCTGGAGCTCCTTGCTATGATGTCTCGATAACCCTTGTACAGCTTGGCTAGAGAGTGCTGGGTTCCCAGTCTCTGAAACAGGCAGCCTTACCAGTGCAACATGAGAGTATGCCTCGGTGGCCCTATACTGCAGCACTGCTTTTTATGCTCCCCCATAAACCCTTCCCCAAATCTGCTCCTTACATAAGGGTACACAGGGGGTTTCAGAGGAAGGGGGGTTACCTCCTACTCAGTTCACCCCTAGGATTTCAGCATTGCACTGCTGTGTGTCTGTTAAACGGTTCTGACTTTCTTTCTTTTTCAGCATAAATAATTATTTTCCCATTCGTCGCTGTTTCATATCATGTAACTCATTGGTCATCTTTTCAATTAATGGGTTGTGACCGAAACTAGGTTACAGACCAATCTAAGGTGAATCTCTCCAGGGATACAAGAATCATTTTCTTTCTGTTTTTAAATGATACTTTTAAAAAACAACAGGAACAGGAACAGGGTAAAGAGAGGCTAAAGCAGAAATATGAGAGCATGGAGAGGGGGAGAGAGGGGGGGGAGGGGAGGGAGAGAAAGAGAGAGAGGCAGAAAAAAACAAGATAGTAAAATAAAATAAAATGTGGTCTGATATAGCAGTTTGGGTTAAAGGTGGGTCTTGTGTCTGCAAAGGTTGAAGACTACTGATGTAATTCACAGAAATTTAGTCTCACTGAATGGCAGGGTTCAGATAGAAACCTTTATTTTTATTTTTCAGACCTACATCTTTTCATGGCATGCATTAGTATTCTAAGGAAAAGAGGCTAACATCTAACACTCCGTCTGGACCAACTTTAGTTATGGTTGACATTTCAGAGTAAATAAAATATGAAAAGGAGCATGAAAGGTGCAAATTAGGATCTGCAATAGCTCCACCAACCAATATATTTTCTAACTTTATCCTTCTGCATGGAAATCTCTTGAGGACAAGAGAATGAGATTTGTAATTACACAAAATATATGCATTTTACAATTGCTTAATATGGCATGATACTTTAAAATGATAGCTCCTTGTGTGAACACTTTATAGCGAGGAGCTATCTAATTAGAAACACTTCAAGGGCAGTAAATCAAAAAGTTTATTCAATCTGCTGGAACCCCTTACATGAATAAATTATGCAAAAAAATTAAGTAGAGCAGAAATATTAGGAGGTTTGAAAATGATCCATGTGAGACCTATAATTTGCAACTAAATTTTCTTTTATCAGCGCTTAATAATTTTGTGGGCTTCTGATGGAAAAAAGAAGAAGAATTGAAAGCCATTCTTTGAACTTTGTTTGAGGGAAAGGGATGGTGACATGAGCTATAAAACTGGGATAGTTTTCTATCATCATCTCCTCTCCTAGCTTACAGATCCTGCTATAGTTTGATTTGATTAGCTTAAGTTGGTCTTCATAAAAGGCAACAGGATTTTTGTTTTGGTCTCTCCTGGTGAATTTGTTCAGCATGTCTTCAGAGAACCTCCTTGGAAGTGCATGTCTGCCTCTGAATCCTGCAAATGTCTAATTTTAGAAAGAGGAAATGCTAGCAAGACACAGAGGGAGAGGTTAGAACTACTACTAGAGAAACCATACGTTCCTTTCTCGTCAGTGCAATTCAAGGCTCTACATCAGTGTTCTCCAACCTTGGGTCCCCAGATGTTTTTAGCCTACAACTCCCAGCATGCCGCAGCCAGCATAGCTGCTCTACATGATGGGTGCTGTCTTGTGAGATATGGATAGCTCAAAGATGGCCAGTACCAGGGATTTCTGAGGATTGGACTGATATGATAGATAGCTTGGCTGGTATTTGTAAAAAAATAAAAGAGAATTTGTTTCTGTCTGTCCATCTATCCATCTGACTGTCAGCACCATAGCTCCAAGACTATGAAACCTAGATATCTGAAACTTGGCATGCATACTAAAGGGACTTAAGGGTGTGTACCTCAAGGTTATTTTGCTTTTAAAATGCATTAATTAATATACATTAATTAAAATGTGTCCATATGGTTGAAGCCTGCAGAACCATCTTTAACCACTAGGGGAAGACTTCCCTAACCAGCGCATAGTTTTGCAGTCCATACAGTTTGAAGTTACGGGAGATTAGTAGGCCAAGGGACACAGTTAGGTACCTGATCCATCTCCCCTGCTGTGAGGAGATGGATCAATATATATATAATACAGGGACATGTTTAAACTCTATAAATTTTGTATATCACTCTACGGATTTTCCTGAAGAAGGACCTATACGTGGTCTGAAACACGTTGGACTATTTGTTTTTGCTGAATAAAATCAGGGATGTTGAAGAGTCCTTGGTTTCGAGACACAAGTCGAGTCACGAGTCTTTGGACCCAAGTCTCAAGTCCGAGTCCTTGGTCCAAAATGATGACTCATGAGTCACGAGTCATGAGTCACTCCCAAAGCTGACTCCACGAATCCCTATTAAAATCAATGGGTTTTTTCCCCAACAAAATAAGGCTATTTCAGATGTGTGGCTTAAATAAATTCTAGGCACAAGTGTGCATTTTTATTTCAAAACTCTGCAACTGATTTTGGCAAGAACAGACCAGGCAGCCAAACCCAAAATAACCAGACAGGCAGAGGAGGCAGGGAACCCCAAACAGGCAGGCAGAGGCAGCCAAACCCAAAATGTCTGAAAGGTTGCATTTTAGGAAAATGATTTTTAAAAATAAACTTGCTGTACTTCCTAAAACCTATCCATGTTGCATTTGAGGAACACGATTTTGGAACACGAGTCCTTGGTCTTGAGTCCCGAGTCGAGTCTCGAGTCCCATTAAAAATATTGGGACTAGAGTCTGACTCGAGTCAGAGGGGGGACTCAGTCCGACTCATGACTCAAGTCCTGGAGTCCGAGTCCCCATCCCTGTAAAACATCCATTTTGTTTACCCCATTGTTCTTTCTCACTCTCCAACAATCTAATACCACAAGGATATTTACCATGAACAAATGTGGCTTATTTCATAGATTTCATAGATCATAGAGTTGGAAGGAGCCTACAAGGCTATTGGGTCCAACCCGCTTGAACATCTTGAATTGTACTCGATGAGAAATGTCCACCAATGGTATGCTGGTCTCACATTGTGTAACCACGATAAAATAGAAAATTTAAGGAGATCAAGGTACAATTTTGTTCTGTACAAGCAATGTATTTTAGTCTGGCACTGCTTACTCTGACAGTTAGTTGCTCCCCATAATCTCTGTCCTGGGACCTAAAACTGGAGAATGGGCCAGTGAGCCACAAGCCTTCTCTCTCTCTCTCTCTCTCTCTCTCTCGCTCTCCGCCCCTGCCTTGCATGTTTCCCTGCCATTCTTTTAACAAATAGCATTGCAAGTTTCATGTGACTGGATTTCATGTACACTATAGATAAAATTTAGGAGAAGAGGTAACTACAGTATTTGATTCATATACTAATTTAAAGCAGGCAGCTCATAGTGTGAAGTTAATCTTCCAAGGTACAGATTAATTCTCATTTTGTGACCCACCTGGGAGTAGAGGATGACTGCTATCTATATTCTCGGTTGATTTGTAAGAGTATATTCATATTGATTTGTAACAGACAAAACCAGAGTCGCATAGGAATGTTCACTCTTTTGTATGAAACAATTACATTTTGAAATAATCTTTTGAGAAAACGGAGAGGCATTCAGTTGAATGCAGCCGAAAGCAATGTTCCATACAAATAGGGGGAAAATAAGTGACCAGTGCGTATGAATCCCACGGAAGTCATCCACATCATAAAGTTAGAGCATCCTCCACTGCTTCAGTCTTTGCTTAATGATCGCAAGAAAAAGCATACTTTACATTTATGCGGGACAAGCAACACATATACGACAATTGTGTCAGTGTTTGGGGCTGATAATGGGCCTGCAGCGTCACAGGGTCTGTGATTCAATTATTTAAAAGTTTTAATCTTATTCCCGAAGCTGATGGAAAAACTTAATCTGATATGTAAATAAAAAAACTAGATGGAATTGTTTGGGAGAGGGAGGGGAAGTAACAGGAAGGATGCAAATATAAAGGGCTAACTAGTAAACACCTCGCCAGACCTCATTAGCCTGCAGTGTAATGGGCTCAACACTATCTATTTTGCTTTCAGATATATAAGATTAAAAGCAGGTTTGATGGCTTATCTGAGTAAGTATGAATGGCATTTGTAAATCACTCTGTCAAATCTTACTGCTTAATCAAAGTAACACTGACTCAGATAGTATAATTGGAAATGTATGCATGGAAATAATTCCTCTTCAGAAAGGCACTGAAGGCATGTGCCCAGGACCCAATTAAACTAAATGAGAATTAACTGTGTGCTAAATGTTAAGCAAATGTATAAGAGCTTACTAGGAATAGATGTCATAGGGGTACTGCCCCTGTTTCTCCTTTTCTAGATTAAATTTTTACATTAACAGAACCTGGCAATTCCAATCTACAGGATAGGCATAAGCATGCCCTGCAGCTGACAGTGTAACCTATTTCCAGAAGGGACCTTTTGGGATACATTCTGCAAAGCTCGCTCAATACCTATGTGGTACAGCATGCTTATTTCATGCAGATTTCTCAGAACAAACTGTTTCCACACATGTGTAAGTGGCGGGTGCAGCTGAAACTACAATCCTTCTCTCACATCGACCTCTTTATTCCGGCAGATCTAAAGGTTAGAATTTGCTTGACATACCAGCAGCTTGTGAGCTGAAATCTACAGCACATGGAACAGGGCCTTTTCTTTTGTGCCACACCCAGAGAATTCCTCCAGCAGCAGCAGTGGGGCTGTCCAAACACGGAGTCAGACTAGAGCACAAAGAACACATGACTAAGTCATTATTTTTTTTTTACGAAGCCATTTTAGTTCTTCTTCATTTCTGCCGCTTTTATTATGAGAGTATTTTTCCTACTGTTGCTTTAGAGCAGCCCATTTTTAGAGGTTATCTCACTAACTTTTTAGAGTCTTTGAGAGAGTCACCAAGTATGTGGATAGAGGTGACCTGGTAGACATTATTAACCTGGGCTTTCAAAAGGCATTTGACAAAGCCCTTCACCAAAAATTCCTGAGCAAATGTAGTAGTCATTCAATAAGAGGAGAGGTCCTCTTATAGATCAGTTACTGGTTAAAGACTAGAAAGCAGAGCATAGGAATAAATTGTAAGTTATTGCAATGGATAAATGTGAACAGTGGAATACTCCAAGGATGTCTCTTGGGACCAGTGCTTTTTAATTTGTTCATTAACGATCTGAAGTTAGGGTTGAGCACTGAGGTGGTCAGGTTTGCAGGTGACACCAAATTACTGGACTACCAAATTAGAGAAATTTCAAATATCATAGATTGTGGGGCAATTCATATGGGAAACAAGAGCTTATTCACACTCCTGTCTATACTGCCCTCCTGCAGTATAGAAATTATTCTACTCCCCATTGCAAGTGTGCTACTCATTCTTAGAATTTTTCCTTCAGCTGGAAATGTGGCCTTTCTTTCCCTGTGTTAAGATGAGAGAGCTGTGGTATGTTCTGACCTATACAGACATTTAAAGATGTCCAGCGCAAGAGACACGATGGACATCCAGTTTACGCTGTGCATATTTGGCTAATAAAAATATAGCTGACGAGGGAGGTGAGATTGCGTTTTACATCTGTCAAGGTTCCGCTACTGCAGGGACCCCTTAACCTGCCTTTGGGAGATCTCTGCCTCTCCTCAAAGCCCCTCCCGTTCCAGGAGATCAAGTCCTTTTACAGCTTCCAATAGCATGGGTGTAGGCTGTAGACGTGGTGAATAAGTCACTCCAAACTCTCAGGGTAAACAACAGCACTTTACTTATTATATTAGGGTCTTTACTTAATAGAGTGGTTATAATTCAAAAGCAAGTATGATAAAATAAAACAAACAAACAAACAATCCAATGTTCTCTAGTTAAACTTCAGACTACCTATTTCCTATGCAGCCAGTTTCTCTTTCTCTCTCTCTGCTTCTCTCTGCTGTTTCACTGCTGCTGCTTCTGGCTCTCTCTCAGCACACTCTGACTGCTAGCTGACCACACCCCACATATATAGCCTTCCCAGGAATGGAAGGTTATAATCATGTGACCTTGAATAGGAGATCTAGCTCTTAACTTCTATTGGGTAAACTTAAACTCTCAAACTCCCCCTCCCATCCAAGTGTTTGGGCCTTCAGGCTTCACTAAACTCAAGCCTGTGTAGGCCTCAATAAACCCAATCCTGTGTAGGCCTCAATCCCTCACATCTTCCCCTCCTTCTTCTCAAGTGGAACAATTTCCCTTTTACAGAAGAGAATTGTGAAACGTTAACCTACACAAAAAGGCAACTGTTTTTTGACTGTTATTTCCTAGACAAAGCATCAGCTATCACATTCTCCTTCCCAGGCACATGTTCAATGTTCATTTGAAATTCCTGCAATTTCCAAGACCATCTCTGAAGCTTGGAGTTGGTATTCTGCATTGTTTGTATCCATTGCAAGGCATGATGATCAGTCCATAAAGTAAATTCTTGTCCAAAAACATAAGGCTTGAGCTTGTCCAGAGCCCACACTACTGCCAGACATTCCTTTTGGATCGTAGACAGGTTTCTCTCCCTGGGTAGAAGCTTCCTACTCAGGTAGGCTACGGGATGTTTAACAGAGTCATAGTCCTGTAACAATACTGCACCTATGCCAGTCTCAGAGGCATCTGTAGCTACAATAAAGGTTTTTTTCAAAGTCAGGTGCTCTTAACACAGGCTTTGAGCTTAAAATGTCCTTTAGTCTATCAAAAGCTCTTTGACATTCATCAGTCCACACAATTTTGTCAGGTTTACATTTCTTGGTTAAATCAGTCAAGGCTCCAGCAATTTCACCAAAATGGGGAACAAATCTCCTGTAACAATGCTGTGTACAGCCAAATCCGTTTTCCCTGGTTTGTTCTGAAAGACATCAGAAAATTCTGTTACCACTGACAGTATTCTCCTCCTGTCCTCAAGGCTTTCTTCAGGTACCTTCTGCACCTGTAAAACTACCCCACTCCTCTCATAGTGTGGCTTCATCATATTTACATGTACTACCTTTGGTCTTTTTTCAGATTTTTCTTTAACAACCACCACATAGGTTAAATCATCCATTTTCTCTCTGACTGTGTAGGGGCCTTCCCAAGCAGCCTTAAGCTTGTCTTTGCGCAGAGGAAGAAATATCATTACCTGATCCCCTACCTCAAATACTCTAGAGCGTGCCTTTTGATCATACCAGAACTTTTGCACCTCTTGGGCTTTGGTTACATTGGCTTGAACTAGTTTACAGAGTGTATCAAGGGTTTGTCTAAGTTTTAACACATAATCCACCACAGAGGTTTTGTTTTCTACGAGTTTACCTTCCCAGTTTTCCCTCAGGAGATCAAGAGGGCCTCTCACTCTTCTGCCATACAACAGCTCGAAAGGTGAGAATCCCGTTGATTCCTGTGGAACTTCCCTGTAGGCAAAAAGTAGGTATTGCAGTTTGTCATCCCAGTCATTTGGGTGTGTGTTCACATAAGCTCTAATCATTCCTTTGAGTGTGGTGTTAAATCTTTCCACCATTCCATTGCATTGAGGGTGATAAGGAGTGGTTTTCAAGTGTTTTACCCCACAACACTTCCACAGGCATTCCATTATCTCGGAGAGGAAATTTGACCCACAATCTGTTAAAGATTTCAGAGGGAAATCCAGTTCTGCAAAATATAGTTAGCAAAGCCTCAGCTACAGATGGAGCATCTATCGAGGCTAGTGCTACAGCTTCCGGGTATCTTGTGGCAAAATCCACCACTGTGAGGATGTACTTTTTTCCCTTGCGGGTGGGTTTAGCGAAAGGCCCTACAATATCCATGCCCACCCTGAAGAAAGCTTCTCCTATAATAGGCAGAGGCTGCAAAGGGGCTTTACTGTGATGCCCTGCCTTCCCCACACGCTGACAGGTTTCACAAGACCTGCAGTACTCTGCTACTTGCTTAGCAATTCCAGGCCAAAAGAAGTTTGCCATGAGCCTTTGTTTAGTCTTGTTTTTCCCCAAGTGTCCTGCACATGGCATATCATGGGCTAGTTCTAGCAACCTTAGCCGGAATTGGTTAGGTACTACCAGTTGCTTTAGTGGTTCCCAGGTTACCTCTTGGGTTTTTGGTAACCACAGCCTATACAGCAATCCTTTCTCCCAAATAATCTGCTCCCTTCTTTCCTCAAAGAAGGGCCTCTCTTGAGGGAGAGCTACTCTTTTCAGAGGCTCCAAACTGGGATCACTGAGGACTCCCTGCTTGAATTCCTCTACTCCTCTTAAATCAGGAAAAGGGGTCTCTAGTGCCTTCTCCTCTACAGAACCACCTGCCTCAGTTGTTTCACTGGCTTTCAGGTCTACAGGTTGCATGGAGGCTTGTTCTGTTGTTTCGGTTTGGGGAGGGTCTGGGGTTGGTTTTGGACCTTCCGGAATCACTGTGGGTTGTACCTCTAGTACCTTTTCTTTTACCCCATCAGCTTTTACCTGGTCCTGTCTTGAAAGTTCCTCCCTTTCCTTTTGCTTGCGGGTTACCACACATATTTGAGCTTCTGGTCCCATTATATCCCTTCCCACAATGATAGGGGCAAATTGGGTTGGAGGTTCCATCACCCCAACTTCATACAGACCTCTCCATCCCCTCCATTCTATGGATAACCTTGCTACTGGGACTTCAAAGGAGGGACCATTCACTCCCTGAATCTCAATAGACATTCCTGGTACCAAATCTTCAGGTGTCACCAAATCTGCTCGGATCAGAGAAACATCAGCTCCAGAATCCAACATCGGCATAATGGTCTTATCCTTTACATAAACAGGTTCTTTAAACTGATTATTAACCTCTTCCCTGTTGGTGATCACAAATCCACAATTATGAGTTTTTTTTACGCTTGCTACACCTTGTGGCTTGGTTTGTTCGGGTTTAGGACTACCTGGGTTAGCTGGTGTTATTGCTTGTAACTTGGGACAGCTACTCCTGATGTGGCCTGTCTGACCACACGAATAGCAGGCATGGTCTCTGGGGTGAGAAGGATCAAAAGGAGGTTTTTTGAACTCCTTTTTACTTGGGGCTTCCCATTTCCCCCCCTTCTTCTCAGACTCAATCCTGGGGCCTAACCCTTCCCGGTTTTCAATCAATTTGTCAGCCATTTCTGCAGCTTGGTTTACAGTTTCAGGATCTTTATCCTTAACCTTCAGTTTTATTTCTCTGGGCAACCGAAAATAAAACTGATCCAGGGCCATAAGCTCTAGCACCTTTTCCCTGTTGTCAGCTTTTGCTTCATCCACCCATTTTAGTAGCAGGTTTTTTAATTTTGTTGCAAACTCTACCATAGATTTACCTGGTTGAGGTGTTAACCCTCTGAACTTTTTCCTAAAGTGCTCAGGGCCTAACCTGAACCTTTTAAACACAGTTTCTTTGAATTGAGCATAGGAAACAGCCTCCCCCTCTGGCATGCTATTATAAATCTCTGCCAGCTCCCCTTTAATTAAATTAGGCACAAACTTCATATAATCCCCCTCCTGCAGTCCCCACTTCTGTGCTGCCCTTTCAAAAGTGGTCAGGAACACTTGTGGGTCTTCTCCTGGGGTGTATGCTGTGAAGTCCTTTGGGGTAACTCTGACAGGCTGCTCCTCTTTGATTTTCATCATCCTTTCCTCGTGTCTGCATTGTTCTTCCTGGGCCTGAAGTTGCTCCTGCCGCGCCTTTTCCTCGTGTCTGCGTTGTTCCTCTTGGGCTTGCAGTTGCTCTTTCTGGGCTTGCAGTTTCTCCTGGTGCAGCTTTTCCTCATGTCTGCATTGTTCTTCCTGAGCTTTAAGTTGCTCCTGCCGCGCCTTTTCCTCGTGTTTGCGTTGTTCTTCCTGCTGACGAAGCCGCTCCCACTCTAACCTTATCTCTTCTTCCTTCTGCTTTGCCACTAGCCGCAGTTCCTGTTCACGGAGCTCCCATTCTTTTGTTTGGGGTCCTGTTACACTAGGGCTAGAGGGTGCAGCTCCTCCTATTGCCGCCTGGGAGATCAGCATAACTTTCAGTTCCTCTGCTGTTTTCTCCTCCCATGGCAAATTGTCCTTTTTACACTGCTCTATCAGGGCAGTTTTGTTCATGGAGAGATACTGGCTCATCCTAATTGCCTCACTGGGTCCCTATTCCCAGTCCTGAAGTTAACACATACACTGCTTTTGCCAGCTCTATTAGTAAAAAACCCACTTTCTGTTTGGAGTGCTTAAACTCACTGTTCAGGATCGCTCCGCTGCCACCATCTGTCAAGGTTCCGCTACTGCAGGGACCCCTTAACCTGCCTTTGGGAGATCTCTGCCTCTCCTCAAAGCCCTTCCCGTTCCAGGAGATCAAGTCCTTTTACAGCTTCCAATAGCATGGGTGTAGGCTGTAGACGTGGTGAATAAGTCACTCCAAACTCCAGGGTAAACAACAACACTTTATAATATTAGGGTCTTTACTTAATAGAGTGGTAATAATTCAAAAGCAAGTATGATAAAATAAAACAAACAAACAAACAATCCTATGTTCTCTAGTTTAACTTCAGACTACCTATCTGCTATGCAGCCAGTTTCTCTTTCTCTCTCTCTCTGCTTCTCTCTGCTGTTTCTGTGCTGCTGCTTCCAGCTGACTCTCAGCACTAACTGCTAGCTGACCACACCCCACACACATATATAGCCTTCCCAGGAATGGAAGGTTATAATCATGTGACCTTGAATAGGAGATCTAATTCTTAACTTCTATTGGGTAACTTAAAACTCTCAAACTCCCCTCCCATCCAAGTGTTTGGGCCTTCAGGCTTCAACTAATCGAGGGAAGTGTTTGGGCCTTCAGACTTCAGCAAACTTAAGCCTGTGTAGGCCTCAACAAACCCAATCCTGTGTAGGCCTCAATCCCTCACAACGTCATACTTAGCATTATAGTTAATCCAGCCCAGCTTCCACTCTTCAGGTACTGTTTTATCTAATGGGACTTGCACAGATGGGCTGGTTGAAGACAGGATGTCCATCCATATGTTCTAAAAACATAACTAGAAAAATAATGCTGTATTGTTCTTCATATCTTAGAGCAGAGCCAGCAAGGCATTGTTAATTGTTGAAAAGAAAGAAAAAGCACTTGCCATAGCAGAACTGGATTTTGTATTCCCCAAACTCTGGTAATTTCCAAAGCCTTTTCTATTAGAAATCCACATAAGCCATTTATGATAGAATTTGACCTTTAATAAACAGCTTTGAAATCCATCTAATTACTCCAAGTGTATGCCAGAGTGGCACAGATTTGATTTTTTCATATATAGTGGAAGAATCTATTTTTTTGTATCTCAAAGCCTTGAAGTCTTCCCTAGTCTGAGCCTGGATGGGCCTAAATTTGAAGATTTATTTACACAGTCCTAGAAACAGCTAACTGCATGCTCCCCCCCCCTCTTCTGGCTAATAATTCTTCTTGGTTTTCATAGTCATGTGGTGACCATGGTCTGCTTCCGGTTTTCAGGAAGGTGCTATAATCATTCAGCTCCTGATAGGTAACTAGATTCACCACTACATTCTCAGATTTCTTAAATAATTTTATACATTCCCTTTCCCTCATATCAAGGTTTTCATATACTGCAGTTATTTGTACCTATGTTTCACAGTATGCACTACAACTTAGGGTTGGGCATAGGGTTTCATATGCATGTACATTACTTTATTTCTCTACTCTTAATTATTGTACACCATGATGACAATGATGATTTGTATTACTACTACTACTACTACTACTACTACTATTATTATTATTATTATTATTATTATTATTTATTGCCAGTGTGGTGTAGCGGTTAGGCTGGGACTGGAGATACCCAACTTCAAGTCTCACTCAGCCATGTAGCTCACTGGGTGACTTTTGGCCGGTCACTGATTCTTAGCCTAACCTATCCTCACAGGGTTATTTTGAGGATAAAATGGAGAGGAGGAGAATCATGCATGCCATCTTGGACTTCTTGGAGGAAAAGGCAGGATATAAATGTAATTAATTAATTAATTAATTAATTAAAAATATTTCTTTGCTGCCTTTCTGGGCAGCAGCCCTCCCAAGATGGTGCAGGTGGTTGCAGTATAGGCATTGTATGATCAAATCGCCTCACCCCCACCAACACTCAGGCTGGCTGCATTCTGCACCAGCTGAAATTTCTGAACTGTCTACCAAGGCAGCCCCATGTACAGTGCATTACAGTAGTCCAGCCTGGATGCCATTAGTGCATAGATAAATGAGGCAAGGTCTATCCTCCCCAGATAGGCCTGCAGCTGGCGTACCACCCTAAGCTGGTAAAATGCACTCCTCGATACCACAGTCACCTAGGCTTTCCCAGTTAGTGCAGAGTCCAGGAGGGCTCCCATACTATGCACTTGGTATTTTAGGGGGAGTGCAACCCTACCTAAGGCCAGCTGTAGATCTCCATCCAGACTAGTTGGTTTCCTAACCCACACTACCTCCATCTTGTCTGGATTATGTTTCAGCTTATTTACCCTCATCTACCCCAAAACAGCCTCCAGATAGTATAATTGGAAATGTATGCATGGAAATAATTCCTCTTCAGAAAGGCACTGAAGGCATGTGCCCAGGAATTCACGAATTTGATAGCCTCCCAGGGATGTGTAGAAGGAAATGAGAGGTAGAGCTGAGTATCATCTGCATACTGATGATACTTCAACCCAAACATTCTGATGACTTCTTCCCCCAGTGGTTTCATGTAGATGTTAAAAAGCACGGGGGACAGGAAGAAACTTTGTGGCACCCCACAGGCTAATGGCCATGGGGTAGAACAAAAGTCTCCCAGCACCACCTTCTGAGACTGCTTCTCCGGGAAGGACCAGAACCACTTTAAAACCGCGCTTCCCAAGCCCAATCCAGAAAAACAATCCAGAAGGATACCTCGGTCGATGGTATTATCAAAAGCTGCTGAGAGGTCCAGAAGAACCAACAGGGTTGTGCTCCTCCCATCCATCCCCCAGCATAAGTCATCAACCGGGGTGACCAAGGTTGTTTCCATCCCATAACCAGGTCTGAAACCTGATTGGAATCAGAATAATGAGTGTCATCCAACACTGTTTGGAGTTGTGAGGCCACCACATGCTCCAGCAGCTTGCCTAAGAAAGGTAAATTTGATACCAGGAGGTAGTTATCCGAAACCATAGGATCTAGATTTGGTTTCTTCAACAAGGGCCTCACCACTGCTTCTTTCAAAACTGTGGGAATGTCACCATCCCTCAAGGAGGCATTGACCACCTCAGATATCTAGGTACCCAGCCCAACTCTGGCAGATTTCACAAGCCAGGATGGACAAGGATCTAAAGAGCAAGTAGTAGGCCTCAGTCCTCCAAGCAGTTTGTCCACATCCTCAGGCTGCCCAAGCCGAAAGGTATGCATAACATGACTAGATGGTGTACTAGCTCTGTCCATCTCAGACTCTGTATTATTGTTGTGTTGTTGTTGTTGTTGTTAATATTCGTGAACCAGAGAGCTTCGGGTATTGGGCGGTATAGAAATCGAAATCATCATCATCATCATCATCATCATCATCGTCGTTGTCGTCGCCTTTCCTGCAATGAGCTTAAGATGGTGTACATGGTCCTCCCCCATCCCATTTATCCCCATGCAAAATCTCACACTGGAACCAGAATGGGTTGCACAATCCAATGTACGTATGTTGTGGCATGACATCCATCCTCACACACCTCACTCTATCTACTTCTCCTTGGAATTTCTTTCATACTTCTAGCTTGGTGTTAAGGCCATAAACCAGAGCATATAACCTTCCAAGCACACTCTTCTGAATGGCATCTTCTTTACCTTTCTCCCTCCCATAACACTTTCACTCTCTGCACCCTCTTATATTTCTTTGAAAATACCAGTGTCATCTTTAAGAACAAAGTTGTTTATGACGCTTTTGCAGCCCCCTTTCTTTTTAAAAGTTCACTTTAGAGAAAGATCTTTCTAAAGCATGGCTGGTGATTTACATCTGCTTCTTGTCGAGAATTGTAGAGTTCAGCTTTATAAATATTTAACTCAAAATTATAACTGGAAATGTACCTACTGTATTTCTTCATCTTATTAATGGATAATGGGCCTTTTTTATATATATAGGGCAGCAGAATCAAAGAACAGACAACAATGAGAGGGCAGCTTGCATTAAGAGAACAATAAAATAGAAGCTGGTCAGCATTCCTCTTAACTCCTACCTACTGTAGATACCTAATATTAGGTAAATAATTTGGTACCAAATATTATATGATGGAAAACATCTATATATTCAGACTTCCTGGGAGGCACTGCAAATAATATATGCAACACATGTTAAATTAAAAATTTGATATACAAGGTACAGATTTTTATCTTGTGTGTCACATTTTTAATTAACATACTTGTATTGCATACATAATTTGCAGTGTTTTCTGGGAAGACTGAATATCTAGATGCTTTCTGTCATATGAATGTTGGATAGCAAATTATCATTGGTATATGTGGCATTTGTTACATTCAAGATTTGACATTCCTGCTATGTACTCTATTGGAGTGGTAATACTCTATGGAGTAGATAGTACTCTGCAACATTAGTTCGATAGTTTGATAGTTCTGCAACATTCAATAGTAGGCTTCTTCCTAGAGTGAAGTGGCTCTAAAAATGAAACAGCAACCAAAATGGATTTCTCGTGTTGCCATTCTCACAAGAGAGGGTAATTACTGAAGTATTCTTCTCTAATGAAATGTCCATCCCCTCCATGCCTCTGCATTTATGTGTGAATTAATAAATATTAGACTTCTGCAGGAATCTCTGAAACCTGTTGCAGTTTCAGATTTCAACATTGGGAGCTGGATCTCAGAATTGGAGAACTCCATATAATGGTGGAAAGATCTTGGTACTTACTAGTGAAGGTTAGACAGTCTATCGCTTGGGTCCTAATTCTCTGGCCCACCTCGACTCTCACCCTGGCCTGCTCAGAAGAGGAGACATGGCTTCTCCACATGCCCCATGTTTTAGACCTCAAGAGGTGTGTGGAAAGCTTGGACTGTGACTGTTAGGCATTGCAGGGCTCGAACTAAAAGGCTGCATGCACCGACTCTCCTTATGTACCCGCTTTTTTTTGGTCCTGTGGGTCTGAGCCTTGGATCTTTTCAGTACCTAGCACCGCCCCTGCCTTTTCCCTTGGCAGCAGTGCATGAGAGACTGCTTCTGAAGTTCCCACAAGAGATGCCCGGGTAGGGGTGCTTATCTTAGAAGTAAAGAATTCTAACCCATTTATTATGTTCAGGAAGATCTCATCAGATCATGTCGCCATGCCACTGCCGGTGGTTCCCCAGGGAGTTACAACACTGATGTGGTGGGAGCATCTCATGTCATCACTCTGAATCTCAGGTCTTTGCCCCCACTGAAGAGGTAACCACAACACACGTACAGCCTGAGAAGATGAGCTCAGAAGAGGCCCTTTGGGCTTGCTCTGTGGCCCTTTGGATAAGGCTCTACAGCATGGGTGTTCAACCTCAGGGCTGCAGGCCAAATCTGGCCCACCTGGGGTTTCAATCTGTCCCTCTGGGGATTCCCCAGATGGCCACATCCCCTTCCCCTGACCCCACCCCCTCTCCCCCGGCTGCTGATTGGTGGTTTCCCAGCTTTTGTGCAGTCTCCTAAGGCCTAGTTAGTGGCTCTTAGAGCTTTACGCTAAAATATGCTGGTATTTTGGCCCTGCCCACCACAAGAATATGCCCCCCAAGAACTTCTCTGAAATTAAATTCAGCTCTCAGGCTGACATCCCTGCCCTGCAGCTTTAAAGGAATTTTGAAGTAGGAAAAACATCCGTTCCACAGAGGCATTTTATATACCCCGTAGTTCTGATCTTGTTTGGCCTACACACAAGAAAAGCTAATAGAAGTGACACAAAAGTAACAAATCTCCTATGTAGGCATGTAGGTTTGTTTCAGATTAGTTCACTGACTTGATCCATGCTGATGTTTTTTTTTTATTAGAAAGAGCAAGCTACATTCCCTTTGGCTTCAATGGAAGAATCAGGATTGATTCTCCTTTGAGTCAATAGAGGTAAGCATGCGGTTAAAGTTTGCATGTGTTTGACTACAGTGACAAAAGTGTAGTTTTATATCACCCATATAAAACCACAACTTGTTTGGGCAAATGGTGCAATCTAAGGCTTAAAATTTTTAATGATTTTGATGGAATGAGTCCAGCTATTCCAGCTGTTCTTTCATCTAAGAGAATGCTCACTCACTGAGCACCTGATCATGTCTCCTTTTTCTGTTCTTTAGCTCAAATAATCCCACCCCCCACTGACGACACCATTTTACATTCATTTCACATTTTGAAATTGTGGCAGTTAATCTTATCCATATTTTTTTTCTACAGTGATTTATAGCATGCTGCATACAGAACAACTGATGATTTGCTGACTCAAGAGATTAATTTTGCATCTTAAAACACACACACACATTTAAGTCTCGGTTTAAGTATTCTAACCATAAAACCTGCAGGATGAGAAACATTGTGGTGTAGTGGTTAAAGAGCTGGGTTTAGAACAGGGGTGTTGAATGTCCAGCCCATGGGGCACCCCAGTCCGGCTTTGCAGAGCCTCCTGGATTTCCTTCAGGGGGCAGGGCTTAGCCTCTAAGCCCCACCTCTTAGATGAATGCCCTTGGAGGGCATCCCCACTCTTATCCCCAATCTGAGATTGAAGATTACAAGGGTTACCCTGCATGCCACACACCAGCACACCATGCACCAGCAGAGGAATCCCCAATCTCAGGTGAGGGATAAAAGCAGGGATGTGGGGTGGTAGTACTCAGCCCATGTAGGGAAAAGTGGCTGGTCTCCCCAGCGTGGGCCAAGTAGATTTGCACGGCATGTGGCATACAGGGGCCACTCTCCCTAGTGCAGGTTTAGTTATATCATGTGGTCTCCAGTGTGAAAAAGAGGATGACATGGGGGGGGGGGGCTGCAGTTGACATGGTGGGGGCTGATGTCATCTGGCCTGCAGTTGGCCTGGTGGGGGGTCAATCCAGCCCTCTACCCAAAAACAGTTCTGCACTCCTGGTTTAGAAGCAGATTCAAATCCCTGTTCATGCACGAAACTCATGGGATAACCTTGAGACATTGCTATGGGGGGGGGGGGGCTAAGCTTCCACATTGGGCCATTGGTTTTTTTTCAAGGAAAAGTGAGATTCAAAAATTTAAAAAAGAATAGGTTTATTTATTTAAAATATTGATATACTGCCCTTGATCAAAAATTGATTCCAGGTGGTTCACAATAATACGGGTCCCCATGGCTCCTGACCATGCATTCATTTCCCTGATGCGTACTGCATGTTTCCGTTGAAGCAAACAGAAGATAGGAGAAGTAACTCTGCCGGATGGGTCACGCACAGATCTCTCTCCTCTGCCCAGGAAGGTTTCTTGGTGTCTCATGTACTGAATATTATAAAAGGCATGAGGTGTGACTCTCCCCCGACACACAAACTCACAAAATGTTGTCCAAACAAACAGATGCTCAATTCCCATTTTCAAAAACAACAGGAGGATATTTCTGATGCTGATGAAGTGTAGTGGCTAAAACACTGAGGGTCAAACTGGAGGTGATACACTTTGGCCCTCAAACAACTAAAGAGGGAGCCAGTGTGGTGTAGTGGCTAGAGTGTTGGACTGGGATTCGGGAGATTGGGGTTCTAGTCCCTACTCAGCCATGAAGCTCACTGGGTGACTTTAGGCCAGTCACTGAATACCTTACTATATCACGGGGTTGTTGTGAGGACAAAATGGAGAGGAGGAGGATTGTGTAAGCCACCTTGGGCTCCTTGGAGGAAAAAAGATGGGATATAAATGTAATAATGAATAAATGAATGAAACATGGTTGATTTTTTTTATTATTATTAAACTGCTGTGGAGTGGGGGGAATTTTCATCAGGACCTGTGTGTGTGTGTGTGTGTGCGCGCGCACACACACACACACACACGCGCACGTGCATGTGTGTGTACCCTTTCCTCCCCTGTCTTTTTCTTGATGAAAATCCACACACACACACACACACACACACACACACATTAGCCTTGGACAGGAAGCTCCCATAAGTGCCTATGGAATCTTGCTTTCCGGGCTAATAGCCAATGTAACAAGATGACATTTTTGGGACTGTGGCTAGGGAGAAAAGGATTAACTCCCCCTCCCCACATGCCACAGTCATGATAAAATTGGGGGGGGGCATGGTGGCTCTTAATAATTACACAGCCCTGGAAGTAACATGTTTAGCATCACATCTACTTTAGCCCAGATCCATGAGCCAAGATATCCCTGTTCAATTCCTGATGTTGTCATGAAATTACTAAGTGGCCTTAGGCAAGCCACTTTTTCTGAGCCTCCCCCCCCCACCATATCTCCAATATGGAGGCAATAATACTGACCTACCTTACAGGATTGCTGTATGGATTACAGAGATACTGTAATGTATGCAGCAGGCTCTGGCTACTCTAAAGTTGCTCTAAAGATGTTAAGTGTTAATATTTATTATGTTCAGACTGCAGTGATTTAGGAGCTGCTAACAATGGATCATGTAGTAGCTGATTTTAGGCATATCACCTAAGGTACAGCTTGGGTGGTCACCTGGTGAAGGGGCTGTAGCTCAGTGGTAGAGCTCATGCATTGCATGCAGAAGGTCTCAGGTTCAATCCCTGGTTTCTCCAATAGCGCTAGCAAAGAATCTGGCCTGAAATGCTAGAGAGCTGCTGCTGCCAGTCAGTGCTGACAATATTGGGCTAGATGGACTGATGGTTTGACTCAGTATAAGGCGGCTTCCTATGTTCCTGTGGTAAGCAGGATGTGATGAACTGCGTGTCATTGGGCTGTGAATAAGATTGCACTTTTGCACCCAAGAAATTTGCCCAGCATTTTCATTTGTTGATTTAGTCTTTCAAGGAGTTTTCAAGGAGGACACAGTGCTTCACGGCTTCCAGTGCCTTTCACAACCAACCTAACCCTCTAGGAGACTTTCTGTGTGTTCCGCAGCACTATGACCATGTGTCACCCTTGAGCTGAAGTAAATGGGAATAAATTGCAGATATTCCTCCTTAAGCAGTTTAAGGATCAGACTACAGAATTCACTCGATTTCCATGAGATTAATAGCCTGATCCCTAAACTCATTTTACCAGAATACATGGAATACTGTTCAGTTCAAGAGGACTAAAATGCCTGAGGCTAAGATATTGAAAACACCAACTCACTGGCAATTCATTACAGTCAGCAAGAATATTCTAAAAGTACTCTAGAAAGAGTGATCTGAAGGTTGCAGCCTTAGGCACATTAGCAGCAGGTTTCTTTCCCCCTCCCTTCTTTTCTTGGCAATGGACGACTGAAACTATAAGGACATAAAAGTATGTCCGCAGAATTGCCAGATCTAGAGCATGGCATAAGTTGCCTGAACCACAGACGGGCAGGTGTTATGTGTTAACATTACTTGCCAGTCATGGAACTGGGGAGAAGAGGAAGATGCATCATGCAGCATCTTGATTTAAACTAGAGTTGCACCAAACCTTGTCCCTCAAACATTTTCAAGGTGGAAGTTATACTTTCAGGCGTAGTGAACTCTCCTTCCAAAAGCCCTGCCTCTTTCCATAGGTGTTCTCAACTATTTGCAGCCACCACCGATTCCCTTTTTGCTACTGCTTCAGCACTGGTTTGTTTGTTTCTGCCTTTGAATGATCCCAGCCAATCAGGGATCATGTAAGGTTTGTGTTGATGTCATAACATTATGCAGACAATCAGATTTGTTGACATGCTGCTTTCATGGGTGCGGGCGAGGTGGTGGTGGTGGCAAACAAATGTCCTCACTCTGAATTAGGGCGGAGGAAAGACAGGGCACATCCCCATTGCTGAGGCAGCTGGGTCAATGCTCCTTGCTTTGCTGCATTGTTCTGCACCCATTTCACTGGGGCAGGGAGTGTTGGTTGACCCACTTGCCTCAGCAACAGGGATGCATTCCCTTCTCTCATCCATGACACCTACTCCTATGAACACCTTTTGTGGGAAAGCATGAAAGTCATGGAAAGGGGGGTTGTTTTTCAGACCATGTGAATGCTTTGGCAAAAAGCATTCCCCTTTGTGGGTTGGCTCAAGGTCCGCTGAGGACAGGCTTTCTGCATCAAGACTAAGAGCCCATCTAGACCAACATCTTGTTTCCTCCTGTAGCCAATCTGATGTTATTTATTCCTGGCTTTTTTCCTTTTGCAAGGAACCCAGGTCGGCTTACATGGTCCTCCTGCTCTCCATTTTTATCCTCACAACAACCCTGTGAAGTAGGTTAGGCTGAGAGTAAGTGACTGGTGCAAACTCACCCAGTGAGCTTAATGGTCTGAGTGGGGACTAGAACCTGGATCTACTGAGTCCCAGTCCAACACTCTAACCACTACACCACTTCTCAGAACTGGGATGCAGGTCATGAAGTCAACAGCCCTCTCACATTATATGACCACAGCATCTGGTATCCAGAGTTATACTGTCTTTCAACATGGAAGCGCCATTTAGTTACCATGGCTGATAGCTGTTGCTAGACCTATTCCCCAAGAATTTGTCAACCTTTTTTTTAAAAAAAGCCATCAAAGCTACTGGATATTACCAGATCCCATGGCAGTAAATCCTATCAGGTAACCATGTGTAAAATAGTACTTCCATTTGTGTCTTTTGCACCTACTGCCAATCAATTTGATGGGAGGACCCCAAATTCTAGTACGATGACAAAGGACAAAAGATCTCTCTCTCTCTCTCTCTCTCTCTCTCAACCTTCTACATCCCATTCATAATTTAATAAAGTCCCTGCCAGGTGCCTCCTTACTAGTTTTTTTTTGTTTTCTTTTGTTATGCTTTTGGCTTTTAAGTTGTTTGGCAGAAAAGAGAGCTGCAAGATGGGGGGGGTTCCTCCTCCCCTCAGCTCCCCCCCCCCTTTAGCCTGTACACAGAGGTTCCTTTTGGGCACATTTGGAATTTTGTGAGAGTGTTATGGGTGATCTCATAAAATGACTGTCATAGCAGAGGAGCCTTGGCCAATCAAAAAATGGCTGCCATGGTGGGCATAGCCAGTCATAAAACACTAATTTTCCAGAAAGCTAACTGGCAGGGATGTTGAAGAGTCCTTGGTCTCGAGTCACGAGTCGAGTCACGAGTCTTTGGACCCGAGTCTCAAGTCCGAGTCCGAGTCCTTGGTCCAAAATGGTGACTCATGAGTCACGAGTCACGAGTCACTCCCCAAACTGACTCCACGAGTCCCTATTAAAATCAATGGGGTTTCCCGCCCCCCAAAATAAGGCTACTTCAGATGTGTGGCTTAAATAAATTCTAGGCACAAGTGTGCCTTTTTATTTCAAAACTCTGCCACTGATTTTGACAAGAACAGACCAGGCAGACAAACCCAAAATAACCAGGCAGGCAGAGGAGGCAGGGAACCCCAAAGCAGGCAGGCAGAGGCCTTTGTCTTGGACAATTCAACTGTTGAACAGGTCAAGAAGAGACCAGGCAGGCAGAGGAGGCAGGGAACCCCAAAACAGGCAGGCAGAGGCAGCCAAACCCAAAATGTCTGAAAGGTTGCATTTTAGGAAAATGATTTTAAAAAATAAAATCTTCGCCGGCAATCGCACTTCTCTCCACTCCTTCTGGCACAGCCCAGGGATGTTGAAGAGTCCTTGGTCTCGAGTCCCGAGTCGAGTCTCGAGTCCCATTAAAAATATTGGGACTCGAGTCAGACTCGAGTCAGAGGGGAGACTCAGTCCAACTCACGAGTCGAGTCCTCGAGTCTGAGTCCCCATCCCTGCTAACTGGTGAGGCTAAAAGAAAAGTAACTTGCCCGGGGACCTAATACAAGACAGAGGTGGGGTCTGAGCTCCAAAACAGAAAACCATTCTTTTGAACCCAAATAAATATAGTGCTGGAGGGCAGAATTTCACTTTGAAGCATGTCAGCCTCCCAGAGTTGTTTTTTTTTTTAAGTATAATTTTAAAAAATCTTAAGAAATAAAATAAAAAATCTGAAGAAGCAAGAAGCCTGGCGGGCAGCAAGAAAGGTGTCTGCAGGCACATTGGTGCCTATAGGCACCACGTTGGGGACCCACGTTGGCCTTAAGATCTTAGACAGTTTTTGTGCTAGGCTCCACCTGCCAAAAATCCATTGGGACTGCACCAATGGACATACTCTGGGCTCCACCCCCTAAGACTAGGCCATCTTATATGCAAGGTGGCAACAAGTATATTTATGTTGCCTTGAATATATGGTTGACATGTGGTGTTCAAATTTTAAACTAAAGCATAAATTATTTTCTGTGGCCAAAGAAAGATCCCCCAGCCATTGAATTTGGCACTACTGCAACCAATGATGTCTGCGGCTAGGCCATAACTTCTGGTACCAGCAGGAAGTAACTTGTGGGTGAGGGAAACATACTAAGTAGAGAAGGAGCTTGAACCTTTGGGAGAGTGGGAGAAAGGGACTGGATCTATCTGCTCCCTATGTGAGTGACAGATTTGCCAGATAGAATTGTGACCGCATGTGGAGTTGAATGTACTTGTCTGACCCTGCAAAGGAAAATGCTGTGAAATGCATCCCGCTACCAATTAACGACAGGCTTTCCATTTGTGTTGTGTTGCCTAGACAGACTGTCACCATGTTTCAATCCATCTTGGTTAGTCAAAGCACACAAGGAAACTATTGATTTGTGTTCATTCTGATACAAATGGTGACAAGATCCCAGTGCCGTCGGGCAGCTCTCTTTCATACCTTTTGTACCATGATTCCTGTAATAAAAATCAGAACATCTGAAATTGAGGTTCGGACCACTATATTGTGTCTGTGATTTGACTTAAGATCAAAAGAATTTATGTTCAAATCTAGTGCTTCCATGTATTACTTTCTCAGACACATTTGTCATTCCTCAGTTGGACGCAAGTTAGCAACATGTTTGAAACAATCCCAACAGCCCTTTTTGTAACTTCGAGAAATTATCTGGAATGATTGATTAGGCTGCATTTCATTGCAATTAATAACTCCAGTTTAGGATTTGCTACAATATTTTTAAAAGTTGATCTCAAAAGTGGCTATTTCCAGTGTACAACACTCAATAGCTGCTTCCCTATTGGAGCTTTCCCCCCCCATGCAAATAGCAGGCACATAGGGAGGGGTGTGTGTGTGTGTCCAGTGTCATGGATTGAGATTACTTCTGGACAGAGATTTATCAGAACCTGAATAACCTATTGCCCTAAACCTGAAGGGAGAAACCATCTTTAAACAGGGATTGATGGATCCTCTGTCAGAATAAACCACCTTTATAAATAGGTAATTACCCAGACTTCAAATATGTACATGAGTTCTTCTCCTTCACTGAAGTTCTTTTTTAAAGATACAAAAATAGAATAAAATATAGTAATAAAAGGCAATATGAATATTAAAACATAAAAAATAAAAAAAAGAATCAAAGAATATAGTTCTGAATATCCTTCACTGTCTTATTATGTCCCACTGGCACAAAATGGGGGGACCAAATCTGTCCCAAAGGGTAGTCAGGCAAGTTTCAAAAAAGGAGATTCTCCTTTCTAATCCTTTACATTCTCCTTCTTTTAACTTTTTCTCTCTCTCCTTCCAAAAAAGTGATGTTGCCTTTCAGTCTCAAAGTAACAACTTATCTCTCCAACCCAGAGAGAAGATTTATGTTATGACTAGCCTTATGTTTTAATAGGCCATCAGCTGGCAATTAACCAAACACTGGCCTTGTTATGTTTCTAGCTATCTTCAGCTCTGGAAGCTTGTTAAAAAGAAAAAGAAAAAGAGGGAAGACGATGAACACATCATGTTCATCATGGAGTCTCTTTCACTTCTATTTGGTTCATCATGGAGTCTCTTTCACTTCCATTTGGGCTAACTTTCTCTTGAGGCAACAAAGTTTCATCAACAATATTCGCTGGAGTCAATGGGGAACATGACACCAGTCCGGGACTAGGACTGCAGTGGTGGGGGCGGTGGGAGGGTCAAAGGGCTAAAGCCTCTTTCCCACGTGCCATGGTTTCAATCCAGCTTCCTCATTTCCCATGGCATGATGGCTATGTGTGTATGTGTAGGGGAAAATATTGTACTCAATATCTTAATATTGTGAATAATGTCACATGTAGTTTGGCCCTTGGTGTTGTACTGCCAAGGACCTGTGTGTATCATGTGAGTTCCAGATGCAACATTCCCATAACAGGAACCCAGAGGATAAACTGCTCATAGTACCATGTGAGGAATTTGGTGCTCAGATTCCAATGTTCATCGAATCAGAACATTTACTGATATCAGAAGTGACAGAGCTACTTAAAGTCGAAGAAATGAGAGAGCTTTCCATGCTTATCCAGATCAATAAGGATTTCTTCACTTCTGGAAACTATTGGCTTAGATCCCAGACAACATAATTTATCAATGAAGGAAGTAGAATCCTAAGTAGGAAGTCATAAGAATATGTGGGATTCATAATGTTGATTTTCTTCCTCTTTGGAAGTAATTCAGTGAGCAGTAGAAACCCACAGGACATATGTGCTTATTTTTATATTGTATGTGTATTTCTAACATTTTTTATTAACTTCAAAAATAGTTGAGCTTTAGGGGATATAGACCATAGCCTATAGTTCTTCTAAACCTAAAAGGAAAAAAAGCTCTTAAGGATCTTTCAGTGTCCTGTGTTACTAATGTTAGTAACACAGACAGCCATTATAACTAGGATATTTATTATCTTGTGGCTTTCAGCCATATAGCTGAAGTAAATCTGAGTTTCATGAATCTTCATAGCCCTATTCAGGCTCCTGCCCACCCCTCTCCTTCATTGTGTTTGTTGTGGAGCGTGACTGTCTGAAGAGGAGAGCCCCCTCTATCCATGGAGGCTTTCCACATGAGCCAGAATGCTGGAAAATAGGCTCATATAATCATTGAGTAGAGCATACAACTCAACTTTGAGAATAGTTCTAGAAGATTTTAACATGGTGTTTATAGCTCTGGTGACCCACTCTGAGGAACGAGAGGGTCATTGGGCTGCCAGTAAATCCCATGGCCACAACCACCATTGTCTCCTGAATTGGCAACTAGAAGGAAATGGGGGAGAAAGATGGTAGCAAGAGCTTTTTATGCACAAATATCTGTGCTGGGGACAGTATCTTCTGATAGGATCTGGGGTGGTGGGGTGGGGTTATTACTTAAGCCTTTACATCAACACTGGGATGCTACCACCAGTTCACAGGAGCTGATCAGGGCCTTAAATAACCTTGAATGTCCTTAAACTTTTTAATTGTCCCATAAGCTTACCCCTAGGGACTGTAATCAGTGAGTTTCCTTTCCCCCTTAATTAGTGGTCTTTTAGTATTATGTATGTTCTTCCTTTTTGTTGCTTGTATTTTTTTTTACTTTATTTATTTATGTATTATATTTATACCCCACCTTTTTTCCTGAAAGGAACCCAAGGCAGCTTACATAATTCTCCTCCTCCTCTTCACTTTATCCTCACAACAACATTTTTCTTCACCACCACTGCCGGGGAGAAGAGCAAGCCAGGCAGGTGGGTCCAGCTCTGCTGCTGCTGCCGCCGCCTGTGCGAGGCCAGCCCACCCCACCGCACCTGTGGGACTGCTGCCTGCCCCCTGCAGGCCCGGGCTCAGCCGGGAGCCGCCTTGCCCCACCTGCAGCTGCTTGATTGTGGGGCCAGAAAGACCAGGCCCCAGCGGGGGCGGGTCCGCCGCCGGCGGGGTCACCACCGAAGGGGCGACACCAAAGGGGGCCGCCCCTTTGGGGGAGCCACTTCGGGGGTGGCACGAGGGCGAGGGCCTGTCCCCCTGCTGCTGGGGATATAGGTGGGGCTGGGAGTTTTTAAGAGGCCCTTCCTTTTTGAAGGGCTGGGGCTTTTTAGGGGTTGATTTTAGGGGTGGGTCTCCCGCCTGATTGGCGGAAGTGAGGGGGCATGTGTCTCTCCCAGGGAGATAGTGGGGGGAGTTCTGGGGGGCAAACGGTACCAATGTTGAGCGGCAGGCGCTGGCAGAGCGCTAGGGGCAGGCCACGCCGAGTAAGGGGAACAAGGGATCGATGCTTAATATCTATCCCTTGTTCCGGGCCTGCCCAGAGCCAAGGGATAACTGGGGGATGTGTTGCTCCTCTCCCCACCCTGCATTTGCTGTTGTGCAATGCCAGGTCCGTTACCAAAAAAACATCTCTCATCCATGACTTGATCATGGATGAGGGTGCGGACCTGGCATGTGTTACGGAAACCTGGCTGGACGAGGCCGCTGCTCCTACTCTGGCGGCCTTGTGTCCGGCCGGTTTCTCGTATGCCCAGCAGCCAAGGGTAGGGGGACGGGGAGGGGGAGTGGCTGTTATCTACCGGGAGACCTTGGTCCTTACCAGACTCCCTCTCCGGGAGACCAAGTTTATTGAGTGCATGTACTGGAGGTTGGGTCCAAAGGGCAGTCTGGGGATTCTGCTCGTGTACCGTCCACCCCGCTGCACGACAGACTCCCTGGCTGAGGTGCTGGAGGTGGTCTCTGATGTGCGTGTGTTGTCCCCCAGGCTATTGGTGCTGGGGGACTTCAACGTGCATTCAGGGGCTTCCCTCACTGGGGCACCTCGGGACTTCATGGAGACCATGGCTTCCTGGGAGCTGCACCCTGTATTAACTGGACCTACCCATGTAGCCGGTCATGCACTGGACTTGGTTTTTGTTTCCGGAGAGGGGGGAAATGATCTGGAGATCGGGGGTATATCCACCACCCCCTTGTCATGGTCAGATCACTATCTGGTGAGGTTGGATCTCTCGGTGCCACAACCCCTCTGCAGGGGTGAGGGACCTATTAGAATGGTCCGCCCCAGGCGTCTTATGGATCCGGATGGATTCCTGAACGCGCTTGGGGAATTGGAGCACACAAACGGTAGCTCGGTCGAGACCCTGGTGAACGACTGGAATGCTGCAATCACCAGGGCATTAGACCGAGTTGCCCCGAAGTGCCCTTTTCGCCTAAACAGAGCTTGCGCAGCACCATGGTTCACTCCTTCGCTGCGAGCTCTGAAACAAGAGGTGAGAAGGCTAGAGCGCCGATGGCGAAATTCCCGCTCCGAATACGATCAAACACAGGTTAGAGCTGCATCTTCAGCCTACCGAGTGGCGGTGAAGGCAGCAAAAAAGAAATTCTATGCTGCCTCCATTGCGTCTGCAGAGTGCTGCCCCAGGAGGCTGTTCCAAGTGGTCCGGAGTCTGGTCGGTCCAGCTGCTCCGGACCCAATGGAACAGTCTAAAGCCTCCTGTGAGGCTTTAGCGAAGCACTTCGCAGATAAAATTGATCGGATTAGGAGTGGGATATCGTACGTCGTGGACACAGGGAAGTGAGTGGGAGGAGGCCAATGGCAGACCGGTTTTGTGGGATCGGTTCCGGCTTCTTCCTTCTGATGAAGTGGACAAGGTGCTTTCATCTGTGAGGCCGACCACCTGCTTGTTTGACCCTTGCCCGTCCTGGCTCATTATGAGCTGTAGGGAGAGACTGGGTGAGGGGATCAAGGCGGTGGTGAATGCCTCCCTCAAGGAGGGAGTGATGCCATCAGCCCTCAAGGAGGCAGTAATAAGACCTCTTCTAAAGAAGCCCTCCTTGGATCCCCAGGATCTGAACAACTTCCGCCCAGTCTCCCATTTACCATTTCTGGGCAAGGTGATCGAGCGGGTGGTGGGTGCTCAGCTGAAGGCACACTTGGATGAAGCCGATTATTTAGATCCGTGCCAGTCGGGCTTCAGGCCTGGACATGGGACAGAGACGGCCTTGGTCGCCTTGGTGGATGATATGAGGAGGGCTTTGGATAGGGGCGAATGCTCCTTTCTAGTCCTCCTCGATCTCTCAGCAGCTTTTGATACCGTTGACCACGGTATCCGCCTGGACCGCCTGGAGGGGTTGGGCATAGGAGGCACTGTATTGCAGTGGTTCCAGTCCTTCCTCTCTGGAAGGTACCAGAGGGTAGTTCTCGGGGAGGAGGCTTCGGACCCTCGGCTGCTCACTTGTGGAGTGCCGCAGGGTTCCATCCTCTCCCCGATGTTGTTCAACATCTACCTAAAGCCCTGGGAGCTATCATCAGGAGGTTTGGGGTGCAGTGTCATCAGTATGCAGATGACACGCAGCTCTACCTCTCTTTTAAATCCTCACCGAGGTTGGCCGTTGAGACCCTGTCCAAGTGCCTGGAGTCAGTGGGTGGCTGGATGGGAAGGAATATGCTGAAGCTGAACCCCGACAAGACTGAGGTACTTCTGGTGGGGGACAAGGGGAGGTTAGGGGATGTTGACCTGGTGCTGAATGGGGTACATCTACCCCTGAAGGACCAGGTCCGCAGCTTGGGAGTCATTCTAGACTCCCAGCTGTCCATGGAGGCTCAGGTGGCAGCTGTGAGCCGGGCAGCGCTGTATCAACTCCATCTGATACGGCAGCTGCGCCCCTACCTTCCTAATCATCTGCTCCCTTCAGTGGTTCATGCCTTGGTCTCCTCTCGCCTAGACTACTGTAATGCGCTCTACGTGGGGTTACCCTTGAAGAAGGTTCGGAAGCTACAGCTGGTACAGAACGCGGCAGCTCGCCTGGTTAAAGGCAGCCGCCGGCGGGATCACATCACGCCAGTGCTCAAGGAGCTACACTGGCTACCAGTTGCTTGCTGAGCTGTATTCAAGGTGTTGGCTTTGACCTTTAAAACCCTATACGGCTCCGGTCCAGTCTATCTCAAGGAGCGTCTCCAGCAACACCAAGTGGGCCGCTCAACAAGATCTGCCACAGACGGCCTTCTCCTTGTCCCTTCAGCTTCAGCCAGAGCAGCTAGACTGGTCGGGACGAGGAAGAGGGCCTTCTCTGTGGCAGCCCCCGTACTATGGAACTCTCTCCCAAGTGACCTCCACCATGCCCCCTCTCTGCTGAGCTTCCGCCGCTCATTAAAAACTTGGTTATTCAGGCGGGAATATGGTGTGGGCTAAGATTTTAAAATTTTATACTGTTTTAATGTATTTTAATGGAAAAAATGTTTTAATGTATTTTATTCTGTTTTATTTTCTGTACATCGCCCAGGGTGGCCGGTTTGCCGGCCAGATGGGCGATAAATAAATGCAAATAATAAATAATAAATAAATAATAAACCGTGTGAGGTAGGTTAGGCTGAGAGTCCGTGACTGACCCAAAGTCACCCAGTGAGTTTCATGGCCGAGCGGGGACTAGAACCTGGATCTCCCGAGTCCCAGTCCAACACTCTAACCACTACGCCACACTGGCTCTTCAAATTAAATCTTTCAAATTAAATCTGATGATGATGATGATCACCATCATTTAGCACTCCAGAGTATACTGAGTTATTCAAAAAAGGTTTTGTTCTCATTGGGACAGTTTTTTTGCCGATGGCAGAAATATTTCTACATTTGCATTCATGGCAGCAAAAAATACAGTATGAAGTCATAAGTCATAGATCTTAGCTGTAGCACTTTCTGTCTCTTTGAGACTCCAAAATCAAAGTCACACATTATGGAGGTTTCTGAAGGTTGAGAGTACTGCCTCTTGTGTCATCTTACTCCTGCACATGTGGAAAGTGTCCAGGGAGGGGGCCAACCCTAGAGGACCACTGTATCTGCATACATTCCACTCCATGGGGAGGGCACTGAGTGGAATTTTGAACAGGGAGAGGTGGTTAAACTGTCAGAGGTGAGTCAACTGTCTGAAGCTTTCCGAGCTTGGATTCTTGAGATGCTGAAGAGGCAGTTTCAAACATCTGTCTGAGGTGACAACTTCACAGCTGGTGAATGTGACAGTTTGTTTCAAGGCTAGTGGCAGCCCAGCCCTGTGTCTCAAATTGGGTATGATTACACAGTAACCCTTTTCACACATTTGGAAAGCATGTGCAATGGACATATGGAGAGAAAGCAGAAATCAATGTCTACTGTCCTTACCTCTGACCTCAAATATGTGGGTTTTTAAATCCCAGCTGAAACCTGTGGTTTTGGATGTGTCTTCCAATGAAACCATTTTAGACAGCTGAGGACAAAAAAAAACCCCACCCTTAACTTGCTTTAAAAACTTAAAACTGCTTGAATCAAGTGTCTTTCTCTTCAACTTCACTCATTCCCATGTAACCGGTCATTCTCACCCAGGACAGTTAAAGCATTAATGCAGGGGTGGACAATGCACAGCCTGCAGCTGCATGAGACCCCTGCTACCTTTTTTGGTGGCATTCACCACCCTGAAAATTGTTGCTGCCGCGGTGAAGAAGCAGTTCCTCCACACTGTTCACTTTGCCACTGAGGGATAAAGTTTCATCCACAAATTATTGCTTGCAGTGAAAACAGAAGAAGCCACGGTGAGATTCAGATGGAGCTCACCTATGGCTGTACTTTATGAGGAAAAGAGACAAAAGTACACCAAAAACTGTAGATGTAAGCACAATTAATTTGACATGCAAGCACTACAAGTGGACTTCAATTTACAGAGAGTCAGGGTCATCTGCCCTTCTGCATCTTGGAGGATGAAATTATGGGATGCACATGTTTAAAATGAAGAAATTATTTCAGGTCACAACAATATGTTTGAAGCACATTGGATGCATCAAATTGCTTTAAGGCTTGGAAGCTTCCAGTTGTTGACCTGGATGGGCTAGATCAATACTGGTCAACATGAAGCTTCTGCTCTGCTCCCCTCTGGGCCACCTCTTTTATTTCCTGCTGCCAATCAGCTCTTAGTACAACATAGGCAGGTTGAAAACTTGGGCTTATAGGAAAAATAAATAAAAGAATATAGTCTCTCATCTTTTTCCTACTAGTTGTGCTTACTCTGCCAAAGCAGAAGTTTTCAAAGAGTGTTCCTAGGAACCCTAGAGTTTCTGAGAAGCTTAGCAGGGCTTTCTTGATCTGAAGTTTGACAATTATGGACAAGCTTCCCAGAAATACAGCTTGTCCAATATTACTGATTCCTCCCTGAGATGCATAGCTACAGGGGGTTTGGGATGTGTTCTAAGACATTCTCCTTTCAGGTAGGGCAAAGGTAAGGTCCAACAAGCCCCTCTGAACCTGGCAGTGCCTCTCCAGAAATTTTGGACTACAACTCCCATCAGCCACAGCCAGCATGGTCAATGAAGTCAGGAGATTTGAAAAACACTGTGCCAGAGTACAGTCTGTTTCTCAGCGATCTACACTAGGAACAGCATCTGAGCTACTAGTTCAATCTAGATCTCCTGCAGTGTCCTCATACACAGAAGAGAGACTGGGCAGTTGTGGTGCAGCTCAGGCTGAACCTTGGGGCCCAGGTCCAGGCCCCTGCAGACCAGAGGCCCCCAGATGATCACCCAGAGAGTGGCAGGTGATGGGGGCAACACCAAACAGGCCTGGCATCAGCACTTTGGCCAGGGGCTGATGCTGGAGGTTACCCTAGCATCCTTTCTTACTATTTAAAAACTAAACCAAACATTTCATAGTTAGGGCCACCCAGCCAGGCATACACATGGTTACAGATGCTCTTTTTAAAATATTTTTACTTTAAATATATATTTCTCCACCAAAATTATGTTTATTCCACAGTAAATGTGTATAGCATCAGAACAGCAGCAACAAACTCCATTTTATTCCTGTAGCCATGGTGGCTCTGTGATTTTTAAGTTGGTTTAAAATGAAAAACTGCACATGCTCAGAGTATTTCTTTTTGTATCAGTGTTGGCAAATAGCTGTTATTGTTCTAACATACCGAGAATATAGAAGCAGCTGCAAAGCATGGAATGGTGGAGGCATGATGGAAAAGAGAAATGTTTAGTTGTGTGTTTCACAACTGAAGTAATGCACATGACCATCTAAAGCCCACCCACTCCTAAGACCTTTAAGTCCAGGGTCTAAATTAACTAGCTGTATCACTGCTGGGTGGGGCTATATAAATGGTGACATTATAACCCAATATTGAAAATGTAGAATGGGACAGATGGGATTGTCATCCTTTACAACTTCAGTATTCTCTCAAAATAAGCTAAAAGTAACAAAAATGTTTCACTTCCATATTGCCTGTAGTGAAATGAAAAGCATGCAGCCACACTGACAAAGCGTCCTGTGGTTCTGTGCCTCTTTCAGGCAGAGAGGAAAGAAAACCTTCAGCTTTCCCATGATGCATGCTGGCACCCCCCAGATAAAAAAATATTAGAAATTGAAGTGCAAATTGCGTACTATCCTAATTTACATTGGAAAAGAGAGCATGGCTTTGAGGTAGGTTTGGTTTGGATTCCTTTGTTGATATGAAAATATTTGTGATTCCCCCCCACACACACACACACACTTTAGTTGGCTAAAATTCTTTTAACATTCTGCTGATATAACTCTTTTTGCCTCGTATAATTCCTCACTCAAACACGTACCAAAATAATTTCAAATCCCTTTTAGCAGTCATTTGAGCTACACTGAGAAGAGCAAGCACTTCTAATAGATTGTTTTTATGCAACTCCAAACAATTTACACAGATTAGGATGTTGTCACAAAGATACCTGAAGCTTAGGGATTGCTCTCTGAAGCTGTTCTGTGCTGACAGCTAATTGGTAGCACTCTTTGATAGCCCTTTCATAGCTGGATACAGCTGAATGAAGACAAACCACAAAGGGAGCTCATTTTTGTTTATCATTAATTTTACTTGGTTTAGTAGGCAGTTTAAAAAAAAAAAATCAGCAGTCTCCACTAATATTCCCATCATCGCATGCAAATTGATTTGCTAAATTCATTTTTTGCTTGTTTATTTGTTTGTTTCAGTTGTCTTCTTCTTTGGTGGTCCGTAAATCCAATCTAATAAATAAAGTGAATAAAGTTATGGCTAGATTTAAGAGACATAATATCCCTATAAATGATTAGGGAGCTTTTCATTTTATTTATGTATTTATTTACTGCAGTGTTATCCCACATTTGAGACAATTATTGTTTCCCAAAGCGTCTGTTATTCCAACAGCCTTTGCCATTACCCTTCAAGAAAGAATGAAAAGGATGTGAATAGCTATTGGCCATGATCCAAAAGGAACTCAGTGTGCACACAGGACCTCTGAATTTTATTAAAATAAAACAAGAAATCAGCTGCCCTACCTGACCCCTTACCACATTGCAACCTATTTTGAAACTGTACAAAGTCAAAGCCACAGTGGCCACACAGAGCTAACTACAATTCTCTAAACTGGTGGTCTCTGGCTTCACTTCCCTCTAACTCCAAGTCCTAGTAAGTTGTCTACAGTGTACACAAAAGGTACATCTCCTGTAATAAAATGCATACCCATTAACTTTGAAACTGAACATTAGAAGCTGTCACATTCAGCTGATGAGTCAGAGACACATAAGATGTGACCTTTTCACCCCCAGGGGCACATCTAAGTTGCTTCAATGCTACACCTCAAGACCAAGTGTGAATGAATGGCTTGTGAATGGCTTGTGTTTGCAAACAGTGTATCGTACATGTCCTGTTCAGGCATTCAAGAGAATGCATGGGGGCATAAAGTGTGTACAGGGATGAATGATGCTGTGCATGCTGACCCCACCCTCTACCTCTCCGGGCATGCCACTCCCCTCAGTTCAGACCTTGTTGTGTTGAACTGGCAAGGTCTGAAAGGGAGTTCTACTCATATTCGCTTGAACATGAGCACTCTCTGCACTATCACAGACCCGGTCTTATCAGGGTTTCCCGATCACGCAGAGAGTTCTACTCACATTCAAGTAAATATGAGTAGAACTCCTGTTCAGACCTTGCTGGTCTAAACTGAAGGGAGTTTGAGCCGGCATGCCTGGAGACCTAGGAGGCGGAGCCAGCATGCACTGCCCCATCCCAGCACCCACTTTGAGCCCTCGTGCATTCTCTTGAATGCCTCAACAGGGCATCATATTTGGGAATCAGAACTGGCTGTGGATCTCTCTCGAGTGTACACCAGGGGTGGGCAACTTGTGGCCCTCCAGATGTTTTGGCCCACAATTCCCATCAGCCCTAGACAGCAATGGTGAGGGATCATGGGAGTTGTTGACCAAAACATCCGGAAGGCCACAACAAGTTGCTCACCCCTGGTTTACACTCAGGTTTAAATTGTATGTGATGGTAGGTAGTAGAGCCGCTGAAATATTTTAGAGCAAATAGAGTGTGTGGATAATGGATCTAAATTGTCCACTCACCCTAGGCTTACCTTACTGCTATCAATTTCCCCAGGCACTCTTCTTCTCTGAAACAAGCTCAGCTGGGATAAAAAAAATGGTTGAAGCTACAGGAAGGGAAGCAGCAGGCCTAAGAAGGGCTCAGCTCCCCTCATGCATCTTAAATGTAGACCCCACCCACATACATCCTGTATACACAATTGGGGAAGACTCAGGTTTAGACCAATAGCTCTGCTATTCTGATGTGTTGCTTAACACATTAAGCCACATCAGCAAACCCAAGTTCACTTTGCTATTGTGTAGTTTTTGAATAGGATCAGGGAAACCCGGGTTCAAATCACCACTCACTCAGGCATGAAGCCCAGTGGATGACCTGGGGCCACTCAATCCAACATGACCCTGGCTGGCCTGATATCGTTGTTGCCCCTTGCTCTCAGTGGGTGCTGCAACATTCCTGCCCTTTCCCAGAAACCAAATGTAAAGGATGACCACACAAAGTTGCCATGTGGTGTTTAAGAAGAAGAAAAGATGTTTACTGTGGTGCAAGTAAATATACCTACAAATGTTTACAGGATTTTGGACCTAGGAGATTAGATGGCTCACTAGGACTTTGATGGTGAACTCAGATTGTGGACATTCTAGGATCTTTAATGATATAGAGCATCAGAGTCAGAGTGGCAGGAGCTTATTGTAATGCTCGCCTATTTACATATTGATTTTAAATATTTTGGCCTTCAATATTATACTTCAGCAGTTACTTTATTCCCAACTCAAGGATGGGAAGCGGAATATCGGTGGTCAGTATAAGAGGTTTAAAGATGTTCTTAAGGCTAATCTAAAAAAAAAAAAGTAATATAAATATTGAGAACTGGGAAGCTCTGGCCCATGAACTTTAACTGGAGGCTGGCCTTTCACAAAGGCCAGCCTTTCTATGGACTTTGAAGAAGCCCGAGTGCAAGGTGAAAGGGAGAAACGTGCTAAGCGAAAAGCACATCAAACGGATCCTTTACAGGACCATCTTCCATCTGGTAACCTGTGTCCTTCACTGTGGGAAGCTGTGTGGATCTAGAATTGGCCTCCACAGTCACTTATGGACCCATCGCTAGAGTCTACACAATTTTATACAATTTCCTCTTTATATAATTTTATTTTTGAAATTTTATCCTGGAAGACAATCTCACTCGGTCACAAGTGATCGCCTACTACTACTAAACATCCTTTGCATGGACATTGGCTAATGGGCAATTTTCTGTGTTCCTGACATATTGCCTTGTTAGTACCTCATTAACACCTGCTGCTAGTGAGCACTATTCCTTCGGGGATTCTTCTCTGCTGTGCACTCACCTGATGGAAATCTAATTGCGTCACTGTGAAGCATTCCCATTAAAGCTGCTGAGCATCTGTGATTAATAAGGCAGTGAAGTAATAAGGAAGTGAACCTAGAACTCGGAAAAGCCTTTCACTCCCTTTAGATTTGGTTTCCAAGGCCAGGGCTTTAGCTGCAAGCCCCTCTGAGGCAGAGACTGTACAAACATAGCCAGAGCCTCCAGAGGTTCTCTTAAACTGGCACATGGGGCTGTGATTTACTGAAGGGAGGAGTCAGTCAGTCTCCTGCAGGGATGTTGAAGAGTCCTTGGTCTCGAGTCACGAGTCGAGTCACAAGTCTTTGGACCCGAGTCTCGAGTCCGAGTCCAAGTCCTTGGTCCAAAATGGTGACTCACGAGTCACGAGTCACGAGTCACTCCCAAAGCTGACTCCACGAGTCCCTATTAAAATCAATTGGGGTTTTTCCCAACAAAATAAGGCTACTTCAGATGTGTGGCTTAAATAAATTCTAGGCACAAGTGTGCCTTTTTATTTCAAAACTCTGCAACTGATTTTGGCAAGAACAGACCAAGCAGAAAACCCCAAAATAACCAGGCAGGCAGAGGAGGCAGGGAACCCCAAAGCAGGCAGGCAGAGGCCTTTGTCTTGGACAATTCAACTGTTGAACTGGTCAAGAAGAGACCAGGCAGGCAGAGGAGGCTGGGAACCCAGACAGGCAGGCAGAGGCAGCCAAACCCAAAATGTCTGAAAGGTTGCATTTTAGAAAAATGATTTTTAAAAAATAAACTTGATGTACTTTCTAAAACTTATCCATGTTGCATTTGACGAACGTGATTTTTTCTAAATGTTTGGCCCCCATTCTGGAACGGTGAGATCTCATCACAATTCCACCCTCACTGAACACCGGCTCCACTGGTGATGAACTTGCTGGAACCAGAAACACACTCAGAGCAGCCACACAGAGTAATCTCAGGTCCTTCTTCTGCCTCTCCCAAGTACGCAACACATCAATCAAAATAAATCTCGGTCCATAGTGGCCGAGCAGCGGCACACCTCGCTTCCATGCGCTCTTCGCCGGCAATCACGCTCCTCTCCACTCCTTCTGGCACAGCCCAGGGATGTTGACGAGTCCTTGGTCTCGAGTCCCGAGTCGAGTCTCAAGTCCCATTAAAAATACTGGGACTCGAGTCCAAGTCGAGTCAGAGGGGGGACTCAGTCCGACTCACGAGTCGAGTCCTCGAGTCCGAGTCCCCATTCCTGGTCTCCTGTAAGAGACATGGCTTCTTACTTATCGGTAAGAACATAGATTCTTACAGTTTTGTCACAACAACAACGTAAGAGACAGTCACTGAAAGAAAAAAGGCACTCAAATCAGTTCATCATATGCATAATGTACAGAAACCATTTTTACAGCAACCATTTTTAGAACCTTGGCTCCAATCTTTTCACCAGCCACTTTCAATTAGGCTTTTTGATTAGTTATGTAAGGATCAGTATCTACAAGTAGTTTACATATCTTCTCAGCCAAAGTTCTATCAGACATTCCTCCCAGCAAAGGTACAAAAAATCTTTCCCTGGGACTGGCATACAGTTCACACACACACACACACACACACACACGTACGTGTGTGTGTGTGTTGAAATATGGGAACATTTATATATCTCCTATCCAGATATGCAGAAGGCATAGCCTGGAAGCATAATTCCATAAATGCCTTCCCTAACTCCAAGTGAGTCACAGAATTAAGATAATTAAAGATTGCTCACCCTTGTAAGATCGTCCCACCTGCTAAATCCTGTTTGTTGAATGGTTCCAACTTCTTTATTAGCATCCTGTAAACGTAACCCATCTCTAATTTTAACCTGAAGATTCACTTAGATAAAAGGAAGCCAATGAAAGAGAAAAATGGGCCAGTTTTTCAAATCAAGAAGTCACCCTTATTCTTCTCTTCTAATTAGCAATGTTTAGCCAAATGGTGGTCAGGCATGTTAACCAATCTTTTCAGATAAAAGAAAATGGCCTTGTTCACATTGAAGGGAAGGAGTCTCTCCTCTTTGATACCTTAATTACAGGGGAGCTGTAGCTGAGGTGGCCTTCCCTTGTATTTCTCCCTGCCTCTTTCAACATCTGGAAGCAAGCTGGGGCTTCTCCATGGTTTTACCCACCATATGGAATGCCCTCTCCCCTAATATATGGGAGAGCCAACTGTGGCATGCTTTAGGTACCCATTTAAGAGCCATCTCTTTACCTTAGCCTTCTCTAAATGATTGTGCTGCCCAGTTTGTTTGCAACTTATTGTGTTTTTAGTTTTGGTATTAAATAATTTTTAACATTTTAATAATAAATACAGAGTTTTTTGTATTTATAATGATGCATTTGAATTTTTTGATTTTGTAAACCACTTAGTTTTAGATAGATAGATAGATAGATAGATAGATAGATATAATGGACTATATTTCTCCATACTCCATACGGGCTCTGTGCCTGTGTGGAGCCTCCTTCAGGAAACTTCTCTAGCTAAAGAATTTAGGTGGGAACCCCTCCCCCACCATCTCACTGAGCATGCTCCTAGCATGTTTCCGCCTATTCCCTCAGTTCCTCTTTGACCGCCATTGCGGCTGGATGCTGAGGGACTTCTCTCCCCCTCCTTGTGAGAGCATTTTTGAGCTGAGGTGTCTTTTGCTCTGTTTCTATTCTGTCTATTCTCTTTCTATCGTTTTTTCCTCCTTTCTCATTATATTTTTAGATTTTTTCCTTTTATTCTTCGATCAGTTAGACTATGGAGGTCTATCCGGAACGGATGGCCCTCAAGGCCCCATTCCAAAAGTGTACTTGGTGCAGCAGTAAATTGTCCCCAACTGATTAACATTCCCTCTGTCTGCTCTGTCTTGGGGAGGGACACCTAGTGGTTATGTGCCTTCACTGTCAGGTCTTTACCAAGCAGGCCAGGAGGAACCACCCCACCCGGTTATGGGCTGGGCTGTGGTAGAAGGCTCTAGAGGCAGTGGACACACCTAGACCTTCAACAGAGATAGCTACCATCTCGTATTCCATTGCCCGGCCTTCTTCACCTACTATCCAGATAGTGATCATCTCAGATTCTCCGACCCCGGGACACTCTCTTACCATCTCAACAGCCAAGAAGCTCAAAAGCCCAGTCTCAAAAAGCCCAGTCTTCGACATCAGAATTGGAGTGGAGGAAGAGGAGAAAGGAGGCTAAGAAGGTGAAGCACTCTCCAAAGGAAAAAGCTTCGACTTCAAGATCCTTTCCTTCACTGCAATCAGTGGCTTCAGTCCCAGCTCAACCTCCATCAGTTCAGGCATCGCCCTCTGTACCATCTAGATTTCTGTAGACTCAGGCACCGCCCTCAGTACCAACTCAACCTTTGTCGGTTCAAGCCATACCATTGGTCCCAACTTGTTCTTTGGTCCCAACCATCTCTATGTCGGAGGGAGAGATTCAGGACCTGTCTTCTGCCCTGATAGACCATGGTCTCAACAGCTGCTTTCCCCGACTGCCTTGACTGGACACTCTCTTGGCCTCGATGCTTTGAGTCCAGGAGAAGTCCGAGATATGAGCCTCATGTGTGATCTCATTCGCCACCTTCAGATTGGTAGATGTGGTCAGACTGGTCTGTCCCTCCTAGGAGAGGCTATTATTGGGAAGATTGGCAGTTCTGCCATCCTGGACCTTCTTTCAGCCACTATGACTTTTATTTAAGGAACCCAAGGCAGCTTACATAATCCTCCTCCTCTCCATTTTATCCTCACAACAACCCTGTGAGGTAGGTTAGGCTGAGAGTCAGTGACTGGCCCAAAGTCACCCAGTGAGTTTCATGGCTGAGCGGGGACTAGAAGCCGAGATATCGGTACCAAGAAGAGTCTCCATACACCCGGGAGACATTGCCTTGTATGCGTCATGCACCATCTGCTTCTTTAGGTTGGCCTCCATCTCCACAAGGACTTATTCAGCCTATGGCAGCAGCTCAGCAGCATTGCCAAGAAGCCTCTATGCCGCTGCCGCCGCCTCCTCCTCCTCCTCCTCCTCCTCCTCAGAGAGGGGAAAAAAACCGTGCTTCCTTCCAAACCTGGTTTACTAAAAATATGTGTAGTTTTCTTACAGTATTTTAAATGGATCACTTACAGTAAATATGTATGAAATATATATCCATTAGTATCAAAAAGTATGTAGTAATACAATTATCCATAAAAATAGTTATGCATAAACTTCACAATAAGCAGACCAAATATCCATGTATTTATCTATCCGCAGGTGACATCTTAATACCACCCACTCAAATGTTGAAAGCATTATTAGGTCCTCAATCCATTGTGTTATAGGAGGTGAGTGTTTATTTTTCCAGTGTTGTAATATCAGTCTTTTGGCTGTCAAGAGGGTCCGGAAAATCCACATGCGTTGTCCTTATGATAAATTCCTTACAGCAGGTGTGTGTGTGTGTGTGTGTGTGTATGTATGTGTGTATCTGTGATCTTCATTTTTTATGGTTTTTGTTTTGTTTTGGTGTAATTCACATTTAAATAACTAATCAAAAATGTGTAGTTTAGATTTTAAAAAAATCATTGCATGCACAGTGAATGAAGTGACAGTATCTTAACATATGGTTACAATTAATTTAATACTCAGAGTACCCTCTCTTGCAAAAAATCAAACACATATCTAAAATAAAATTCTTAAAATAATGGCATGCATTGCATATACAGCAGGATAAAGTGCAATTCTGCTCGGTATTAACTGTCACCAAGGTATGAACTCAACCTGCAGAGAACATAATCCAATTCTAATTTGTGATAACAAGATGGGGCTTTTTAATTCTGAGGTTGCAGTCATGAGCCATGAGGGCTTGGCCTGAGGCTATTCAACACAAGCCAATCATTATCCCATACAAATCTTTGTGCTGCACTAGTTCTGCGCAATATCTCTCTAATCTTCACTACCTATGCTCCTCCCCTATGAATCTTGAATCACAGCTGTTGCCATAAATAGACACTTTAAAGATTTGGTTACTATTGTCTCTGGTTAATTATTGTACTTAAACACTTCATTAGACTTTCTAGATCCAACTTTCTACTCAAAGGAGGAAGCAATTGCCTTTAAGGATATGTAATATTTTCCAGGAGTCAGACAAGCTTCTTTCTGATATTGTCCATCCCAATTTGGGTGTGTATTTTGATATTGTCGACTGAGTGCATACCAGCACATTCTGACAAAAATAATGACCCTACCGGTAGCTCTCAGGTTGTGTTCATCTTCTTCCATTGATGGACCATGCAAGGAATCAATCCGCCTTATTCAAATTGTACTTGGGCAGCTACTAAGAGTCAAAATGGGAAATGGACGTCATATATGTCAAAATCATATGGCGAGAAAAGCAGCAAACATTCTTTTAAGGAGACAATGATCCTTCACCACCAACCCAAAACCTGATGATCATAAAAGGCTTACCCATTAATTGGTTTCATTTATTTTGATCTTATAATGATGCAAATAACTTTAACATTTAGAGGAACACACCTTCCTTTCAAGCATCTATTTACATTTATAGTAGGCATACACATTTCAGCCAAATATAATTAGAAACAGAAAGTGCCAAGATATGAGCCCCTGTCATGGTTTAGAATTAAAACGCCAATTCACTTTGAAGAAAGAAATGTCAGTTATTTTCATTCTCCATTGCTCATTCCCTATTAAAGTTCTGTAGTAATGCTGGTTTCAGGATGCCTAGAGTTTTAAAACAGGATGTTAATGGAAGTTTATGCTACAAGACCCAACTTTGTGCCCTTCTGTGGCTGTATGTCTGTGTAAGTTGTGCCTTGTCCTGCAAAGGGTAAGGGCGTCATGTATGCTTTTTATATTGCTTACTGTACAACACTTATTTTGAGGTGCTGTGAACCCCTTGCTTGGTGCAATGGGTCTCCTTGCTCCCTGTAATGGTTCTCTTTCTGCTTTGATCTCCTTTATCTCATTACAATTGCTTTCATCTTTACTTCTCTTTCCTGTAAGGTGCCGGGGGTCTGGAATTGGGCAATTTGGCAGTGGGGCTCTGGCACCTTATTCCTCATTCAGTCTTGCAAGTGGAGGGAATCGCTGGCCTGATCTCAGCTGTGCTGCAGAACCACTAGCGTGGATGGCTGGGATTAGTACTACAGCTTCTTGTCCAGCAAGGATCAGGTGAAATAAGGAGCCAACCAGGTCTCAGTCTGGCCCTATATAATTGCTGACTGTGGGCTTGATCCTCTGTCTGAGCAGCTGGTCACTCAGCCACAAATGAAGCTGGTTGATCCATCTGTTTAGGCACCTATGGAACCACTTGCCTTTGGCCCAACAGCATGACAATTCCTTGCTGCTGCTCTCCACCTTCCACATCACTGCTTTTCCTTTTTGTCATAATCCCACATCTCCTCTCCACTCACCCCTACCCTGCTTATTTGAGCACACCAATCTTATATCCTATGGTCATTCCCCACACCCATGCCATCCCTGTCTGATTCCCCTTGAAATGTATTTAAGGTTGCTTTCACTGCTGTCTTCAGCAGCCCTGGGTAACACAGGTACTGGCAGTAGTAGAATTTTTCCCTTTCATTTTCTCAACTTCATCCTGTTCCTCAAGTAGGCACTTCCATTTCCAAGGATATTCTCAGATATCCACCAATCCCTTATCTTCTTATCTTCTTTTCTTATCTTATCTTATCTTCTTTTCATGCCTAGGATGTCATTCTGTTTTGAGGTAACTCATTATGGTGCATGATCTCTTCCCATCCTGTTCGTTCCACTTTCTTGCCCTTACAAAAATATGGCTCAACTCAGACTGGGCCTCACCTAGTTGACTTCTTTTCTATTATCATGGTGGTTGAGGTTAATCCCGCCTTTCTGTTGGGGTCCAGTCTATTTCCTTTCTAGCTTCTCTTACACTTTTTATTTGTCTCCCCTCTTCTGTCTCCCTGCCTTCTAGATGTGATCTAGATTCCTCCCTGAGCTCTGTCACCCCCTTTCTCTCTGCTATGCCTCACACTGACTCCTCATGTTAGTTCAAGGTCCTGCCCTGATTCATGAAGACTTCAATAGTCACATTGACACTCTCTCTGATTTCTCTGCTTCTTGCTTTATTTTGTTACTTCGATTGGCATATCTGCAGCATTCTGTTTTGGCCATATATTTGACTTTGTCTTGTCTTATGAGCTCTTCACTATCAGTTTCTGATTCCCCCCCCCCTCTCAGGCCAATATTTGATCTCTCTTAACTCCATTGATCTCCCCTCCCTACTCCATTCCTTCTGTAACCTCCAGTCCACCAGTCAACCACTCTCTGTTCTTTGCTGCATTTTCCATACTTCTCGAGTTCTTCTCCATACTTCTCGAGTTCTTCTCCCATTAACAAGATGTGTTAATGGGAAGCATTATATGGTTCTTCTCAGGACCATATAATGCTTCTCATTAACACATCTTCCTGATGGAAAATCAACAAGGCTTATGCAAAATCAAGTCCTATCTCACTAACCTTTTAGAGTTCTTTGAGAGTCCCAAAAAGCATGTGGTTAGGAGTGCTATGGTAGACATTATCAACCTGGATTTTCAAAAGGCTTTTGATTTTGACAAAGTCCCTCATCAAAAATTCCTGAGCAAATGTAGAGCCATTCAATAAGAGGATATCTCTTCTTATAGAGCAGTTACTGGTTAAAGAACAGAAAGCAGAGCAAATGAATAAATGATCAATTTTTGTAAGTAGGGATGTAAACAGCAGAGTCCCCCAAGGATCTGTTTTGGGACTGGTGCTTTCTAAACTTCTTCATAAATGATCTGGAGATAGGGGTGAGAAGTAAGGTAGGCAGATTTGCTGGCACCACAAAATTATTTAGGGTGGTTAAAAGAAAAAAGGGACTGTAAAGATGCCAAAAGCTGAGTTGGTTGTGTGGGAGCTCCAGACTTGGAGAGTGGGCAAAAATTGTCAAATGCAGTTCAGTCTAAGCAAGCATAAAGTGATGCATCTTGGGGCAAAAATATCCTAACTTTATATATACAGTCATGCCTTGGATTGAGAGCATAATTCGTTCCGGAAATGTGCTTGTAATCCAAAACACTTATATCAAAACGAAATCCCCCCAAAAAAATTTGTACAGAGATTTTTAATTTAAGCTGTACTACAGTACTTGTATTGCAAGACGTCGCTTGTATATCAAGTCAAAAAAAAGTAAATAAAAATTTAAAAATTTGCTTGTCTTGCAAAACGCTCTCAAACCAAGTTACTTGCAATCCAAGGTATTACTGTATGCTGATGGGATCTGAACTGGTGGTGACAGGCCAAGGAAGTTTGTGGTGGACAGCTTGATGAAAATGTTGACCCAATGTGTAGCTGCTGTGACAAAGGCAAATTCTATGTTAGGCATAATTAGGAAAGGAATCAAAAATAAAATTGCCAGCATCAGACTCCCCTTATACAAATCTATGGTGCGACCACACTTAGAATACTATGTAGAGTTCTGGTCACTGCACCTAAAAAGGATATTGTAGTGTTGGGAAAAGGGCAGAAAAGGGCAGCTAAAATGTTCAAGGGGCCGGATCCATAATACTAGAATCCAGGATCTTCCAATGAAACTGAATGGTGGAAGATGCAGGACAGACAAAAGGAAGTACTTCTTCACACAGTACATAGTTAAACTATGAAATTCACTATCACAGGATGTAGTGTTGGTTACCAAACTAGATGGCTTTAAAAGGGGGTTAGACAAATCCATGGATGATAATTGTATCAATGTTACCTCCAGGATCAGAGGCAGTATGATTATATACACCAGTTGCTGGGGAACATGGGCAGGAGGGTGCAATTATCCTTGTGCCCTGCTTGTGAGTTTCCTATGGGGACCTAGTTGGCTAATGTGGGAGCAGAATGCTGTACTAAATAGTACTTTGGTCTGATCTAGCACAGCTCTTCTTATGTTCTTAACTTTCTGTTAACACTTCGCTCTCAACACTTTTGTCTACTGTATCTATCCTTCAGACAACAACACTTAACAATCCTCTGCTCTTGATCACTGCCTACCTGTGGAGAAAATATAAATACTTTCCCTATTCTCTTTTACTCTGATCTCTTTCATGTTAAATTCTATAGCACTCATATTCCATTGTCTCCCTAGATCAGAACCCCATGCCACTGCCTTTTCTCTACCATCTAGAGAAAACATAAATTTCAAACCCTCACTTTCATCCCACCTCTACAGAAGATATTTCCATCTTAGCAAGAGGGAGAAGAAAAATTCCTGAATGTGGCCTCTAGAGGAGACACAAGCATTTCCCAAATGCTTACCCAAAAAGCTTGTTAAAAAAACTGAACCTATTTGGAATTAAGTCTAGGGCAGCTTGCACAGCACTAGTTCACTTCAGTTTGCTCTTTCTTTAGCCTAGGGGGGAAATAGGAGCATTGGGATCATTATACCTGCTTGTGTGTTACATGTAGTAATGTCATTACATAAGTGACCTCGATAGGCTGGAGCGCTGGGCCGAAAACAACAGAATGAAATTTAATAGGGATAAATGCCAAGTGCTGCACCTAGGGAGAGGAAACCAAATGCAGAGTTACAGAATGGGGGACACTTGGCTCAACAATACTACAAGTGAGAAGGATCTTGGAATTGTGGTAGATCACAAACTGAATATGAGCCAGCAATGCGATGTGGCTGCAAAGAAGGCAAATGCAATTTTGGGCTGTATTAATAGAAGTATAGCTTCCAAATCGCGGGAAGTGATAATTCCCCTTTACTCGGCACTGGTTAGGCCTCATCTTGAGTACTGCGTCCAGTTCTGGGCACCACACTTTCAGAAGGATGTAGACAAACTGGAGAGGGTTCAGAGGAGGGCAACAAAGATGATAAAGGGACTGGAAACAAGGCCCTATGAGGAGAGACTGAAAGAACTGGGCATGTTTAGCCTTCAGAAGAGGAGACTGAGGGGAGATATGATCGCACTCTTCCAGTATTTGAAGGGATGTCACACAGAGGAGGGCAAAGATCTCTTCTCGATCATCCCAGTTTGCAGGACACGGAATAATGGGCTCAAGTTACAGGAACCTAGATTCCACCTAAACATCAGGAAAAATTTCCTGACTGTCAGAGCAATAAGACAATGGAATCAACTACCTAGGGAGGTTGTGGGCTCTCCCACTCTGGAGGCATTCAAGGTGCAGCTGGACAGCCATCTGTCAGGGATGCTTTGACCTAGATTCCTGCATTGAGCAGGGGGTTGGACTCGATGGCCTTGTAGGCCCCTTCCAACTCTACTTTTCTATGATTCTATGATTCTATGATCCGCTGACTTCGAGAGAGAGATCTGCCATTTACAAAAAGCTCCTCAGGTATTTCTGTTGCTGTGACACCTTAATCCAATACTTAGTTCTGATTTAAAAATACATTTAAACTGCTTCTAATTCACATCCACATCTGATTTGGTCTTTTACCATGAGCAGGGAACTATGTATTGTACAGAGAACTGCAATAATTTCATAGCAAAGGAGTTGCAGTGCTGAACATGTGCCCCAAAGAGGATGAATGTATTGAATACTTATGGGTCAAATGATTGCTATCAAATTGATTGCCAAAAAGTCATTTACTGTGAGTTTAAAAAAACACACAAAAACAAAAACAAGAAATAGCAAATGTTATTTAAGAGACAAAGAGCAGTTATGAAAGATATATTCTATTTTTCTACAAGGTGACACTGCTTTCTATCTCTGTGCTGGATTTAGCTATATATTCTTGTTTCAGATTCCTATATCTTGTGAAAAGATTTCTTGCTGAACAACGCTGAGTTTTGACTAAGCTTTCTGATGTGCTTCCAGGCTTACCTGTAGGGCATGATACTTTGATAATGAATTATCTGAATCAATGACAGCATTTATATAGCTTTAGTTTAGCAGGTACTCGAATGCTGCCACACCACAGCTTTCTTAGAAATAGTTCCATTCTATTTTGCAGCAAAATACTATCAAGATGAGTTCATTTAACTAAAAGAAGAGAATCATTAGCACCATCTGTTAATATAATGGATTTTTTAAAAGTAAAAAAGACATTAATTTAATTGATTATAGCTCATATTATTCTCCTGACCACTCTGATTCACCCTGTACCATGTGTTTTCTCTCTTGATTGCAGAGCTTTTAACCATCCCAGGAGAGGCTATTCAACAGCATAAAATATATCACTACAGGGATATTTGTTCCAAGAGCTGGTCTGCAATTTTCCACTTGTAATTCTATCCTATTACTTTCAGTTCATGGCTTTTGCATCAAGCAGTGTTTCTATTTTAGTGCGTTACTCTTTTCATATACATATCTCACTTCTTTGGAGATGTGTGGTCATATTTAACTCATAGATGTGGATTGATTGATTTGTTAAATTAATATCCCACCTTTCCTACCTAAGTGTCAGACAATACAAATACAAAAATTAAAATCAAATGCAATGAACAGCAGTAAAATACAAACTTATAAAAACAAGATAACTAAAACATCAATAAAATCACTAAAAACAACCAGGAAAAACCAATTACCACATATCTACATCTCGAAAGGCCTATCTAAATAAAAATGTCCTTGCCTGTTGGCAGAAGGCCCTTAGAAAGGGGGGTAGAAATGTGGCTTGCCAGCTTCCTTGTGAAGGAGTTCTGAAGCCTGGGGGCAGCCACCAAGAAGACTCTCTCTTAAGTTCCTGCCAAAAGTGCTTCAGATGTTGGTGGGTCAGAAAGAAGGATGGACACTTACACCTACATACATATGTACATAGGTATGTATTTCCCAACTTATAGATTTCATAGATCATAGAGTTAGAAGGAGCCTACAAGGCTGTTGAGTCCAACCCACTGCTCAATGCAGGAAACTAGAGGAGGGGTTTCCCATCCAAGTAACAACCAGGCTTGACCCTGCTTAGCTTTCCACACTCAGACAAGCTGAGTCAGCGTAAGCCACAGGCCTGTATCTAATATCTAATATTTTAAGGCAATGCTATTGGGCATCATTGGGCATCATTGTATTGGAATGACCATCATAATATGGGCAAATATTTCAGTTGTATCAACAGATATTAGAAATTCAAGGGATTCAGTGGTGCTGGCAGTGAGGTCACCATCTAACCTGAGCACTCAGTCAGCTGACCTGCTCCCTTTACCCAATTGCTGATTCAGATTTTGACCCCTGCCTGTTTTGGGCTACACATTTACTTCTGACCTAAATGAATTGACAGCCAATTCCCCCACCCTCCCTGACTGCCTGGAGCCTGATAGTTGCTTAGGCCTGACATTAAATTTGCATATGGCCAAAATCTCAGTAAGATATCTTTTTAAGATACTGAACTGTGCAAGAGAACCTACAATTTAATCAATAGAAGCTACCACTCCTTAGAAGGAAAGAGCATCAGACCAACATCAAAAAAGATTAAAAAATAAACAAGTGTGCCCTTAACTTAGAGCCCCACCCATCAAAATTAACCTCACTGATTCAAATGTCCCCTACAAATGAATCAACTAAAACTTCAGTAGATTCATTTACCATTTAAGCTGATGAAAATCAACAACCCTAGTTAGAATGAATGCTGGTGCTCCCCTCTCACCCCAAAGTACATCTATGTTATCACCTCCAGTATTAGAATCCAGGTAAGAATGATAATATGATATTCTACAAGTACCAGTGTGGACCACTGGCCAGAGAGGTGCCTTTGGACCCGGAGACCTGGCTTTAAATTCCAGCTCAGACCTTAGTCAAACAACTCCCTCCCAGCCTCAATTTTCTGAAAGTAAAATAGGTGGGGGTTGATAATAAACTATTTTACTTGTAGCTTGCTGTGAAGATGACAGGAAAAGAAATTATACATCACTTTGTACACTGAAAATATATACAGGAATGATTAGTGTTACCTATTGTAGGTCAGCTGGAAATGATTTTTTGAACAGTTGGACCAATGTAAAAGAAAATATTGTTAATGGGTTTAGAAACAGAAATACATTGTTAAGGTGTTTGTAAGGCAAGACATGCATGTGCATATATAGTTCTAATTAAAATGAAATGAGTTTATTTATTTCTTCTGTAGACACTTTAATTGCATAGCAGCTTTAATTCTGTAATTTGAGGATGTAGATGATTTCTTAAGCTACTACTCTAAATGAAGTTGACCCAACATTTTCTGAGCCAAAGGGTAGTCTTCCACATTTGCCCTCTAACCACACATCCTCTCTGTTCTTCCTAGTTGTATAGGATGTGTGTGTGTGTGTGTGTGTGTATGTGTGGGTGCTCAGAGATATTTGGTCCATGTTGAATGGAAATAAAAAAAACTGGAATTTTAAGGAGGCCATAACTGAATCAAACATAATGCCTGCAGGTTGAAGCAACACTGGCAAAGGAAAGAAGGCCATCATATGCCCAGTCCACATGGTTCCTCCTTACAGATGTTACTAATGCATGGATCATAGGGGAATGTTTACTGTGCTGCTCCAGTAATGTATGTAATGTAGTCCATTGAATAGGATTGGAACAGAAATATAGAGCGATTTCCCATTCAGTAGAACATAGTGCATTTCTTTGACTCTGCAAAGACCTTATCCTTTATAGAATATATCAAGAAATGCTCTAGAGTGTAAAGTGCACAGGAAAGAAACACTGCATGACTGAGAAAGGGAGGAGAAGGCAAACTATATTAACTGTTCCATTATGTTCCTGTGGTCCTTTCACATTGCCACAGATGACCTAAGGACTGATACATAGCCGGCTGTGCTGTTTGCCTGCTGCTAATGTTTTATTTAATTTTAAACATTTTTATACTGCCCTCGTCAAAATTGGTTCCAGCGCAGTTTACAATGTTAAAAGAAGTCTCGGTCTGAAGGCAGAATCTTGCTGCCCCTTCTTTCTAACCCCTTTGCATAAGCTGGAGGGAGATGGAGTTCCCCATTTTATGATCAGGTTCCTTTCTCCAGTAGGGTGGGGGAAGCAATCCAACACAGTTTCTGGCTCCCTGTCCCTGCACACACTGCCAGGGAGAGACTGCAGTTTTCAATTAGACACTTCCCCTTCTACTTTCCAGTGAGGGCAACGTGTTCACTCTACCTGTATGGACTCCAGTCATAAAACCTGCCTGGAGAGAGTCAAAAAGTATTCAGACAAGGAAGAGAAAGACAAGGAATCAATCCACGGATTAATTAAAGCAGCAATGAGTATCCCCTAATCACTCTTTTTAGGTGTATCAGTCATTACAGCTCCCTACCTGTAGCAGTCATAAGAGAAGATTGGATGAAGAAGGGGATGGGGGGAATAATCGATACGTGCAAGATTTAAATTTCAGCAGTTAAGGGCACAACATCCCAAATCAGGTGACAACTGTCTCTGCTAATTTGGCTAGTAAAATGTAGTGATGTGCGTCTCTCTGTGTGTGTTTCAACCAACCAGTACTGCAAACAAGTAAAATATGCAGTGACTGGGTTTAATAGCTTTCGCTGAGGACTGAATTACCAGACGCTAGGCGGGTGGGGGGGGGGTATAAGAGAAATATCCCCCCCGCCGCCCCGACTTCTAACTCCCGTTTCAGTCTGCGGCGGTTTCAGTCTTCAGACACTCGGTCTAGGTTGCTTTGTCCTTCGCACTGCTTCAGCACGTTGGACAGCGACGGGGCGCCTTGTCCCTTCCGCTCCCCACAATTTCCTACAGTCACCGCCCCTCCTGCCTATTCCCCGACCTGCCTTTCAGTGGGCGAGACAAGGGCTGAGCCAATCCTGCTGCAGCGCTGCCCTGTACATCTCCTCCTTCTGGCGTGCGATCACCAATGGGAAGAGAAGGGAGGTGGGTGGAAGACTTCTCCTTCCCACCTCCCTAGTTAAGGCTTCTGGTATGAGGCTGTAGCTCAGTGGCAGGGGGGGAGAGGCACACAGAAGCGGGCGAGCAAACACACGCGCTTGTCGAGGGAGGGGAAAGGAGGGAGGCGGCCAAGTGGGGGAGAAGCGCTGTCCAAGGTTCTGAAGCGGAGACGCAAGGGGTGTGCGGCGCCTAACGCCACTAGGTGCATGGGGAACTGCTGAGAGATCCCAAGTGCAGCGAGAAGGGGAGGAACCGAACCCGACGAAGCGCCAGTGACTGCCCGTCTCCAGCACCACCGTGGGCAGGCAAGCCGCTCCAAAGTGCAGCCGAACGTACTATGGAACAGGAGAAATATTTACCCGAGCTGATGGCAGAGAAAGATAGCTTGGATTCTTCCTTTGTTCATGCAATGCGCCTTTTGGCTGAAGGTAAGACTTCGCTTTTTTGTGTGTGGGGTGGAGGAGTATCTCCGGATTGCTTTCTCTTGTTTCCTTTGCTGTGCTCTTAGCAAAGAACTGGCTGCTGCTGCTGCTGCTGCTGCTGCTGCTACCACTATGTACTGTAGTCTTATATGCTGCCTTGGACTAAACTGAGACGGGCTGAGGGCATAGAAACATGCAGATGCACATCCCTTGTTGGGGTGGAGAGCTAGCGGGAGAGCGAAGCTCTCACTGATATTATCTCAGATCTACATACAGGCAGAGGTTTGCTGAGACAGACGAGGTTGATACGGAAGGACTAATCACATTAGAGACTGCAGGGTGCGAGCAAGTCAGAAAGTGTAGGCAGAAAAGAGACTGAGTTGTGCCTTTTATTTTCGAGCAGCCCACTGCCTTAGCCCTGACACAGCCCTCTGAAAGGATGCATAACAGAAATCTTAGCAGTGGGATCTGTGTTTGGGCAGCATTTTTTCCCCAAGTGCAAGGTGAAGCTAGAGTCGCTGACAGGTTTCAGTAGAAATGCTGTACAGCGAACCTGGTAGTTTGTGTTCATGTCAGGACTCCGGAAGAACCTTGACATCCATCCAGTCTGCAAATAAATCAGCAACAATTAGGCATTTTGTGAAATGTATTACATCTGGCCATTCTGGTAAGAAAAGGCTCACTTTTAGTGACAGGAAAGGAAGATACTCCCCCATTCAGTTTTGCCATAGATTTCTGGACCTACTTTTCACATAACTCCTGCTGGCTATGGTTTGAATGTTTCCATTTCAGAACATAAGGTTGCAAATGCCTTCCACTTCTTAAAACATGGTCAGGATCGTAGCCATAGCAATTACTGCATTTCCATGGAAATGATTTGTTTCCATAAGAAATAAGGTTTTATTTCTTTTCTTATTGCTTCTCATTAATAAGGAATTCTCTCTTTATTAAGTGAACTACTAAAGTCGACTTTGTGTGGCAGGTAGAGCCTCCACGGTCTCTAATTTTATTTACACAAAGAAATATATGATTGTCTCATTAAATCCATTACATCTTGCTTTTTATTTCCATACTCAGCTTTATATGGGAAGAGCTAAATTCATTACAGTGTCTATAATTCAGCAATGCTTTCATTTCACTTTACTGCTGGTTCAGATTTGCTAACTTTGTCAATTGCACTGTTGGGTGCACCCTATTTTTCTAGAATATGAAACAGGAATCTGTTCAGCAGTGATTGACTACCTTGTGCTTCTGCCAGGATTGCTGAATTATTCAGTAAGAAGTTATTAACCAGAACTTTGCAAATTGTGCTCTTGTATAATTGTTTAGTTACATATTTACAAATGTGTGGCACAGAAGCACTGCCATCATAAAACTCCTCCTTGAACTTGGGTTCCACCTTATCCATATACTATTTGTACAATCTACTTATATTTGTATAATTGAATTATATACTTTATTTGTATACTATGATTGCTCCCTTACCATATCACAAGATGATCTCAAATATGAAGGAATTCTGACAGGTACAGATCATTATGTTCTGTAAAAGTTAGACTTAAAGGAGTTTGAGATAAGATTATTCAAATACAAATAACTATAAAGAAATCTAGGAATAGGCAAGCAAATAATATGCCAGTGTTCCAACTTAACTTGATTTTTTAAAAATTAAAAATAAGATTATATTAAAAGAATTTATCTGGCATTAAACACATTTCCTTAGCTAAGGAAACTTCAGGTCTTCTTAAATGAAAGATGTATTGATTTGCAGAAACAAGGTTTGTAAAGTGTTTGTATAGCAGATCAATTTAACACCGTTGTGATAGACCTAAATTCTTTCTCCCCCCCCCCAAAGGAGCATGCCATGTGTGTGTGTGTGTGTGTGTGTGTGTGTGTAATTTGCACTTTTCCCAGCAGGGGGAACTATCTACTGAGACACAATATGAATCTGAAGATAAGTGAAGGGGGGAAATAAGGGTGTGTGGAATGAAAAAATACAACTATTAAAAAAATAAAAATAAAGGAAAGCCCATGAAAATATGTTCACATTGGGCTTTCCTGTTAATGCTAGAATTTAACTCTAAATGATTCACAGGTTTTAGTAAACTAATACTATGCTATTTCCCCCCACCCACCCTCAAGTGTAGCTGTAGGTGAGCATATGTGAATATTAAAAAGAGACTAAGGTGAGCTGACTATGAAAGCTGGAGAGAATGCTAATGTGGGCTTCACACCAGCTACCTGGCATTATCTTTCAAAACACCATCTGTCAAGGTTTCTGGAGCTGCATTATAGATTTCTACCAAAAAAAGAAGAAGTAAACTTTTATTAAAGCGAGCATACCTAGGGCAGTGCAAGCTACATGTGGAGCAGGAGTGGGGAACAAGTTGTGGCCCTCTAGATGTTGGTGGACTTCAACTTCCATCTGCCCTAGCCAGCATAGCCAATGATGAGAGATGCTGGGTATTGTAGTCCAACAACATCTGGAGGGCCACACGTTCCCCATCCCTGATTGCTGCAGACTGTCTTTTGGAAGGCAGATTACAAACATTATACTGCCATTTATCTGAACGCCCTGAGCACCCATCGCAATAATACTACACTAGCCTTTAAAATGACATCTCTTACTAGAACTGTAATACTGCTGTTGACTACTGTATTTGGTATTAATAACTAATAGAGGGAGATCATTTTAACTGTAATTTAGGAAGCCTTCTTACTGGTAATGTATTTCAATTAAAGGCACAGGGAAGTCCCTCTTTGTTTTTCAAGGCTTGGCATTCACTTCCACCTGAAAGTGATTTTTCATGTCACTTGCTAATGCTTACGAGTCAAAGTTAGACAGGCTTATGCAAAACCCCATGGGGAGATGTGTGGGAACCAAAACATGTAAATGAAGTTTAGATTTAGGATACCCGATTCCATTAGGAAGGCCTTGTGCATTTTTCCTATGGTATCCAAAGCAGATAATATCTATTTTATTTCTTGCCCAGTATGTATAATTTATTTTTAATGGCTAATTTCCCCCTTTAAAATCTTTAATTTATCTTTAATTAAAGAAGGGTACACATGTAAATAAGCAAACTTCAATGAACTTCAGGTCCTATTCAGTTATGGCAATGATAAAGACCCAACCCAACAAGAGTGTCCAGAAAAATTTCAGCATCAGCCATTATTTTATGAAGTTTGGAGATGTCACTATCTTAGATACAATACAGGTATACTTGGGAGTAGGTTCCACCGAACTTAGTGGGCTAATTTCTGCTCACTGGAATAGATGTATCCTCTTCATTCTATAACCACACCATACAGACCTGGTTCCTCTTGAAATCAAGTGCACTTTAAGTGTTAATGTTGCAACCCTATTGAGAGCAAGTCCCACTGAACTCATTCAGACTTACTTCTGAGCAAATAAGCATAGGTTTGTCTTGAAAGTTCCATGAATTTCAGAGAAACAAATGTGCACCTAAATCTCTTTGACTTTCATCCATTGCACAGGGGCACAACCAGTGTCTAATGCTCTGGCCACAAAGCCATATTATGAAGAGCCTATTCTTTCAACCCTGTGGGAATATCACCTTTAAACTTTAATATACAATTGCAGATGAGCAGAAGTAGGGAAATATTCAAAGCCTGTAATATCTCAAGTCCTAAAAGAGAACTTCTCCATATTAATTGAGTCACATTATACAGTCATCTGATATAGCAGGCAGAATAATTGCTGGTCCTTTTAAGTTCATTGTTAACAGAATTAACTGTACAATATTTTGCAGTTAACCTTTTTAGCAGGCAGGTAAAGAGATCATAGTACATCATTCAACCAAGTAGCTTCTAATGGCTGTAAGGAGATGTACCATATTTTTCCGTCTATAAGACGCCCCCATGTATAAGACGCCCTCCACTGGGCAGTTTTGCAACCGCGCGATTCTCTCCTCGGCTTACTTCCGTGTATAAGACGACCCTCAATTTTTAGTCTAGCGATTTTAGGAAAAAGTATAGTCTTATACATGGAAAAATACTGTAAGTCTCCAGCAGTAAGGATATTTAAACAGCTTCCTTCATGTGCCATATTTTATTATTATTGTAGCACTTAGGGCTACTATACAGATCCCAAGTCCTCTTATGTGGGGCACTGTAGAGGCAAACATGATGTATTGATCAAGAATGAGCAAAAGTGGGAGGGATCAATCTGAGAATGTGGATGGAAAAATTAATTTGGTGATTCATGACATGTGAGGCTGTCTGCATGACTCCTTGAAATCTATAATCCTACTCTGTATTGTTTGTGGAACTTTACTTTTTTTTCTATTTTAATTGTATTTTAATTAGTTCTATTTTAATTTTATTTTACATCACAATTACATTTGATTAGAGAATAAAGTTGAAATGCAAAGTTATGCAGATTGCTGGGCAGGGGAAATAATCTGGTCTCTCCAAGGCCAATATTCAATTCTAAATCAATTGTGTTGCTACTCAGGAAGAAAGTGATCTGAAGAGTCATAGATTTCATAGATCATAGAGTTGGAAGGAGCCTACAAGGCTATCAAGTCCAACCCCCTGCTCAATGCAGGAAACTAGAGGAGGGGTCTCCCATCCAAGTAATAACCAGGCTTGATCCTGCTTAGCTTTCCACGCTCAGACAAGCTGAGCCAGCGTAAGCCACAGGCCAGGTAGAACTTCCCAACACATCCTCTCAGTGTGAGCAGAATCACTCTAAGAAGCAATCTATGTTCTAGAACATAGTAGGGTGCTCTTGGGAGTGGTATGATTCATGGGACACAGGCAGCTGAGTGATGCTCCTACCAAGCCCCTGCTAGGGACTTTGGATTGTTACCCACAACCATCTTCAAGAGCCTCCTGTGTGTATGGCTAGCTGCTTTTGAAACTCCACAGTATCAAAAGCAGTGTGTGATGCAACATGGGAGCTTCTGCACAGAGAGAATAGAAGCCCAATATCCCATTCAGAACATGCAAGTGAAGGGACCTCTTTAAATTATGGCTCTAGACATTTCAGTGTGAAGTGTATGGAACCAGATCTCAATCTGGTATGCCACCTAGAGTTTTATTGAAGAAAGGCAGGTTACAAATATAATAAATACACAATAAAATGAAAATGTATCTCTGTAGCTTCCCAAGTAATGCTGCTGAAAAGCTCATGATTAGACAAAGAGGCTTGGATGTGAAACCTGAAAGTTCAAATCCCACCTTTGCAAAGGAACAGGAACTGGGAGTAGCTCACGTTTCCTTTCTTCATGTTTCTGAACCACATCTGAAGCAGGATGAGATGCGTATGTTGGCCATTAATAGAGATGTGGGTTCTCCTGATGTGGGAGAGAACACGCATCTGCAATACTCATGTCTGACCTTTGCACAAGATATAGAAGAGAACTCACGCATCTTCATGTGTCTCTTCTGTAGACTTTCCCAAGAAATCTTTGCATAATAATCATCTTAGAAGTTATTTTAGAATCACTTCTTTAAATTTATCTGAAGTCCTACTCCAGTCTAGTATAGTCACGTGAGCTCACTCCTATAAAGATCTTTACAGACTTGGAATAACAATGTATCAAATGCCAGATGGTTATTCTGCTCGCATAGTCTCTTAACTCAACAGCTAGCTTTGTTGCAGCTGTACAGGCCAAGCCTTAGATGACTGACAAAAAATACTTGCATTTTTTAAAAAAAATCTTTATTTTCCCCCTCTTCTTCCTAAGCATGTGAGGTCCTGATATGTGGATTCACAACTGAGTATCATTTCATTACGCAATGCTAGAGATTTGTGTCCCATATAAGGGCTGCTTGGCTCATTAATATATACTTCCTCTTGAAATGAAGAGGCTGTGATAAGGTCACTGCATGCAAATTATTTTCAATTACAAGGTACACTGTTATGAAGAGTGTGCCTTTATTCTAGAAGGGAAAGGTTATTGCTTAATCCAGTGACCTACTGCCATTCAGACACTTGCTATTTATTTGTGGATGGTTATAATCATTTTCAGGCTTAGCTGTAAAGAGAATTTATTAGCTGATACTGTCTCTATAGGCCTTGGAACAAAGATAAACGTATAGCAATACAAGTTTCTTTTACAATGTATTAACTTTTGATAACATTCATTCAGTAAAAATGGCTTTCTAAATTATTCTGCTCTTTTTCATGAGCTTCCATGGAGAAGAGATCTTACTTAACCATGTAGATTTAAAAAAAGATCTTTTAAGTAAATAGTAATAGTCAGTGCTTTTTTTCTGGAGAAAAGGGTACCGGAACTCTTGGATTACATTTCCGGGAGTAGATGGCGATTAAATTGTAATGCAATTAATAGAAGAAAAGTTGCTGGAACTCAGTTCCGGTGAGTTCCACCAGAAAAAAAGCCCTGGTAATAGTTAGAAAGCTGACTGAAGGATTAGGTGTTTAGGCTAGAGCATATTTTTCAATGGAGTCAATCCATCCATTTAGCAGAGAGTCAGCAGGTGGTAGCTCATGAAATGATGAAAAACATGAAATGATGTTTTGAGGTTAACATCAGGGGACATGAACGTTCTCCCTTTGGTAGCTTATTCACCCATGCAAGTCATTGCTTGATGCTGGAGTTATCAAGTGATGAACACACCCATATGTATAAACCAGCCCTTGAAAATCACCCTCTATAACTATAATAGTTGGTTATGAAAGTGATACATGGATCTCTAGCATCTTGAATCTTTTAGTTCTACTTAAATTTCTAACAAATCAGAAGCAGCACAGAATGGTAAGTAAGAACATAGAATTTCATTCTTGATTAGGTCTTGATTGGTGACAAATTCTAGAAGCGGAATGCATTAGCTTGTGGCAGCATAAGGGCAACATGTTTTGTAACTCTGTATGCCACAATACTTTTGGAATGGACCATAGCTCAGTGGGCAGAACACATACTTGGTATGCAGAAGGTTTCATATTTAAACTCTGGCATCTCCAAGATGGTTATGGGAAAGACCTCTGCCGGAGACCCTGGAGAGCTCATTGTCGTCGTCGGCATCATCATCAACATCTGTTTATCTGTATGCCGCTTTCCCACGAAATTGTGCCCATAGCAGCTCACAACACAACAAATGAACAGCAGTAAATATAATTTGTACCAGCATATCAAATGAACAACAGTAAATGAAATGGCAGTATTAAAAAAATACAATAGGAACAATTACAAATAACCATAGTGTTGGTAGACGAATACATAGTTTAAAAAAAAATCAATACATACAATATCAATAGGACAGTACAAATAAATTAACCTAATGAAACAGGATCAGGAGCACTAAAAAGGAGAGAGAATATAGTTTAACACAGAAATATAAAATAAATAAATAAATCTCCATTCCACAAAAGGCAATATGGGATTCTCACAATTAGCCTACTAACACTAGTTGGCAGCCACAACTTTCACTGGTGGCATGCTTCCTCCCAGTTCCCAGTTCTCACCTGGGTGTCCTCTCCCCGTTCCTTCCCCATCTCTCACCTGGGGAGGTAAAGATACTAGTGGGGGATGAGATGGGTGGAAATGTCCAGCCCTTTAAGTTAAGTGCTCTGGAGTATGCATTCTTGCTTAAGAATGTAAGAAATGCCTTCCTGGATCACCCCAAAATGTCCACCTACTGTAGCATCCTTGGCAAGAATACCAGAACACAATAGGGGCTAGCTGGTCCACCAGAAATTAGGCAGTGGTGAGCCACTGGCTGATGGTGGTGTACCTTGTGGTCATCCCTGCCCTAATCTCATTCTCAGTCTCATTGATTTCATTGGAACAAAATGGGAGGAAATCTGATGCACACAACTCAATTGTCAATTATTTTTTCCCATGGTAACTGTCCAGTCAATCACATGCATTGTTTTAAATCTATTTTCATACCCTTACATTCAGAAAGTTTCTAGCTCATGGCCAACACAAAATATTTTGCAACCCAAAGAGGAGCCCAAATGGTGCCTCCCCCACCACACTAATTCCTGCCTTCATTTATCCCTCCCCACATGGGGCCACCTGAGGCAGGTTGCTTCACTCTGCTATACGGCAGGGCTGGCCCTGATCTAACTTATCAAACCCCATGAGCTGATGTGCCAGGTCATAAGGTTTTTCTGTAGATAAAGAGATTGCTACATTTATTTATTACATTACATTTATTTATTTATTACATTTGTGAATCGCCCATCTGTTGAAGCTTGTAGTGCTATTGTGCTAGTGCCAGTAGCTAACCCAGGATAGGACTTCAGGATAGCAGTATTGGGTCAGTACTGCTATGTAGGGAAACCAACCAGTGACACAGCATAGCAAGGCACAGCATGAAATAGTGAAATCATGCAAAGCAGGTGAACAGTGCAGAATTCCCCACAGTAGCCTAGCTTTTGCTGAAGACTTTTCAAGTTATCCTTAAAGTTTTTTTCAGCTACTCGGCATACTGGTATTCACCTACATACTTGAGATATGGCAGTCCATACTGTGCATGTGATTGCAACTGGTATTCTATTTAGTGGGATAAACCAGCCTGCCTTACCTAACGTTGCAGTGGTTTTCTAAATTCCTACCCATGGGAAATTCTTTCTATGTTGGACTGTCTGCTGTGGAACTCCTGTGCATATAGGACAGGGTGAACAAGTTGAGGAAGTCTGGTGTGTGTGTGTCATTTTTTGTGATCCCCCCCCCCCAATGGGCCACACTCCTGCCACTGCTACCCCACAGAGTTCAGCAGTGGTGATGGCAAAAAACCCCTGCTGATTTGTTGCCAGTTTTCAGTGCCAAACCATTACAGAATACTACAATGGCCAGATTTAGCTTTAAAAATGAGAGCCAGTGTGGTGTAGTTGGATTGGGACTAGGGAGATCCGGGTTCTAGTCCCCACTCTGCCATGAAGTTCACTGGGCCAGTCACTGAGTCTCAGCCTAACCTACTTCACAAGGTTGTTGTGAGGATAAAATGGAGAGGAGGAGGACCATATAAGCCACCATGGATTCCTTGCAGGAAAAAAGGCAGAATATAAATATAATAAATAAATAAATAAATAAATAAATAAATAAATTGGTGATCCCCCCGCTCATAACACTGGCATTTATGAGGGAATTTGGGGGGGTGACACCAGGTGTCACACCCTGATCTAGGAGGATGCCATCTAGAGTGCCCTCTCAGTTTGCACTGAGCCCCAGAAAGATCTGAAAAGTGTTGCCATTTACCCCAAAGGTATGCAGCCCATGACATGCCCAACCCGCCTTGTGGCTATACAGTGGATGGGGCATTCAGTAAGGCTAAGATGCGCTGTTATTCAAAATATTCTTTCCCACCATTACTGTTCTGTTTGTCAAGGAACTCCTGCCAAGCTTTTAAGAAACACAGCTTAAAAACCATGGCATGGCACTATAGTTTTTTTAAATAATAGTGGGTCATGTAATCATTGCCTTTCATGGAACAATTCAAGTGACCTATATTTACTTCTTGAGGTATGGGTTGTATTTCCTTTAAAACAATTGAAATCAGCAAGATTGGGGGAAACTAGGAGGGATGTGAAAACAAAAGAAGAACTAAGTGTTTATTGTCAGTGTTATTAAAATCTTCATAATGTGTACAACATGAATGGCCACATTTTATCAGGATGTGGCACTATTGGGCTCTGGATGATTTTAAAATTCATATATATATATATATATATATACAGCCATGCCTTGGATTGAGAGCATAATTCGTTCCGGAAATGTGCTTGTAATCCAAAACACTCTTATATCAAAACAAAATCCCCCCAAAAAAATTTGTACAGAGATTTTTAATTTAAGCCGTACTACAGTACTTGTATTGCAAGACGTTGCTTGTATATCGAGTCAAAAAAAATTTAAATAAATATTTAAAAATTTGCTTGTCTTCCAAAACGCTCTCAAACCAAATTACTTGCAATCCAAGGTATTACTGTATATAAAACATAGGCACAGAGAAAATAAAATATAGATTACTGTTGGCCTTATATGGGTCACTGATATATGTTCAGATGTCATAGCTGTCTCTAAGACCAAAGTGAATTAGAAAAGGCCCTGCTTACAGAGCTCTGTGAATATCCTGGAGCCCCCTATTTATTTATTTATGTATTTAATTATTTTAAATTATTTGTAGGATGCCTTTAAGGGTAGAACCTTCTCAAGAGTTTTGGATTGGGGTGGCTGGTTGTAGCCCTGCAGTGGTTAGATCTATGCATTCCCAATGGATTTAATGAACACATACGTCTGTGAATGTCAAAAGGACTGCAGTTGCTGTGCATGTGCGCCTTTTTATCTCTTGCAAGGCAGCAATTCTCCAAGCTCACCCTAATGACTTGTGGGATTGCTTGTTTTCCATTATTATACTGAAGTAGCATTGTCCCAGCTGGTTTTCCCTTTTTGTCATCCCTGACTAAAGGAGATTTCAGTCTTAGTTTTGTTCAGAAACCATCAGCACTCAATAGCTAGAAAGTCAAAGAAATGTTATTATGACTGGCATCAGTTGGAGGTTTTTCTTTTCCTTTTTTTAAAAAACCCTGCAGCTGTGGAGATAAAGGGAAAATGGGAAAATGCAAAAAAATAATAATAATTAAATTAAAATAGATAGTACACTCCTTTTCTGAGAAGACATTCTCCCTCCACCTCCAAAGAGGCACAAAGAGAGGAAAATATGGCAAGAAACACATTTCAGTGTGTTTATGTCTAGAGTGTATATATTCTCTTTTCTGTATCCCTGAAATTCTTTCATCCCTTGAACTGACATGATACATGTTGTCAGAACTACTAGTGGGCCACATAAGGGCATGGGAGGGGGTAAAACATCCAGGCTGAAGAACATGCTTCAGTCCCTCAGGAGTGGAAGTGATGCTACAGTGCACTCCTTGGCAAGCTGCATAAATCATAGGGCTTTGCAGCACGGGAGGCCCTGACAGATAGAAATGCACTGAACTGTACAGTACAAGGAAGGACTCAGTTGTATCTGCCATCATTATATTTCAGCCAAGAATATTCTTCTCGCTTCTATGGAAAAAAAACTTCCAGGCACTGAAATGCCAGTTACGGGTATCTCCTGAATAAATGCCTCACATTTCACAACTTCAGGGATGTGAAGGGGGTATTGCTGCCTGGACTAGTCACTAGCTTGACATGTTCTTGGAATCAGTGGTTCACTTAAAGCAGGGTGTGGAATCCCAGGCCCGGGCATCAGATCTGGCCCCCTGGGAGTCTCAATCCAGCCCTCCGGGGTTTCCCAAATGGATATGCCCCCCTCCCATGGCATCACCCCCTTTCCCCCAACTTCCTATCAGTCTGTGGTTTTCCAGCTCTTGTTCAGTTTTTTCCCAATCCTAAAAGGTTGAAATGCCTCTCCCTAAGGTTTACTTCCAAGCCATAAGAGCTATAAGAAAGAATATGCTGATATCTTTGGTTTGGGGGTCTCACCCCTGTCCCCTTCAGCCCTGCCTGTCACTGGAATATAGCCCCCAGGAACTTCTGTGAAATGGAATGCAGGCTTCGGGGTGAAAGAGGTTCTGCAGCCCTGCCTTAGTGGTTCACTAGCATTTTAGAATCTTGGACTACCTTATTGTCTCTATAGTTCCTTTTACATTGCCTGACTAAGAATAGGCAGTGGCAATTATAAATACCAAACCCTCAAGCTGCCTCATAAGGTCTAATAAACAACAAACCCCTTTCCACAACCAGTTCTGTAACTTAAAAAGGATAGTAGTGATTCATAACCTGCCCAGCCCTGAAAGCTCAGAGTAAGTAGAATTTATGTAAACAAAAAGGGGGATCAAAACTGCTGCAAAATACTGCAGATGCAGAAGGACACATACATTCAAGCTGCAAGGTTGGTAAGTTCCCCAATGTGTTTTAATATCAAGGGAAAATATTCGTGTTACTCCTCCATGAAAATGGCTCCTCTAAATGTACTGTAATAACCCCAAACCGACTTAGTCTTTTTTGCTGAGCAGTTCATGATGGAACAATATGAATATTTTTGCTTAATAAAGATACTATTTGTTGATGTCATTTTTTAATTGACTTTTTCAAAGTAACAATGAACAGTAACAGATTTAAGTACAACACATGTGAGACACTTTCTTTACAGTCTTTCTGATCACTCAGGATCTCTGTTTGGTACAAGCAAGATTATCTGATAAAGTTATCACTCAATAAAAATACTATTACAATGTGTTGGGAATTTACTTACCAATCCTCACAGCTGTGTGTGTGCTTCTGAGTAAAATATTTACATAAAGAAAAGGATAGTTGTCATCAAAAGGTAACCTGAAGTGTTTCAGAAAATAGTTCACAGAGGCAAAATTCTGCATTTACTAAGAAATCCAGCATGCATTCTGCAAACATAGATACATTCCTGGTTGCCACTTCTTGTACCTTGAGTTGGACTAGGTATGTGTCAGGGGGAGTCAAGAGGGTTAAATCCCTTCAAAATGCTTGGAGGTTACTCAAAACCACAATAATAGAAGCTCAGATGGAATGCATACCGCAGGTTAAGAAAGGTGGCACCAAGTCCAAGAGGTCACCAGCATGATTAACGAGCAGGGTCAAGGAAGCTATTTGAGAAAAGAAGGCTTCCTCCAGAAAATGGAAGTCTGGCCCAAATGAGGAAAACAAAAGGGGGCATGAGCTTGCACAAGGAGATGCAAGCAGGCGATAAGAGATGCAAAAAAGCATTTTGAGGAGCATATCACTAACAAACATCAAGGCCAACAATAAAGAATTCTTTAAATATATCAGAAGCAGGAAACCAGCTAGGGAGGCAGTTGGACCATTGGATGATAATGGAGTTAAAGAAGTACTAAAGGAGGATAAGGAGATTGCAGAGAAGCTGAATGAATTATTTTCATCTGTCTTCACTAAAGAAGATATAGGACCAGGGCTTTTTTTCTGGTGGAACTCACCGGAACTGAGTTCCAGCACCTTTTCTTCTATTAATTGCATTACAATTTAATCGCCATCTACTCCCGAGGAAATGTAATCCAAGAGTTCCGGTACCTTTTTCTCCAGAAAAAAAGCACTGTATAGGACAGATACAGTACCTGTGCCTGAACTGATGAACTGTGCCTGAACTCAGAGAAGGGTGCTCTGAGAATGGAGAGCAACCTGATTATGGAGGAAGAGACAAAACCTCTTCTCCATGGCCAGATGTTGCTCTCTTTCTCTCTGGATGGAGAAAGGGCTGACCTTTTCTCCACTGAGAGAGAAAACAGAGTGATGTTGTCAGTGTCACTTCCTCCATGGCCAAATCATTCTCTTTTCTAGGGTTCAACCCTGGATGAAAATTAAACTGTGTACACAGGCCACTTAAAAATGAACAACAATAAGCTCACTCTTGTGGCTCTTACAGAGGCAGAACTGACATAAGTGCCCCAGTTCAGCTCTAGTCACACACACAAATGTTGTTTACCAATTATTAGTTGAGCCAGAATATGGTTATGCACATGCATTTGAAACTGAAAATAATGCAGTGCAGATAGACAACATCCACATTCAGATGGTATCTCTGAGGGAGTTCTGGAGGGCAAAATATACCACTGTTGAGCGGCAGGCGCTGGCAGAACGCTAGGGGCAGGCCACGCCAACTGCGGGGGACCAGGGATCGATGCTTAATACCTATCCCTTGTCCCGGGCCTGCCCAGAGCCAAGGGATAACTGGGGGATGTGTGGCTCCTCCCCATACCTTGCGTTTGCTGTTGTGCAATGCCAGGTCCGTTACCCAGAAAACATCTCTCATCCATGACTTGATCCTGGATGAGGGTGCGGACCTGGCATGTATTACGGAAACCTGGCTGGACGAGGCCGCTGCTCCAACTCTGGCGGCCTTGTGTCCGGCTGGTTTCTTGTATGCCCAGCAGCCAAGGGTTGGGGGACGGGGAGGGGGAGTGGCTGTTATCTATCGGGAGTCCTTGGTCCTTACCAGACTCCCTCTCCGGGAGACCAGGTTTATTGAGTGCATGTACTGGAGGTTGGGTCCCAAGGGCAGTCTGGGGATTCTGCTCGTGTACCGTCCACCCCGCTGCACGACAGACTCCCTGGCCGAGGTGCTGGAGGTGGTCTCTGATGTGCGTGTGTTGTCCCCCAAGCTATTGGTGCTGGGGGACTTCAATGTGCATTCGGGGGCTGTCCTCACGGGGGAACCTCGGGACTTCATGGAGACCATGGCTTCCTGGGAGCTGCACCCTGTATTAACTGGACCTACCCATGTAGCCGGTCATGCACTGGACTTGGTTTTTGTTTCTGGAGAGGGGGGAAATGATCTGGAAATCGGGGGTATATCCGCCACCCCCTTGTCATGGTCAGATCACTATCTGGTGGGGTTGGATTTCTCGATGCCACAACCCCTCTGCAGGGGTGAGGGACCTATTAGGATGGTCCGCCCCAGGCGTCTTATGTATCCGGATGGATTCCTGAACGCGCTTGGGGAATTGGAGCACACAAACGGTAGCTCGGTCGAGACCCTGGTGGACGACTGGAATGCTGCAATCACCAGGGCATTAAACCGAGTTGCTCCGAAGCGCCCTCTTCGCCTAAACAGAGCGCGCGCGGCGCCATGGTTCACTCCGTCGCTGCGTGCTCTGAAACAAGAGGTGAGAAGGCTAGAGCGCCGATGGCGAAATTCCCGCTGCGAAGACAATCGAACACTGGTTAGAGCTGCATCTTCAGCCTACCGGGTGGCGGTGAAGGCAGCAAAAAAGAATTTCTATGCTGCCTCCATTGCGTCTGCAGAGTGCTGCCCCAGGAGGCTGTTCCAAGTGGTCTGGAGTCTGGTCGGTCCAGTCGCTCCGGACCCATTGGAACAGTCTAGAGCCTCCTGTGAGGCTTTAGCGAAGCACTTCGCAGATAAAATCGATCGGATTAGGAGTGGGATATCGTGCGTCGTGGATACAGGGAGTGAGCGGGAGGAGGCCAATGGCAGACCGGTTTTGTGGGATCGGTTTCGGCTTCTTCCTTCTGATGAAGTGGACAAGGTGCTTTCATCTGTGAGGCCGACCACCTGCTTGCTTGATCCTTGCCCGTCCTGGCTCATAATGAGCTGCAGGGAGAGACTGGGTGAGGGGATCAAGGCGGTGGTGAATGCCTCCCTAGAGGAGGCAGTGATGCCATCAGCCCTCAAGGAGGCAGTAATAAGACCGCTTCTAAAGAAGCCCTCCTTGGATCCCCAGGATTTAAACAACTTTCGCCCAGTCTCCAATTTACCATTTCTGGGCAAGGTGATCGAGCGGGTGGTGGGTGCTCAGTTGAAGGCACACTTGGATGAAGCCGATTATTTAGATCCGTGCCAGTCGGGCTTCAGGTCTGGACATGGGACGGAGACGGCCTTGGTCGCCTTGGTGGATGATATGAGGAGGGCTTTGGATAGGGGCGAATGCTCCTTTCTAGTCCTCCTCGATCTCTCGGCGGCTTTTGATACCGTTGACCACGGTATCCTCCTGGACCGCCTGGAGGGGTTGGGCTTGGGAGGCACTGTATTGCAGTGGTTCCGGTCCTTCCTCTCTGGAAGGTACCAGAGGGTAGTTCTCGGGGAGGAGGCTTCGGACCCTCGGCTGCTCACTTGTGGGGTGCCGCAGGGTTCCATCCTCTCCCCGATGTTATTCAACATCTACCTAAAGCCCCTGGGAGCTATCATCAGGAGGTTTGGGGTGCGGTGTCATCAGTATGCGGATGACACGCAGCTCTACCTCTGTTTCAAGTCCTCACCGAGGTTGGCCGTTGAGACCCTGTCCAAGTGCCTGGAGGCAGTGGCTGGCTGGATGGGAAGGAACATGCTGAAGCTGAACCCCGACAAGACCGAGGTACTGCTGGTGGGGGACAAGGGGAGGTTAGGGGATGTTGACCTGGTGCTGAATGGGGTACATCTACCCCTGAAGGACCAGGTCCGCAGCTTGGGGGTCATTCTAGACTCCCAGCTGTCCATGGAGGCTCAGGTGGCAGCTGTGAGCCGGGCAGCGCTGTATCAACTCCATCTGATACGGCAGCTGCGCCCCTACCTTCCTAATCACCTGCTCCCATCAGTGGTTCATGCCTTGGTCTCCTCTCGCCTAGACTACTGTAATGCGCTCTACGTGGGGTTACCCTTGAAGACGGTTCGGAAGCTGCAGCTGGTACAGAACGCGGCGGCTCGCCTGGTTAAAGGCAGCCGCCGGCGGGATCACATCACGCCAGTGCTGAAGGATTTGCACTGGCTACCAGTTGCTTGCCGAGCCGAATTCAAGGTGTTGGTTTTGACCTTTAAAACCCTATACGGCTCTGGTCCAGTTTATCTCAAGGAGCGTCTCCAGCAACACCAAGTGGGCCGCTCAACAAGATCTGCCACGGATGGCCTTCTCCTTGTCCCTTCAGCCAGAGCAGCTAGACTGGTGGGGACGAGGAAGAGGGCCTTTTCTGTGGCGGCCCCCGTACTGTGGAACTCTCTCCCGAGTGACCTCCGCCATGCCCCCTCTCTGATGAGCTTCCGTCGCTCATTAAAAACCTGGTTGTTCAGGCGGGAATATGGGGTGGGTTAAGATTTTAAAATTTTTATATTGTTTTAATGTATTTTATTGTATTTATGTATTTTATTGTGTGTACATCGCCCAGGGTGGCCGGTTGCCGGCCAGATGGGCGATAAATAAATATTAATAATAATAATAATAATAATAGTATCTCAGTGCACAGTGAATTTATTCCCCCCCATTCCCATTCATAGGTCACCTTATGTGGATGATGATGCATGCTAAGCTTTCAGTCTTTCATTCTTTCTTTCTTTCTTTCTTATACACATATCCTGCTGTTCTGCTGCTTATATCAATATGAAATACAACTTACAGCTAGGCTTGGAGAGGAGTTTAACATTTTAGATATTAGTGGGTTGGGTTTATAATTAATGGTTTTCTTGAACAAAACACAAAATATATTCATGCCAGAGGGGGAGAAAGTTTTTAGATGTGATAACTGGAGACAAGAGGGAGATGAGGGATCAGGGGAGCACAGGGGGCTTCTTTGTCATCTGGAATGTCTTATGATGTTCTAAGCAGAGGTGGCATCTATCCAGTAGTATTTTTGCACTAGCAGAAAGTATTTCTACTTGTGCAAGGCAGGGCTGCCTTTTTTTTTTTTTCAGAAGCCCTCTACCCATTGCATCCCATACACCCCTCCCAAAGCTGTGGGACCTTCTGGAACAGGATGGGATATGGTTGTAGTAAGTAGATAATCAGGTGCCCTGATTTGCATGAGTGGAAACACGTTCCGCTAAGGCAACGCCACCATTGGATACACAACCCACTATCCTTAGATATCCATAGTAACAGACAAACAAAAATGAAGTACTTACCATAATCTGTTACTAATTCCTCTTTGTACTTTGCGCTGCATGAATCACAAGCACTCTGAAGCGCGCTATCGCTTATGAGGCAGAACGTAAGCCACCACTTTGAAATACACATGAGTCATCTGGAGTACATAAAATAGTAGCAACAGAAGAGCTGAGCAGTTTCTGTTAGGCTGAGGAGATGGCAAGGGGGCATCATCTTATAGCAGCCTGATGGTGACCAAAACCATGTTATCTTGGAAATAGGGCCCATTCATTTCAGTAGGGCCTGCTTCCAAGTAGCCTGCTTGGGATTGGATTCCTAACCATTTTTACTGTTAACTAAAGAATAGGCATCCTGCAGCGAGAGAAGAAAGAGAAGCCTAATTAGAGAAAACAAAGAAAAATCAGCTTGCATTACACCCTGTGGCCCTGGATTTGCTTTGATTGTAGATGCATGCTGAAACACAGAAAATTTTAGAACTGGAGATGGGAAGTAATTAAAAATTAGCAGCAATGCTCAGCTGTTTCTTTCTCTTCTTGCTCTAATCATCCATCTCCTTATTTCTCCAATCCTTTTGTTCATTCTGGGAGATATCTCATTAACGAACTGTAATAAGCACCCATAAAGAAACACTGAAAGAAATTAGGAATGGCAAAAAAGGGGGGGGATGCAGTGGGGAGAAAATGAGGGAGCAATGGATAGTAGAGGGAGAAGAGTTCAGTGCGATGGCAAATGGAATGGAGATTATGAGCAGAAAGTTCTAAATGAAAATCAAATGGGAAAGTGAAGAAAGGTATAAAAATGCAAATTTAAGAGCTAAAGGAGGTCCACTTGGTCCTAAAGCAAGAAACCAGTGATATATATGTATGTGTGTGTGTATATGTGTGTGTATATCCATTATGGTATTTCTTTAAAGCTTAATAGGCATCTCAAGAAGATTCCATTACATTTAGATTAATTATATATAATAGATAAAAGCAGCTGCCAATAAGAATTTTAAATGACCTGCCAGTTAATTTCTTTAATTTCAACTGATGGAAGCAGGTTTCATTTAACATTTCTAACCTTTGGTGGAAGATACAGCTATAAATTATTTCTATTACAGTAGCACCAACCTACTTGACACAATATGTGTTTTATGCTTGCATATATTTTAGAAAAAAATAATGATCACAATTGCAACTCCTATCTGACAGATGCTGCCAAAGATATACAAATCAGAGCTGAAATTATAGCCCTTTGGAAACATTGTGATTAGAGTGGTGATATTAAGTGCTTTTGAGCTTTCTTTTTAAAGAGGTAAAACCAAATTACTTTTTCCTTTAAGTTCCTTTAATGTGTAAATTAAAGGTTCCTTCTTTATTTAGCTATTTATTTATTTATTTATTATTAATATTTATTTATCGCCCATCTGGCCGGCAACCGGCCACCCTGGGCGATGTACAACAATAAAATACATAAATACAATAAAATACATTAAAACAATATAAAAATTTTAAAATCTTAACCCACCCCATATTCCCGCCTGAACAACCAGGTTTTTAATGAGCGACGGAAGCTCATCAGAGAGGGGGCATGGCGGAGGTCGCTCGGGAGAGAGTTCCACAGTACGGGGGCCGCCACAGAAAAGGCCCTCTTCCTCGTCCCCACCAGTCTAGCTGCTCTGGCTGAAGGGACAAGGAGAAGGCCATCCGTGGCAGATCTTGTTGAGCGGCCCACTTGGTGTTGCTGGAGACGCTCCTTGAGATAAACTGGACCAGAGCCGTATAGGGTTTTAAAGGTCAAAACCAACACCTTGAATTCGGCTCGGCAAGCAACTGGTAGCCAGTGCAAATCCTTCATCACTGGCGTGATGTGATCCCGCTGGCGGCTGCCTTTAACCAGGCGAGCCGCCGCGTTCTGTACCAGCTGCAGCTTCCGAACCGTCTTCAAGGGTAACCCCACGTAGAGCGCATTACAATAGTCTAGGCGAGAGGAGACCAAGGCATGAACCACTGATGGGAGCAGGTGATTAGGAAGGTAGGGGCGCAGCTGCCGTATCAGATGGAGTTGATACAGCGCTGCCCGGCTCACAGCTGACACCTGAGCCTCCATGGACAGCTGGGAGTCTAGAATGACCCCCAAGCTGCGGACCTGGTCCTTCAGGGGTAGATGTACCCCATTCAGCACCAGGTCAACATCCCCTAACCTCCCCTTGTCCCCCACCAGCAGTACCTCGGTCTTGTCGGGGTTCAGCTTCAGCATGTTCCTTCCCATCCAGCCAGCCACTGCCTCCAGGCACTTGGACAGGGTCTCAACGGCCAACCTCGGTGAGGACTTGAAACAGAGGTAGAGCTGCGTGTCATCCGCATACTGATGACACCGCACCCCAAACCTCCTGATGATAGCTCCCAGCGGCTTGAGGTAGATGTTGAATAACATCGGGGAGAGGATGGAACCCTGCGGCACCCCACAAGTGAGCAGCCGAGGGTCCGAAGCCTCCTCCCCGAGAACTACCCTCTGGTACCTTCCAGAGAGGAAGGACCGGAACCACTGCAATACAGTGCCTCCCAAGCCCAACCCCTCCAGGCGGTCCAGGAGGATACCGTGGTCAACGGTATCAAAAGCCGCCGAGAGATCGAGGAGGACTAGAAAGGAGCATTCGCCCCTATCCAAAGCCCTCCTCATATCATCCACCAAGGCGACCAAGGCCGTCTCCGTCCCATGTCCAGACCTGAAGCCCGACTGGCACGGATCTAAATAATCGGCTTCATCCAAGTGTGCCTTCAACTGAGCACCCACCACCCGCTCGATCACCTTGCCCAGAAATGGTAAATTGGAGACTGGGCGAAAGTTGTTTAAATCTTGGGGATCCAAGGAGGGCTTCTTTAGAAGCGGTCTTATTATTGCCTCCTTGAGGGCTGATGGCATCACTGCCTCCTCGAGGGAGGCATTCACCACCGCCTTGATCCCCTCACCCAGTCTCTCCCTGCAGCTCATTATGAGCCAGGACGGGCAAGGATCAAGTAAGCAGGTGGTCGGCCTCACAGATGAAAGCACCTTGTCCACTTCATCAGAAGGAAGAAGCCGAAACCGATCCCACAAAACCGGTCTGCCATTGGCCTCCTCCCGCTCACTCCCTGTATCCACGACGCACGATATCCCACTCCTAATCCGATCGATTTTATCTGCGAAGTGCTTCGCTAAAGCCTCACAGGAGGCTCTAGACTGTTCCAATGGGTCCGGAGCGACTGGACCGACCAGACTCCGGACCACTTGGAACAGCCTCCTGGGGCAGCACTCCGCAGACGCAATGGAGGCAGCATAGAAATTCTTTTTTGCTGCCTTCACCGCCACCCGGTAGGCTGAAGATGCAGCTCTAACCAGTGTTCGATTGTCTTCAGAGCGGGAATTTCGCCATCGGCGCTCTAGCCTTCTCACCTCTTGTTTCAGAGCACGCAGCGACGGAGTGAACCATGGCGCCGCGCGCGCTCTGTTTAGGCGAAGAGGGCGCTTCGGAGCAACTCGGTCTAATGCCCTATTAGTTACATACCTTCTTTTGGGTCTCTTTTTAGAAAAAAATGAAATCTTTGAAAATTGTACTGGTCTGATGAACACCGAATTGGGAACTTTCCATTTTCTGCATCTTAATTGTATTGCTGCTAATCTGTTAAAACAAGGCTCAGAGTCTTTCTGTCTTTGTCTTTGTCTCTTCTCTAGTTTAGATCCTTGGCCAAAACATCAGCATGTGAAACATGCCCATAGCATATTTTACTGATTTCCTCTTGTACAGTTCACATGTTTACCATCATCTTCTTTATAGTGATTAGCATTTCCATGCACAGAAAGGGAGATCCTTTCATCAGGCACTGGCTAGAACCCACTCATAACAGATCTTGGAGGAAGTATGTAGGATGTTGCCTTATACCAGGTCAAACCAGCTGTTGTCTTCTCAGCCCAGCCCAGTATTGTCTGCTGTGCATGGCAGCATCTCTCCGGGGTCTCAGGGAGAGGACCCCTGAGAGGAGGGGCCATAGTTCAGTGGAAGAGCACATGCAGCAGGTTCAGTGCCTGGCATGTAGGTTCAATCTGCATGCAGGTTCAAACCCCAGCATCTCCAGATAGGGCTGAGAAAATTCCTGCCTGAAACCCTGGAGAGCTGCCGCCAGTCAGTGTTGACAATAGTGGGCTAGTCTGACCTCAGTATAAGGCAGCTTCCTATGTTCCTATGAGAGGTCTTTCCCATCTCTTGCTACCTGAGACTTTTAACTTAGCAATGCCAGGGATAGAATCTATGACCTTCTGCATGCAAAGCCTGTGTTTTACCACTGAGCTATTGGTAATTTTCGTATGCTTCTGCAAAAGCATTTAGGATAGTTTGGAGATCATCCTCTGAATGTGTGGAGACCACATTATCATCAGCATACTGAAGTTCCGCAATGGAGGTTGTCATTACCTTACTTTTTGCTTTTAGCCTACTGAGATTAAAAAGCTTTCCATCTGTTCGATATGTAATTCCCACACCAGTGGGAAGTTTCCCCTCGACAAGATGTAAAATCATAGCGATGAAAATAGCAAATAATGTTGGGGTGATAACACATCCCTGTTTAACACCTGATCCCACTTTAAATGGAGCACCATGACAGCCGTTGTTGTCCAAAACCATTGCCATCATGTTGTCATGGAGAAGTCGCAAGATTTATTGGGGCATCCAATTTTCATAAGGATAGTCCAGAGAGCATCCACAGTCACTTATGGACCCATCGCTGGAGTCTACACAATTTTTTTAGAATTTCCTCCTTTTATAATTTTCTTTTAGTAATTTTATCCTGGAAGACAATCTTACTCGGTCACGAGTGATCGCCTACTACTAAATCTTCTTAGGAAAGAACATCCTAGGCCCAGCTGACTCTGCTTCCTTTTTATTTTGGTCTATCATCCACCCTGGCTTGCAACTCTCCTGACACCATGGTGTGGCATCCTCAATACTGGTGCCAACTCTAACATATAGAACTGCCTCACTCTGAAATTGCCCCCAATGCTGAATTATCCTGGGCCAGGCCTGTTCAAAATGGACTGTGACCCACCAAGCTAATCACAGCCTGGCAGCATCCATGTCTAATGCCCTGCCAAAGTTTGATAAACCACCTGTTTTTTTTCCTGCCTGACAATGCCTGCAAAATCAATAGAGTTGCCAAGCATCTGGCAGGCCACAATATATCTGGTGAGCCATATTGGGCTTGGAGGGTTAAAACATTGGCAGGCTTGTCCAGTCCAGTGGACTGAAGCATACACCAGAATGTATCAGGCAGGAGGGGGAATCACAGAAGTGCAAAAGTGGAAGCTGAAACAAGGCTGGTGCAGCAGTTGCACAACTGGATAGTCCATGCATGTAGAGCAACCATCCTCAACCTGCTGCCTTCCAGTTGCTTTGGACTCCCAGGATTCCTCACCATGGACCATGCTAGGGATGATGGGAGTTGAAGTCCAAAACATCTGGAGGTCACCAGGCTGGGGGGAAGCCTGGACAGGTTGACAGAGGTGGACTCCTTGGAGGGATGGCACAAGGATGGACTGAAGATGATGTCACTGTCCCGTGAGCTTCTGCACATGATGTGCAGGTGAACATCTATTACTCCTTATTTTTTTGGAACAGAGAACCCCTGTGCTACTTCTCATGCTATTTTGAAAGCTGTCTGAAGAAGGAGAGAGAAAAAACTTTTGCTGCAGTCATAGATTTGCACTGAGAGTGTCTCTGGATCACAGCCATAATGTGGAAGTCCCATTGATTTCAGAGAAACTTATTTCCATGTAATATATTTAGGAGTGGCATATAAAGCTCTCATCTGTGTGCTTAATCACATTTATTTATTTATTTGTTTGTTTGTTTGTTTTGGGACTTGGGCACTCTCCTCCACTCTGCATTATACCCATTACCTTTAATTTGACCCTTTGGCTGTCTGGTTAGAGGACTGCACATTTAAAGATAGATAGTATGTTTTAGAGCCTTCTGTACTTTACTCACAGAGCACTGCATGAGGAACTAATCTCTCCCTTTCCCTTCTCATGGAGCGTTTTGGTAGATTTGTTTTACTATATGTATTCAGAGTTGTATGCAATCTTCTCTAATTTCAATCTTTACTTAGGGCCAAAACATAGATTACTTTAAATCCATATGTAGAAGCTACTTCTTTGTTTTTTCATTTTTACTTTAGGGTAGGCACAGGGGCATTGAACCGTGTGTGCGCGCATGCGTGTGTGTGCGGGGGAGGAAATCGTTTTTATATTTTCACATCTAAAGTGAAAGGAGACTGAGCTTTTACTCAGTTTTCAATAAAATGGATGCACATACAAATACAGAGGATTGCATATCATTGTAAAGATTTCCTTCAAAATATTTCTTCTTAGTCAATCAACAGAGTTCTTAAATTACAATCAGTGGATCTAACAATATTCTGTGTTGATTATAGAATAATGCAGACTTAGTCTACTCCAACCAATGATCCAATATGTATCTTCTATTTTGCATAAAATGAATAATTGATCCATTCAGCAAAGAGAGGAAATGGGAGGAAACAAAATTAAAGGCAATGCAAAAAGATTAGTTGTATTTCCCATTTATTCAGAACACCCTTATTTCTTTTCCTCCCCCACTCACCTCTAGTCAGATATTGGATCTAGGAACTGCTGAACGAGTACGTTGGGATTCCTGGCAGGCTACTACTACAAATTTACAATAAAAGCGACAGCAGCTCCAACATCATAAAGCTAACAATACTGTTGTGTTTTCAGAAGCAGGTCACCAGGGGAAGCATGATGCTATAATATAGAGCCATCTGAATAATATTGATTGCAAAGAAGATACATTACCCATTATTAAATTTACCTTCGCCGTGTCTGTCAAATCCCTTATTCTTCATGGTTAAATTTATTACTCCAGTATTTCTTTGAACTGCACCATAGAATGGACTGTGTCAGTCTCTTTAGGTTTGGAAGCAAGAAATACAAAAATAAAACACATACTGAAGACAATATTTCAGGAAATAACAACTCTCCTATTAGATATTTGTGAGGAAATAACCTGCCTCTTTTGTCAAAAGTGCATTCCTAATTCCATGCCTGACATTCCTCAGGAGCTGCTATTCCAGCACCATGCAGGGCCCAGTACTGGCATCTGCTCTGGTGCCCCCTTCATGACCAGGACTGACACCACCATGCTCTGGAACAATACTACATTGGGGAGCATTGGGGGAAATTAAAATGGCAGTTTCCAGCAACTTGGTGTTAATTGCTGATGCCTGCTACTGCTAGGTAAACCCATCAGGGTTCACTCCTAGGAGATGGCCTATCAGAGGGCACTTTGTCAAGGCAGGACAACCTAGAGACTTGTTGTGTATGCATGAAAAATATTAAGACATTGGGGTGATGGAGAGAACATAAGAAGAGCCATGCCGGGTCAGACCAAGGGTCCATCTAGTCCAGCATTCTGTTCACACAGCTGCCCACGGAAAACCCACAATTTGAGTGCAACATGAGTGTACCACAGCACCCTCCCACCCATTTCCCTCCACAACTGTTGTAGACAGGCATACTACCTCTGATACTGGGGGTAGCATATAGCCATCAGGACTAGTAGCCATTGATAGCTTTATCCTCCATGAATTTGTCCAACCCCCTTTTAAACCTGTCCAAATTGGGAAGTTCAGTCCAGGGAGATGGTAGAAGAAAAACAGTCCAAGTAACTCCATTCTCCATGCAAGTCTAGCACACGTGTCATGCATCACTTGATTTCATCCCACTCCAATCCTCTGTAGTGTGCAAGACGCACACAAACTTTCACAAGTCCAGGAGCTTCTCCTTTCACTTCAGCATTTGATTTGATTTGTATAATAGATTAAATATGCCACTTTTTAGGGCAGGGGTGCAGAATCTTAGGCTCGGCAGCCAAATCTGCCCCCTCCCCCAGGGATCCCCAGAGGGTCACGGCCCATTCCACTGACCCCACCCCCTTTCCCCAACCACCCATCATTTGTTGCTTTCCTGGCTTCTGTTGAGTCCCCCCCCCCCCATTTTAACAAGGTTGAAATACCTTTCCCAAGGCTTAGTCATTGGCAGTAAGAGCTGTAGGCTAAATTATACTGGTATTTTTGGTCCCACCCCTTTTGCCTTGAGCCTCACCTACCACAAGAATGCAGCCTCCAAAATAGAATTCCCCCCCCCCTGGACTGAAAGAGTTTCTGCACCCCTGCTCTGGGGTGTGTACCCTCATAGAGAAGCATAGAATAACCGGATTAGTGTCAGAGGCAGTCCTGTGTGCACCTGCAGTTCAATTTGAGCAAGGTAGGTATCACTCATTTATTTGAAACCTCTTTTCACCCGTCTTCCCAAATTGTTCAAGGCAGTTTACATCTTTAAAACGCATTCACAAAAATCCCATGTATTTGGCATCAAAGTATATGAAACATTTCATGCCAGTTCAGAGATGAGTATCTTTCTACTAGTTGCAAGTGATAACCAGCAAGAATGACTTTTAAGACCGTATGAAAAGAAAAGCAAGGAACTGAAGGCCAATGTGCATAATCATTTGAGATCATAGTTACCGTGTGGTTGCATCACAGTAAATCAGATATATAGCTAAGAATTCATTTTGTCAAAGTAGGTACTTTTCAGAATATTAAAACACTGAGCATGCAGCATTTGAACATAACTCTGAAAGTGGTATCGAACAAAATATGTTTTTAAAAAAGCTCCTTCTTCTGATTATAATCCACACAAGAAGTACATTTTTGAAGCAGTCATCTAGAACAGCTGAATTCAAACACATTCCCAGTTATGATCAACTCTGCCATGAAGTGCATAATTGCCTAGTTGCATTTCAACATCTGTGGATAGACATATGATGATTTTGCTGTGCTGTGGTAGAGTTTATGATGCTAAGATGCACTTAGCAGGCTTTTTAAATATGCTTTGGAATAGTGTGTGTGTGTGTGTGTGTGTGTATGTGTGTGGGTGGAAATGCTGCTGAAACATTTCAAGCTAGACTTGAATGAGCTGCAGTCGGTGTACAATATGGAGCATCTTGCTTGAAAAAGTAAACATTTTTTCCCCTAATTTCAGTGTTTATCTTATGGCTTTGCCAAAACCACAGAGATATGACCTGGATGCCACTGAGTGCCTTGATTCTGCCGAGCCTCTAGTTACAATTTTGTTTTGGTTTCATGTTTTATCGATATAGAAGACTTTGTTTACTTGGCCTGCCTCAAATTTATGCTTAATGCTAAACCAGCCCTACTTCCACCATATTTCCTGTCAGGGATTGGGGGGTTTGATGACGTGTGAGTGACAGCAGAGCCCCGCGTATGCTGGATGGGAGATTTATAATCCTGTCTGTGCATAGAGGCCCATTATTCCACACACAGATCTTCCAGATCTCACCCCCCTCTGCGCAGCGTGCAGCGTGTCGGTTTGAAGCTGCCAGCCAGCTTGCCTGTAATCCGACTCCAGCTTGTAGCTTCCCCGGTTTGCAGACTAATCCAAGTGGCAAGGAAACACCACAGGTCTATTTCTACATGTTTATTTACTTAGCAAGTAATATTCTACAGAGTATACATTTCCTAGTTACAGTCCATGTGCAGAGTACAATGCATAGCAAGCATTATTTCCACTGGAGTAGGTTGAGCTTTACTCCACTTTAGCAAAGACGTTACATTGTTGCAAAGTCCAGCAAGTAATAGCCAGAGGAGAGAAGGAATAGAGAAAGCAGTCCTGCTCTTCTCTAAAATGGCTTCAGACAGAAAAAACAAGTCAGCACGTCATCAGAACATACAAACCATGTGAGTAGCTCATAATGTTCCCAGGGCCTAGCTTTCCCATGAGAAAGAACATGGGAAAGTAGAAAGACATAACACACTTGTTTACAGCCATTCTGTTCCTTTCCATGTGTAAACACTGTGCTACAGCTGGTCAATGTGATACATATCACAACAGAGATTTTTAAACAGCTCCTAAAAGATTTCACACAGCACTTTTAAGATCAAAAAGTCAGAAATTTAATCCAGATCTACCTCTCTGTAAAACCATGCACTAAGGTGACTGGTGACCTAGATGACATCAAATATAAGGACAAAGAAAAAATGTCTAATTATTCTAAAACAGCCTTCCCCAACCTGATGCCTCCAGGTGTTTTGTCGTACCACTCTCCATCAGCCCCAGCCAATGTTGCCAATGGCCAGGGATGATAGTGGTTGTAGTCCAAAATATTCAAAGGGCACCAGGTTAAGAAAGGCTGTTCTAAAATATTTGCCCCCAAATATAGCTAACATTCTTTTTTCCATTGTGGAGACTGCTGTCTTCATTTTTATATCCACTTTTGCTGTCACATTAAAGGTTCTGCCTCTCATCTTTGTAACTCTACCCTCATCCTTTTATTTTAACCATTATTACTTTAACTATTGTGTTGCTGTTTTTCCTTCTGTGGTATTTTTCAAATATTGAGCTGTAGGGCTTTCCCCCCCTGTCCAAACATGCATAGGATTGTGCCCTTAGTTTTGTATTGGTAAGAACTAGCTATCTATATTCACATTTAAGGCAGTCCCCCAACATGAGCATGAGGTTTTTGTTGAGCTGGTGATAGACAGCATTAATTCAAAGTTGCCATTTGTAAGAATTGGTGCTGTGAGATGGAGACTGTATATGCTGCCATTTAACTGATTGCAGGCTGCAGCAGCCCTTTGTTGGGTTGTGGGGTGATTGTACAAGTCATAGTGGCCACATGTCGAGCCACAACTGAGCAATGAAGTAAGCTGCCTTCTGTGGTTTCGGTGTCTCCTTCCTAGAAGCTTTTCAAATAAGCACCTAGCAACAATGTGGACCTGTTCAGGCAGGCATCAGGATATCCAATTTGTAGTTGAATTTGATGATCAATTACCGTAGGTATCTTCAATCCTATCACTGATTTAGACACATGGGAGCAATGGGGTAGCTACTCAAAAGCTTTCCAATTGGTGCCCATTACTGTTTGAAAAGGCATTGTTCATAATGTCCAACTGTGTGGCTTAGCTCAACTTAACTAATGCCTTTGGAACTGCCATGGGTTTCCACTGTGGGGTGTTCAGTTAGTGCTGCATTTAACACTATGGGCAGGGGGTTCTTATTCATTTTTAAAAATGCATTTTTAAAACCATTTTAGCACAGACAGCTCACAACAATACATTTGTTTATTTCTTTCTTGTTGTTTTAAACTGATAGACTACATTTTCCATATTGAAAATATAGCCTCTAGCAGTGAACCATGAAATCTATAAGGGGCTGGAGTTGGGAGTAGGATGTATTTGAGAGGGCCTTGTTTGCGGTAGGTTTTGCTCATTGATCTGAAACTTGCCTCTCCAGCTTTCCAGGCATGAAAGGGTGGGCTGCCAGAGGCAGTGCTTCAGCATGTGCACAAAGTGCAATGCTAAGTGCACACAGTTGGCATTGCACTTGGAATTGTATGGCAGTGTTTCTCTACACTACAAGAAGATCCCATGCCATCAATTTTTCCTGGAATAAAAAGACCCATGGAGAAAGAATGAAACAGATCCTCCTCCTGCAGGAATCAAGGAAATAAACTTACAGGGTAGCATTTTTTGCTTGTTTGTCTGTTTTCCTGTTCTGCCTGTCTGGTGTCACTTTTGAATTTGTGGAGGGAGGGTGCTTTTGGAGAAGAGCAGGATTGGTTGTGGTGGGGAAGTGTCCACTCTGGGTTTGGCAGGTTACAAAGGACATTGTAGAGTTAGCTATTTTTGTTTTTATGAAAATGTATATAATGAATAAAACACAAGAAAGACAGCAAAATATATTATAATCCAGAAAACCATGGACGCTACCACACACTCCCCTGACCCACGCAGCTAGTGCCCCTGCCCCTGCCAGTTTTTATAAGCCAGGAGGGATTAGGGTCAAGCACACATGTGATAGGTCTCACTTCTCCAGGAATCCTGCGCACATCCTCAAGGTCTTGAAATGGTAAAGTACCTATCACAATTGGACAAGCAGGTACCAAAGCTACAAAAAACTATAGCAACCAGGTCAGAAGGGATATGAGAGATTTTATCTTGCACATTGGTCCCAGTAGACTGTCAAATAGCTGCAGATACATAACTCTTCTCTTAGAAAAGGTCAGAGAAACTCACATGGGGCTCCAATGGTTTTCCATCAAGGCATTGACCAGATCCACACCTCCTTATCTCCACTGTAACCTACAGTACAATCCACACATGTGTACTCAGAAGTAAGCCACTTTGAGTTCAATGAGATGTGCTCCCAGGTAAGTGTGTATAGCAGCTTTCCCCAACCTGGTCACCTGAAGATATGTTGGACTACAACACCCAGCATCTCCTAGCCAGCTTCTTTCTTTCCCATGTCAACTACTACACCCTTTGTTTTTCTTACCTTCCAAGTCAATGACCTCTGCATTTTTTCCTGAACTATGTTCTCATAACTTCACATGGTTGTTTTCTGGATTTGTGTGTTTGTGTGTCTTATGTAGTTTAAAGGCTCAATGGGTGGAGGGAGGTCATGTATGCTTTATTTGTATATTTGTAAAATGTTGGATAAGCTGACAGTGTGGTAAGAGATATAAATATTTGATGAAACCCATGAGAATTCTCACCAGAGAGAAATACTAGTGACAAGAGTATCAAGAATTTGGAGTTTATTTCAAAAGTCTTTAAAAAAAAGAAGCAGCAGCAGCAGAAGAAGAAGAAGCGGAAAGAGGAGAAGGAGGAAATTCTATGTACAGTATGTGCTGTCCCAATCTTCAGTAAAGTTTCCATTGTCAGAAGCAAATCTCTTTCTTCCTTAAAAGTCTAAAGATAAACATCTTTATTGCTCAATGTTACTACTTGGATCATATTCTTAGCTCTGTTGCCACTTCAATAACAGATTCTATATTCAGACTGATGGCCTGTCTTGTTTCCTAGACTAACTCCAGCACTTTAACATTTTGGAGGGTGCCAAGTAAGAGTCACCAGACAATCCAATACATGAAAACATGAAGGTATGAATGAGGCTTCCATTTAAAAAAAAAATTTTTTACAGGTGGTACAAATAATTTAACTGTAGCGTAGGAATGAACAAAATTACTGTATCTTAGTCAACTGGAAGTCAATTTGACATAGAAGGATTTTTGACTCAATGACTTTGATCCAAAGGTTCCCTTTGACTAACAAAAAGCCTCCTCTGCTCATGGAAGGGCTGTTTTGGACTAGGGCTGATCCCAATTACGATTTGCGTAATCGGGATTGGGCCTGATTATGATTCCGTCTGATCTGTATCTATCCCGATCCGATTATGATTATGATTACGCGGAATCGATTCCGGTAATGGAATCGATTCTGTCTAGTTTTTTCCGTAGACTTGCATTGGGGGGGAAACGTCTTTCACTTCTTCATTTTAAAAGATAGAAACATGAAACCTGGTGAGATTGCAGATGTCCTTGAGCTGCTTATGCCCCCCAAATGTCAGACACGTGGGTCTTGTGGTTCCCCTGCAGCCCTCTCCCCCAAAACAGGAGATCTTTCACAGGGAACTTTTTGGCGGCTATACTAAGCTGCTGCACTAATCCTTCCTTTTGGCATGCAAATTTCCCCAGCCACCCAGAGAACACATCCCTATCCGGCAGTCAGGTTAGCAGCAACAGGGGCACCCCTTCTTTTAATAAACCCTAAGCACAATGTGAAGCCACAAACAGCAAGGATGCAGGAAAGCTGACAAGCACCATAAAGAAAACAAGGTGGGACACAGACTAATTTGGGGCAGGCATTCCCCTTCTTCTACCCATTCACCCAAGCCCCCAGCGGGGACTACAGAACAGCAGGCAGGCAGGTAGCCTAGACTACTGGCAGGACTTTGTGTCAGATATATGTTTAAAAATAATAACAATAATATTTCCTAATATTTCCTATATTCCTGTTCCTAATATTTCTCCAAGTGGCCAGACCAAGACTTAGAGAGCACTGCTTGGGCCCCCAAAGGCCACTGGTGCTGAGCACTGGTGTTGAACTGAAATGCAACTTCTAAACAAATGATACCTGGCTCGGTTGGGATGCCCAGCAAGCCAAATCTGGAAAGTTAGAAAATTTCAGGGCTATGTTTTCCAGCTGCCCAAGTAGAACCTCCCTGGTTCAGCAATCAATTCTGACAGGGGATAGTCATCCCATTCTGTCCTTGACCTATAGGGCAGAAGAGCCTAGCCCTGTAAGATTTTGATCTTTCTGTTGTGCACATTCAGGGCAAGGAAAATGTGTTGGCGGGCAAGTTGTCCCAAGCTTTTCTTCAGGGTAAAAGTAGATGAAATGCAGGGGATTTAAAACCCCGGATTTCATCTTCCCAAAGGGGGGGATGTGAAGAAAAGCGCTGCGCCTATGTTCTCCCTAACAAAGCAAATGTAAATAAGTTCAGACTCAGCCAGAGGCTGAGAATCTCCTGTACATAGTTTCTCCTGGGGGCCCTGTGTCTCCTCAGAGTCTGCTACGCACTAGTATGTAAATGTCCACCAAGCACTCCAGGTTCCATTCCATTCAGAAATGGGGGGGGAGCTTCCTGCTCACCCAGATCGGAGGTAACCACCTGTAATCAAATGGAACCAATGACAGGTGATTACATTCGATCTGGGTCTGGGTCAATCCAATTCAAACATAATCAAACCGTAACCCGGATCAGGGCGATCCAATTCCGATTTGGGTTCGAAACGCGATTACGTGCACAGCCCTATTTTGGACTGTGGGGCCTGGTGGGAGGGTCTTGAATGAGACAAGTGATGACAGATCCAGAGATTGGTTTCCATTCGTGCAAGCTCTTGCACAGAACTTTGCACAAACTGTTTTCAAAACCTTTTAATGGCTCACTAGAGTTTATATGCTGCAGCCTGTGTCTTCTTTATTCACCCATAGTCTCCAGCTGCCCCGAAAATGCAGGGACAATCACGAAAACTCTTAAGCCATCCCAGCTTCTCACTTTGTCATGCAGAGTCCCAAATTCCCCTGCCTCCCGCAACTGCAAGCTACTTTAAAGTTCTCTTAAAGGGGCCATGCCATGGTCAAAATTACAGCTAAGCTAAAACTGCAAACTTAGCTGCAATTTTGCCCATGGCATGTCCCCTTTAGGAGGACCTCTTTTTAGGCTTGAACAGTCGCAGGGTCTCCATGGAGAGACAGACGCTGCAAGGATCGGATGCACGCACACACACACGCTCTACCTGCTGAAAAGGAGGTGGAGGCTGCACCCACTGGCATGGGCCGAGGGAGAGGTGAATGAGGGAATTTATCACATGATTCCTATCTTTATATTGCCAAAGATTTTATTTCCTAACAGAGCTGACTCTGTGCCTCTAACAGATGAGTTTACAGTGTCAGAAGGAAATGCAAGAAACTTCCCCTTCTCTCTGAAGCTCCATGTTTGGGGGTGTGGGATGGGTGGGTAAGCTTCACCTGTTGAATTTGTGCCAATCCTGACCATTGAACGTAATAGGACTTACTTTTGAGTACACATGCATAGGATTGCACTGTTATTCTGTTTTCAGAGCAGTGGTAAATTTTACTTGGCTCTACCCATATGAAAGTCTTTTTCTAACACATGGTGAATTGCAATGGAGAAAGCTCTCTACAGTAATGATTAGGATTATTCTGCAGGGGTTTTGGATTGGTTTTTGTTTTTTTAATGCATTCGAAGGGAGTTAGCAGAAAACACACCCTCCTCAAGAGAAAGAAAGAAAAATATCCCAACTACCTCAAATAGCAGCAACAAACATCATCATTCCATTTTGGCATTATTGGTCAATCACAGTGTTGTTGTTCTTGGTTTTTTTTAATAAAGTACAATAGAGCCCACATGTTTTTTTTCTGAGTGGAAAAAATAGGAGCTTGCAGGGTGGGCCTGTGAACCACTTTGCACTCTCAGAGATATCTAAATGTTAAATATTATTACTTCTTTGGCAAACTACTAATGAGAACAAAGCCACCATGGAGGGATCCATTTTAAAACAAGGAGTTTCCTGCACAATGTGGGGAAAGTAGGCTGAAAGTTATGTTTGACTGAAATAATGGCATATTCCTCCCCACTTTACCCCTTCCTACCATATGTTGTTGCCTCTATATTACATTTTAGATTGTAAGCTCTTTGGGGCAGGGAACTGTTCTCTTATACTTGGTAAAGCACCATGCACATTGATGGTACAATATTAATAACGACAACAACAGCAATCACCACCACCATCATCATGGGTCTCGAGATCAAAGTGGCTTCAGAGTGGTCAGAGCCCTGAAACAGTTAGAGCATCCTGGGGTGGGTGGCTATACCCTTGGCCATGCCCTCATGTTGCCTGGCCACACCCTCTTGATCACACCTTCACGTTGCCTGGCCACACCCTCTTGATCACACCTTCATGTTGCTTAACCATACCTCTTACAAATTCACATGTGTGTCCCTATTTTCATCTGTGAAATGTTGGAGGGTATGTCACCATATTTCTCATACTACAGTGCAACTCCAAAAATACATTATTGTGCTGGCGTGCAATGGGGCCTGCAAGGTGCCTTCTGCTAATGTTTGTGCAAGAGTTCACGGAATTGAGGGCTCCTTTTACGGTTCTTTGGATCCAAGCCAATAGGGTTGTTGTTGTTGTTGTTGTTGTTGTTGTTATTATTATTATTATTATTATTATTATTATTATTATTATTATTATATCTCGATGTTGTGTATATATGATGAACATGTCAAAGTATATTAAATCTTTTGATACTTTTTGTAATTAAAAATTTATGAGGTTACCAGTCATATACAAACCAACAAAGCTTACAAGGTTTCCAATAATATACAAACCACAGCAAAACAGTGTCAAGGTCTGTGAGGGATTGAGGCCTACACAGGATTGGGTTTATTGAGGCCTACACAGGCTTGAGTTTAGTGAAGCCTGAAGGCCCAAACACTTGGATGGGAGGGGGAGTTTGAGAGTTTAAGTTTACCCAATAGAAGTTAAGAGCTAGATCTCCTATTCAAGGTCACATGATTATAACCTTCCATTCCTGGGAAGGCTATATATGTGGGGTGTGGTCAGCTAGCAGTCAGAGTGTGCTGAGAGAGAGCCAGAAGCAGCAGCAGTGAAACAGCAGAGAGAAGCAGAGAGAGAGAAAGAGAAACTGGCTGCATAGGAAATAGGTAGTCTGAAGTTTAACTAGAGAACATTGGATTGTTTGTTTGTTTGTTTGTTTTATTTTATCATACTTGCTTTTGAATTATAACCACTCTATTAAGTAAAGACCCTAATATAATAAGTAAAGTGCTGTTGTTTACCCTGAGAGTTTGGAGTGACTTATTCACCACGTCTACAGCCTACACCCATGCTATTGGAAGCTGTAAAAGGACTTGATCTCCTGGAACGGGAGGGGCTTTGAGGAGAGGCAGAGATCTCCCAAAGGAAGGTTAAGGGGTCCCTGCAGTAGCGGAACCTTGACAAGGTCATTCTTATGTATCGCTCCATCCCACCCACCCTCAGTAGCATGGGCTGATTGAATCCTCTCTGGAAATAATAGAAAGACATTTAGGGTGCAATCCTATGCCGGTTTAGAAAGGAAAACGTTCTACAAATTCCAGCATGCCCCAGCCAGCATGGCTGGGTGGGGCATGCTGGGATTTGTAGAACATTTTTTTTTCTAAACCTGCATGGGATTGCATCCTAAATGTCTTTTGATACTTCTGGTCTGGAGCAGGAGAGGGACAATTGAAGGAAGAAAAAGGAGGTTATACCTTCTTCTGGAAAGGGCTACCCGAGCAGGACTGACGAATACATGGAGTAGGCTTTGCCATAAAAAATGAACTAGTGAACTCTTTGTCAGAAGTTCCTACTGGCATCAACAAATGCCTGATAACTCTTCAATTAAAGCTCGCCAATAACCAGCAGGTAACCATTTTGAGCACTTATTAGATGCTGATATAATGACATCAAGAAAAGTTTTAATGCCCAGTTGGACACTCTCCTGTCAGAGATACCTAAGGAGGATAAAATTATCCTCCTGGGCAATTTTAACGCAAGAGTCGGGCATGAATTTAATTCATGGCCAGAAACTATTGGAAAAGACGGAGTTGGTAATAGCAACCCAAACGGACTCTTACTTTTGTCTACATGTGCAGAGCATAATCTCACTATTACAAACACACTCTTTCGACAAAAGAATAAGTTTAAAACATCATGGCAGCACCCACAGTCGAAGCACTGGCATCTTCTGGATTATGTAATTGTCCGTGTTAGAGATCGCCGCGATGTACTTCTTACTAGGGCCATGGTGAGTGCCGACGACTGCTGGACAGACCACCGACTAATCCGGTCCACAATGGTTATCAACATTGCTCCCCAACGTAGGCTTCAAGGAAGGAAACCAAGACGTAAAATGAACATCCACGCCCTTCAAGATCCTATTAAGCAAACTCATCTTCAATCACTTCTTAAGGAACATCTACCTACGGAACCTCCTGACAACATTGAGGACCTAAGCTGGTCTAAGCTGAAAACCTCCATTACTGCAGCTTGTGAACAAACTATTGGATATGAAACTAAGAAACATCAGGATTGGTTTGATGAAAATGATAATGAGATTAAATATATAATTGACCAAAAAAGGAAAGCCTTCCAAATATGGCAAAATGATATTAACTGCACTGCCAAGAAAAAAATCTACGCTAGCGCAAAGGCTGAGGTCCAAAGAAGAACAAGAGAACTTAAGAACGCTTGGTGGAAAAAGAAAGCTGAAGAAATTCAACAACTTGCAGAGTGTACGGGGCTTTTTTAAGGTCACAAGGGCCATTTATGGACCAAAAACCTATGGTACAAACCCTTTACAATCAAAAGATGGCACCAAACTCTTAAAAGACAAAGAATCTATTGCACTGCATTGGAAAGAGCATTATTATGACCTTTTAAATTGTAAATCTAAGGTGGATAAAGAAATTTTCTCGCAAATCCCGCAAAAACAAATTAGAGAGGAACTTGCAATACTCCCCACTTTGGATGAAGTTAAAAAAGCCATTAATCAAATGAAGAACAACAAAGCTAGTGGACCAGATGGGATTCCTGCTGAAATCTTTAAAGAAGGGCCCCCCGAACTTATACAACATCTTCATAAACTCATCGAAAAAATCTGGATAAGAGAAGAGATCCCAGAAGACTTCAGGGATGCCATAATTATCACTCTCTTTAAGAAGGGTGATAGAACAGACTGTGGAAACTATCGGGGCATTATTTTCTTAGCTACCGCAGGTAAAATATTTGCTAGGATTCTCGCAAACCGTCTTCTATCTATTTCAGAAGAGATCCTCCCTGAAACTCAATATGGTTTCCGCCCCTCTAGAGGGACAGTAGACATGATTTTTACTGCACGTCAGCACCAAGAAAAATGCCGGGAGCAAAATCAACCCCTTTATATGGCATTTATCGATTTGGCTAAGGCCTTTGATACGGTAGACCGTACAGCTCTCTGGACTATCCTTATGAAAATTGGATGCCCCAATAAATTTATGAATATCTTGCGACTTCTCCATGACAACATGACGGCAACGGTTTTGGACAACAACGGCTCTCATGGTGCTCCATTTAAAGTGGGATCAGGTGTTAAACAGGGATGTGTTATCACCCCAACATTATTTGCTATTTTCATCACCATGATTTTACATCTTGTCGAGGGGAAACTTCCCACTGGTGTGGGAATTATATATTGAACTGATGGAAAGCTTTTTAATCTCAGCAGGCTGAAAGCAAAAAGTAAGGTAATTACAACCTCCGTTGTGAAACTTCAGTATGCTGATGATAATTGGTCTCCGCACATTCAGAGGATGATCTCCAAATTATCCTAAATGCTTTTGCAGAAGCATACGAAAAACTTGGTCTCTCACTTAACATCAAAAAAACCAAAGTGCTTCATCAGCAAGTGAAAGCTAACCCTTTGGTGATGCCATCTATCCAGCTTGGCGGGACAATACAGTAATACCTTGGATTGAGAGCATAATTCGTTCCGGAACCGTGCTTGTAATCCAAAACACTCTTATATCAAAGCGAGTCTCTGGCGGGCATGAGCGGGGCCAATTTCGGCCAGCTACGCCTGCTCGAGACGAGCGGTTACATCCCTATAAACTTGTCTTGCAAGATGTTGCTTGTTTATCAAGTCAAAATTTATTTTAAAAGTTTGCTTGTCTTGCAAAACGCTCTCAGACCAAGTTACTTGCAATCCAAGGTATTACTGTACTGGAAAATGTCGATCATTTTCTCTATCTTGGCAGCTATCTTTCTGTTACAGCTAACATCGACAGTGAAATTCAGCATCGTTTGAGCTCCGCAAGTGCCGCGTTTTCTCGAATGAAACACAGAGTGTTCGAGGATCGGGATATTTGTAAGAAGACCAAAACACTGGTTTATGAAGCCATTGTATTACCGACTTTATTGTATGCCTGCGAAACATGGACTATCTATAAACGTTACTTCCACCTCCTTGAAAGATTTCCTCAACGTTGCCTCCGGAAAATCCTGCGAAGATAGGCGAACAAATGTCAGTGTACTGGAAGAAGCAAAGACTACTAGCGCTGAAAAAATGATCCTTCAACGCCAACTTCAGTGGACTGGTCATGTTGTTCGAATGCCTGACTGCCCTCTCCCAAAGCAGTTATTTTACTCCCAACTCAAGGATGGAAAGCGGAATATCGGTGGTCAATATAAGAGGTGTAAAGATGTTCATAAGGCTAATCTAAAAAAATGCAATATAAACATCGAAAACTGGGAAGCTCTGGCCCATGAACGATCTAAATGGAGGTTGGCCTTTCACAAAGGTTCCATGGACTTTGAAGAAGCCTGAGTGCAAGGTGAAAGGGAGAAACGTGCTAAGCGAAAAGCATGTCAAACAAATCCTTTACAGGACCATCTTCCATCTGGTAACCTGTGTCCTCACTGTGGGAAGCTGTGTGGATCTAGAATTGGCCTCCACAGTCACTTACGGACCCATCGCTAGAGTCTACACAATCCTCTTTAGAATTTCCTCCTTTTATCCTGGAAGACAATCTTACTCGGTCACGAGTGATCGCTTGATGATGATGACTGCAATGTTAGTATAAGTATCATACAATTCTAACATTGTCCTCTGTTTGCAAGCTATATGTGTGTGAAACCATAATCAAAATGCTAATACATTGATGGATAGGCAGTCCATATTCTTCTAGGAAGTGATCGGATTCTTGACTCTTTCTCAGAACAGTAAGGGATGGTGGAGTCGTGACTAGGTCTTTAGAGTGTAGGAGTGGCATTGGATATTACTGACACGCACAACTATAGGGAGCGTAAGCTAGTTCTGCTTCATATAGTTGCCTATATCAGCCTTCCCCAACCTGGTGCCCTCTAGATGTGTTGGACTGCAACTTCATAGTCCATATCATTACCTTCCAACATGGGGAGATATGTGTGCTCCAGGATTTAGGAACCTCCTCTTTGGATGTTCACATCAGTTCATAATATATAGTTATTATAGAGAGAGAGCGCCAGTGTGGCGTAGTGGTGAGAGTGTTTGACTGGGACTCGGGAGATCCGGGTTCTAGTCCCTGCTCAGCCATGAAACTCACTGGGTGACTTTGGGCCAGTCACTGACTCTCAGCCTAACCTACCTCACAGGGTTGTTGTGAGGATAAAGTGGAAGAGGAGGATTGTGTAAGCCGCCTTGGGTTCCTTGCAGGAAAGAAGGCGGGGTATAAATATAATAATAATAAAAAAATGAATACAGAAACTACAAGTCACTTGCGCCTCCTGCCTTAGCACATATAATGAATGCTTAAAGCTAGTGCTGCTGTGTTTAGTCAATTAATTGGTTAGATTAATCCTGTCAAAACATTTTGATTGACTAAAGAGGTCCCAGTTAATCAGATTTTTAAGTTGTTTTACATATTTGTTTTTAAATAAAAGCACACATAAAAACTGTAGATGGAAAACGTCATCTTAGAAGGTGGGAATGCCTTTTCTAACATTGCGCCTGCTGTAACACATGCATGAGTCATCTAAAAATAAAGTATTTTTTTCCCTTCAGAACGACTGTTTTTCCTCATATACACATTTATTCAGATTTAGGCTGCAATCCTATACACACTACTTAGGGCTAAGTCCCATTGAACTCAGTGAAGCTTACTACTGAACAGAGATTTATAGGATTGCACTGTAAGGTATTTTAATCAGGTAACAGCTCTTTGCAAAGCTTTTCCTGGTGGGATCCACACCTAAGGTTTATTACAGGACTGTATCACTGCCTTGACTTGCGGGGCACATGACACACACACTTTTTAGTGCCAGTTGCGGTAGTCCTGCATAATCGATCTTTCGTTTCTTCTGGAATTTCCCAGACTAGGTTTATCATGGTTTTCCCCCAGTTATTGCAGTTCACTGTCGCAGTACGCGGCCAATGTGTGCTAAATTTGCGCTGCAGTTGCCCATCTGAGGTGTGGTCACAAAAGTGTCATCTCTGGAGTTCGCGAATAGTTTTCAAGGGGCAGGGGGAAGAGAGGCATCTGTCATTTGTTGCTATCCAGTGGTTTGCCCTCTTCCCCGGCAGCTTCTTAATTTTTGTTTGTTTGTAAATGTCCCTGCACACCTCCGCAGCTCCACGCCTCCGAGCAGCTGCTTCGGGGAATTGCATGTTTAAAAAAAAAAAACAATTTCGCTCCTGTGCATGTGCACACCTCTGTGTAGATGGGGGACCAGAAACAAAAGAACCCTTCTTCCGATATGTCCATTTCCCCTGCGTGTGAAAGGCAGTACCCCCAGGATAACTGCCATGGAGTTTGAGAGTGGACAGGAGTAGGAGGCTCCCCCCCTTTTTTAAACAGCTGCGTTCACCCCCATTGCCCGAAGAGCAGGGAGCTGCAAATTAGCTAAAAGGCATGTCTGATCAGAAGTAAATTGCATTCTCTCCAATGCTCTTACTCTCAAGTGTATCACATTGAATTAAGAGGAGTTTTGTGCTCGGGAAACTCAGAATGGGAGGAACAATGCTTTCTCCTTTCTTTGTTTTAAAGATAGCTCCTGTGCTCGTTCGCACCTGCGCAGAGAAAACGGAGCAAAATAACAACCCCAAAACCCTGTTCAAGGCAACGCCCAGTTCTACCACTACGGACTTAGGTGTGGGGTAGCAAACCGGGATGACCGCAGTACATTTAACGAGAGCGTGCCCTGTGAGTAGTGACTTTAGAACGTGAATATAGCAGTACTGTTCTGCTAAGTTGACGATATACAGTGTAATGTGGATCCCGCCCTCGTGAATTGCAGTGGTGTGCCAGACTAATGATTAAAGCTATTTTCTGTGTTCTAATACTAGCCAGCCAGATGCTACAAGGAAGTTCACAAGGTGGGCCTCATGGCACTACCCCATTCCCTATTTTTCATTCTTGCCTTTACTACCGAAAAGTAAACTGCCTCTGAACGTGGAGTTTGCCTATCTGGTTTACCATGGCCAGTAGCAGCCAAAAGAGATGTCCTGTAAAGGTCAAAGCAGGTATACTGTAAAAATGTATCCTCTTGACAACCCTGTAAGGTAGGGTAGCTGAAGAGATAATGACTGGCTCAAGATCATCCAGTGAGTTTCATTTGATTTGAACCCAACTCTCCCTAGTACTAGGACAACAACACACTAACCACCACCACACCACTGTGGAGACCACATGTCCTTGTATGTGTTGGGGGTTAGGAGCTACTGTTCTTGCATGTGCATGCTGATGTTTAGCCTAAGGCATAAGAGCCTTGTCCAGTGACACCTCTGAATAGTGAGTGAGAAGAACTCCTATAAGTGGCTTATGACATAAATTAGTATATTAATTCCAGGATTATGCTTCTCTCATTTTCATTCTTTTGAAGATGCTGAACAGGTTTTATGTACTCTCAAACTGGGTTATGATGATACACTATTCCATCTGCTCTTAAAATATACTTATTTAAAACTTCAAAGAGAGAAGCTAGAGTTTCAAAGTAATGTCATGGTGGGGTTTTATTGGGGGTGTGGGGATGGAGTCATTCCAGGATTTGAATAACAACAACAACAACAACAACAACAACAATAATTTTTTTAAAAAGCAAGGCTGCTGGATACTCAGGCCAGACAGAGTGAAAAGAGCAGAGAAGTTGAAGTAGGTAGAATAAATGTTATCCCTTGGGAAACAGGCAAAACCTTTGCCATACAGCTGAAAACAGAAAGAGTCAGACTAGTTATTTTTCTATGGAAGACATTTGTGAATACAGACATGAAAGTTTACATGAGAAAAAGTAATCTATTTTTTTTTTTAATGCATGATGTGAAAGAAGCAACTGAGTCTCCACTTATGAAGACACAATGCAGTAAATGAAAAAGTGGGAAGATGCCTATAACTTCGGGAGCAAGAGTTTGAAATAACTGAAAAGCAGGATTCAAAATCACATGGAGAGCAAACTTCACTTCAGAAAGTCGCCCTCCATGCAACAGACATGATGAGCGGGGGTAGCGAGCTCCCCTTCCTTATGCACTTACTTTTCTCAGCTTCAGCACGCCTGAACAGGGCTCTAGTTATTTTGTCAATGTTCTTTACTGTTGATTATATAACAACATTATTTATTTATTTATTTATTATATTTATACCCTGCCTTTTTTCCTGCAAGGAACACAAGGCGGATTACATAATCATCCTCCTCCTCTCCATTTTATCCTCACAACAACCCTGTGAGGTAGGTTAGGCTGAGAGTCAGTGACTGGCCCAAAGTCACCCAGTGAGGTGCATGGCCGAGCGGGGAATAGAACCCAGATCTCCCGAGTCCCAGTCCAACACTCTCACCACTATGCCACACTACACCACACTACCCATGTCAGAGGTACTAGACAGTCATATTGGCATTGAGCAAGCAAAAAGGACAGGCCAGCTCCTTGCCCTGAGGAGCTTACAGTCTAAATGTTGTCATAAAGGAGACAAGAGATGGGGAAAAGATAGAGGTAACAGGGAATGTGTTTTTAGGGCCTCTGTGTTGCAGCTAAGAGCTGTAATTGTATGATAAAATGATTGTCTGTATGGGCTCATTTTAGCACCAGTTCAGAGGTTCCTTGGAACCCACACCCGTGAATCTACCTTTTCTCCATTTACTTGAGGTTTGTAATTTGCGAAGCACCAACAGGTATTTTTAGGCTCTCTTTTGTCGCAACAAAAGAGCTGCAGTCCATGAGGGTCCAGTACACACTTTACAACATTGCTCAAGCAAATAGAAAGGCCAGGTAAATACACTGAAGGCCCAAAGGCAGCCCGCAAATATCTGAACTGGCCATTTATTCCAGATGACACCAACATCTTTCAATATCAGCCGCCTTTTACTTCTGCAACGTACCTTTTACGTTTTTACCACATAGTTCCGCACATTTTTATACCCAGAAGAGCTTCAGTACCCAAGATGGTATAGCCCTGCACTACCCGATCACATTCATTCAGCAGGGATATACCAACTGAATAGGGCTAATGATACACATCGGGGTATCCCATATGCTGTTACAATGGTGGCAGTCAGGTTTCCTGCCATTCCCTCCACACAAAAAAGTAGAATGATTCAACTACAGCCAGGGCTTTCTCATTATCCCCTGCCCCACTCTCTGTGAATCACTCTTGAATGATCTCACCTTCTGCATAACAAGAAAAGAGGTTTGTTTAGGCCTGGATTTGACAGGAGCGCATGTCACAGGGCTCAGAGAGTCTCTGTGTGTGACACCTGTTCCTGATTCCCCACTCTTGTTCTTCTGAAAAAAAAATAAATTGGCTGCTCTTTCAGTGAAAGAGATGAGTCAGGAGCACACTCTCTCTGGCAGGGCTAAAAAGATATTGTTCTTTAAGGAATGGTGTTTTATTAGCAAACACCCTGTTGCTCTTCAAACTAAAAGCAGAAGGGCAGCAGGGGTACCGTGCCTCCAGCTTGAGATTTTGTTCATTTTGCAGGATACTGGGGAGAGCTGTGGGAACTCAATCTGTATTACTTCATCTCTCGAGTTCCCCCTCTTTTTATTTTGTTTGGCCTTCAATATTCATTTAACCTTGAGCTGCATGATCTGGAAAGAAAGGGAAGAAGAGGCCAGAGTGAGACAGGACAAAAAGACATGCAAAAAACAGACTGGCAAGGCTAAAACTGTGAAAGTAGCTATAGAATCTAATACCTAAAAGAACAATAAAAGATGGCAACCTTTCCTAAACTGTGCAAGCCCACTTCTACAGTTGTATCGTGCGCATTCATTTAGCCAGACTGCTCAGACATCCATTTCCTTAGCTTGGGGGCGGGGCGGGGTGGATCTGCCCTTTTGTGAGGCCATAGTTACTATGATTGCATCTGCTTTTCCTTTCTTCTTCCTATTGCACACTTTTTATTTTTCTTGTTGCATATACGTAAACATTCTCTCCTAGTTGCACTGTATTATGGGTTTTGTAATCCTAAACCCACACAAATAGTCCACTGCAAGACTGTTTTTCTGACAGCATATCATGAGGGTTGCAGTCATAAGTCTACATAAGAACTGGCCCATAAAATGTAGTTCTCATGCATCTTTTCAGGGGAGGGCAATGAAGAATTCATACATGGAAGTGGCAACATCATCACTGGCAAACAGTATACTCCAGCTGCGGGGTGGAAATGACATTGACACATGATGAAATAGGAAGGAATGAGGTCTCAAGTGAACATTCAGGCCATGGGTCTCTTGGGGCCAAACTTGCCAAGGACAGGGTTTTTTTCTTTTCTTTTTTAACCTCACCAGGTGAATTTTTGGAAACAAACAGGGGGGGGGGATTTAATCTTCTCATGGTGTATGATGATCCTGTTCCAAATTGGGGCAGGGTGCACTTACTGTAAAGTAAGAAAACAAGAGATGGGTCAGCTACACACTATGGGCTTGTTCGCACAACACGGGAACCGCGGGGGAGCAGAAGTCCCCCGCGGTTTCCGTGTCGTGTGAACGCCGACCGGGGGTGCCCCTGCGGGACGGCTGCATGCAGGACGCCCACAAAGTGACCATGGTCGGTAGAGGGGTAAGCCCCTACCGCACGTGGCCACCGTGCCATGCGAATAGTGGGCGGACCTCCCGCGGGGTCCGCACAGAGGCGGCTGCCCAGAGTGGCCAGAGCTGCCGCCACTCCTGCCTGTAGGGGCAAACGGCCCCTCTGGGCATCCCGGGGCCCCTCCCCCTAGTGCCGGGAGGCCCGCACTGTGGTGCAGGGACTGCGGGGCCCACCCACGTGCGCGGGGCGCAGGTCGTCTGCGGCACCCCGCCGGACCCTGCGAATTGCCCCGTGGTGCCTCCCCCACCCACAGCCTGGGTCGTGCGAACCGGCCCTATGTAATATGTAGTTTGAGCCTCAAGGTTTCAAAAGGGTGCTGTATGAGATACTACAGAGTGATTCCCAAATTAACAAGCAGCAGATTCCACTAAATTCAGATTTTGCTTAAAGTCTCCCACTTATCTAATACAGCCATACTTTTTAACCCAAATTCCATTTCAGATGAAATATCAGAGAGAAATTAATTCTGGACATAGATGGGGTTAGTAAAAGCCTTATGCAGGCATTTCTAATATTGGGTAGTACCCAAAGTAATGTCAGCAGGAAAAGTACAAGAAGTACCATTGTTCTGCTAGAGGTTGCACCTAGTGAATGCACAAGTGCCAGTGGAACAAGTTGTGCAACCAGCATAAGCAACACTTAGTGTAATGAAGTTGTACTGAGTTGTGAAAGTGCTTGTGCAATGACTTGCACAATGGCTTTCATGAACAGAATCAAAGTATTGGATTTGACAATTGCACCAAATGGAGTTTCTGCCAATGGTGGAATGTTTGTGCTAGTGGAATGACATAATTGGATATGATGACCTAATATCTCCTACTACCTCTATATATACTGGACACTAATGTGTCTTCTGTATGTAAAGCTTCTCCATTCAGGAATCCTGGCCACAAACAAGTATTTCAGCTTCCAGAGGGGTGGCCATGTTAGTCTGTTGCCTCAAAAACAATCAAGACTTGTGTCATCTTAAACGTTGGCACATTTCTTATGGCATGATCTTTCATGGACTAGAATTTTCTTCATCAGATGCATGAAACAATATCATTTGGCAAATACAATGAGATAGAGGGGAGAAATGGGGCCAAAGAGTGCAGAGAGAATTCTGTGTAAAAAGATAAGCAAAGTGATTCTCAATAGCAGTAATTGGTGATAACACAATCACCCCAACTTTGCTATCTTAATTCATACCTGTAGTGGGACAGGAAGCTATTGTCTCAATTCAGGCCTAAATGTATAGAGTTAAACTTCTTAATTTGCAGTCTTTGAATGTGGTCAATCAATAGTTTTGTTTCAGTGTGTCTGAACAATTTATGAATAACTGCATTTTAATACTCATTTTCTAATACAGTGCCTTGCAGAAGTAGTCACCCACCTTCAACTTTTCCACATTTCATTGTGTTACAACCTGGAATTGAAATTGATTTAATTGGCATTGTTACCACTTGATGTACACGAGATACTCAACACTGTGAAGGTGCAAAATATTTTTATTGTGGCACAAAAGTTAAGTTAAAAAAAAAAGGCACTTGTTGGTTGCATAGGTATTCACCCCCCTGAGGCAATACTTGGTAGAAGCACCTTTGGCAGGAATGACAGCTGCGGGTTTTCTTGGGTAAGTCTCTCTCAGCCTTGTGTATCTGGATCCTGCCATGTTTGCCCATTCTTCCTGCCAAAATTGCTCCAACTCTGTCAGGTTGGATGGGGACTGTTGGTGAACAGCAACTTGCAAGTCTTGCCACATATTCTCAATTGGATGGAGGTCTGGGCTTTGACTGGGACATTCTAAGACTTTCAGGTTCTTGTTTTTAAACCACTCCAGTGTGACTTTGGCTGTGTGTTTAGCAGGGATGGGGACTCGGACTCGAGGACTCGACTCGTGAGTCGGACTGAGTCCCCCCTCTGACTCGACTCGGACTCGAGTCCCAATATTTTTAATGGGACTCGAGACTCGACTCGGGACTCGAGACCAAGGACTCGTCAACATCCCTGGGCTGTGCCAGAAGGAGTGGAGAGGAGCGTGATTGCTGGCGAAGAGCACATGGAAGCGAGGTGTGCTGCTGCTTGGCCACCTCGGACGGCTACCAGGAGTGCAGCCCCAACAGTGTGTCAAGATTTATGTTGATTGATGTGTTGCGTACTTGGGAGGCAGAAGAAGGACCTGAGATTACTCTGTGTGGCTGCTCTGAGTGTGTTCCTGGTTCCAGCAAGTTCATCACCAGTGGAGCAGGGTGTTCAGTGAGGGTGGAATTGTGATGAGATCTCACCGTTCCAGAATGGGGGCCAAACATTTAGAAAAAATCATGTTCCTCAAATGCAACATGGATAAGTTTTAGGAAGTACAGCAAGTTTATTTTTTAAAATCATTTTTCTAAAATGCAACCTTTCAGACATTTTGGGTTTGGCTGCCTCTGCCTGCCTGTCTGGGGTTCCCAGCCTCCTCTGCCTGCCTGGTCTCTTCTTAACCAGTTCAACAGTTGAATTGTCCAAAACAAAGGCCTGGCCTCTGCCTGCCTGCTTTGGGGTTCCCTGCCTCCTCTGCCTGCCTGGTTATTTGGGGTTTGTCTGCCTGGTCTGTTCTTGCCAAAATCAGTTGCAGAGTTTTGAAATAAAAAGGCACACTTGTGCCTAGAATTTATTTAAACCACACATCTGAAGTAGCCTTATTTTGTTGGGAAAACCCCCCATTGATTTTAATAGGGATTCGTGGAGTCAGCTTTGGGAGTGACTCGTGACTCGTGACTCGTGACTCGTGACTCGTGAGTCACCATTTTGGACCAAGGACTCGGACTCGGATTCGAGACTCGGGTCCAAAGACTCGTGACTCGACTCGTGACTCGAGACCAAGGACTCTTCAACATCCCTGGTGTTTAGGGTCATTGTCCTGCTGGAAGGTGAGCCTCCACCCCAGTTCCAGGTCCCTTGCAGACTGAAATAGGTTTTCCTCTAGAATTGCCCTGTATTTGGCTCCATCCATCTTGCCCTCAATCCTGACCACTTTCCCAGTCCCTTCCAAGAAAAAGCATCCCCACAACATGATGCTGCCACCACCATGCGTGCTTCACCCTGGGGATGGTGTTTTCAGGGCAATGAGCACTGTTGGCTTTGCGCCACACATAGCCTTTTGCGGCAAGGCACAAAAGTTCCATTTTGGTCTCATCAGACCAGAGAACCTTTCCCCTATTTGCTGTGTCTCCCGCATGCCTTTTTGCAAACACCAAATGGGCTTTGATATGAGTTTGTTTCAGCAATGGCTTTCTTCTTGCCACTCTTCCGTAAAGTCCAGCTTTGTGGAGTGTCCGGGTGACAGTTGTCCCATGGATGGTTTCTCCCATCTTAGCTGATCTCTCTCCAGCTCCTTCAGAGTTACCATTGGCCTCTTGGTTGCTTCTCTGACTAATGCCTTCCTTACCTGGTCACTGAATTTTGGTGGATGCCCTTCTCTAGGCAGAGTGACGGTTGAGCCATTTTCTTTCCATTTTGTAATAATAGATTTAACGGGGCTCCATGCGATGTTCCTAGTTTGGGATATTTTTTTGTAACCCAACCCTGATTGGTGCTTCTGCACAACTTTATCCTGGAGTTGTTTTGATAGCTCCTTGGTCTTCCTGATGCTGCTTGTTTAGATATGTTCCCCAACAAACTCTGGGGCCTTCCAGAAATAGGTGTATTTCATCTGAGATCAAGTGGCACTGGAATTGCACACAAGTGGACTCTATTCAACTACTGTACTTACAGTATGTGACTGCTGGAGGCAGTAGGTTGTGAGCTTATTTAGGCATGTCACAGCAAAGGGGGTGAATACTTATGTAAGCCGCAAGTGCAAGTTTGTTTGTTTTTATTTAACTTTTGTGTCACAATAAAAAATATTTTGCACGTTCACAGTGTTGAGTATCTCGTGTACATCAAGTGGTAACAATGCCAATTAAATCCATTTCAATTCCAGGCTGTAACACAATGAAATGTGGAAAAGTCAAAGGGTGTATGTGAATACTTCTGCAAGGCACTGTATATACTTTTGCACCAGAAGCAGCAGGGAATATAGGGTAAAAATGCTATCATTTAAACCATTTGTTTAAAAAAAAGGTAGTGTGTTGTAAAAGATTTACTGGATTCATTCATTTCTCCCAAGTAATTTTCATAAAATAGCTAAATGTTAAATCATTTTCAAGATTAACATCTCAGAATAAGAGGAGGTCATATGATCTTTAGGGACTGGTGTTTCTGTCTTATTTAACAACCACCAGAATGAGACAGAAGAAGTATATTAATAAAATCTGCAGAGGATTCTAGCCTGAGAAGTATAATGATAATGGGAAAATCAAGAACCTCTCTGTTTGGAGACAAATTAGAAGTATGTGCAGGAAATGACAAACTGGTTATTATGTCTCATAATGCATGGATTTCATTAGAATTGGATTTGAATTACTGTACTAAAAAGGATGAATTCTCATCTTGGATTTGAAAAACTATCATGGTAAAAAGACTTGGTTAAGGGCAGATTCAAACCTCATTGATTTCATTGGAAAGGCTCCAACGTAGTTTTAAGGATGATATGCAGCAGGATGAATCAAACCATGAATAATGAAATCTTGCTTTCAGCATAGTGGCCTTTCCTTCCTGCCTACCTGTTTTTAGTGATGGAGCTCCAAACCAATTAATGCCCATATGGAGCTCCCAAACCTGTTAACAACTGTTCCGTTCACGTCAGTGAAGGAGGCCACCTGTGCATACATGCAGTTGCTCCCTCAGTTGAAATGAATGTGGAAGAACCTATACTTCGAGGAATTTTTTGTGTGCATCGCCAAGCACCAAGGGGCTCTAGATCAGGAAGTGTGCCTGTACTATGGTAAGTAGCAGCTAAGCCTTCAAGACAAGAGGAGGGGTTCTGACTTGGGTTTCCCACTAGCCAAGGGGAAGGACTTGTTCACTCCTAACAATTCTGTTTCACTTTCACCCCCACTCAAATCCTATATACTATACTAACATGCAATTCATTCTCTGAATGCGGATCTGTATTAGCCAAAACAGCACCACCCACACACAGGAAGGGGGTATCAGCAGGCTTGCAGGGACCCCAAAGTCTGCAGAAATACAAACAATGGTTTGGATCCAGATTTAGTCATATCTAGAGTAGACCCATTGAAATCAATGGGACTTGAGTTAGTCATGACTAAATCTGGATCCAACCCTTAATTTAGGGAGGAAAAACACTAAAGGGGGTGGGGAGACCACAAAAAGCTCAATAAAGATTGAGCATACTTAGTGATCATGGAATGCTGACTGACTCTTGGGGAGAAAATGGGGAAATAGGGAGGAAGAATGAAATGGAATATATTGAAAGAGGGCATGGCTGGCTGGCTGGGACCTCAGGTTCCTGCCTCCTTTCCATCAGCCTCCAATGTGCTCCATTCCTCCTTCCACTCTGCCAATTGTATTATTTTGCAGTTAAGACAGATTATCTTGTTTATCATACATGGTACCATCTTCAGTAAGCTGTTATTACCACTTCTGCTCATCCTGACCCATTCTTGTGTCTAATTAAATTTGGTTTGTTAAATCAAGCAACATCAGCAAAATGGCTGTAATTTGCATAAGTTATCCTGCTCACTGTGGACTTTCATAAATTGGCCTTTCCAAAGTGCAGAATTTTGTTGTCCTTTTGTTCTTTATAGTAAAACAAGGTCCCTATTATTTTGTATTGCATAGTGTTTGTGTGTGTGTTTGTGTGTGTGTGTTTTGTACAAACACATGCATGTGCACCCTGAGAAACACACAGGTATGGGAAACCAATAAGTCAGACAGATTAAAAAAAAATCTCCAGTGGTAGGTTGGCCTTCATAAAATGGCCCCATGTGAACTGAGTGATCCACTTTCATTGGTCCTTAACCGCCCCTCATCTTCCCTGTGCAACACTAGATCACAGCACTGTTCTCCTCTCTACCCAGCAATCTCCCTGTGCTCATTCGATTCATCAGGATGCTTTTCTATCCATGTATCCACCCTTTAATCTATGACTCTGATTTGCTCTGTACCCTGCGATTATTCATTTTCTTTACCGTCTCTTGTGGGGAACTTTATCAAAAGCTTTATGAATCTCCCAACCACATAACCTTCATCAGGTCACTTCTCTCCTTTGATTAACTTTATTTTAATACAGAGAACTTTACTAGGCTGGAAAAGTACAATTTTCCTGTACAGAAGATTTGCTGCTTTGACCCTGTCAGATTATGCTTTTCCAGATGCTGTCCAAGTCTGTCCTTAATTAGACTCTCAGTCTGTTTCTCGCTTGTCTGTGGTTCCCAGGGTTCTGTTGGCTTCTGTTAGGAGAAAGGTGTCATAGTAGCACAAGGGCATTTTCTGGCATAAGGATTGCTTTACAAGTTTAATTGTAGTAGTGTCAATTTCTTCTTCTAATTTACTAGTAAATCCTACATACATTTGGCCAGCAGGGTCCTAGCTGAGAAGGCAGTTGGGTAAGGATCATTCTCTCACCTCCAGCCACCCCTGCTGGAAAGGCATGGCTTATTCCAGGGGTGCACAACCTTTTCAGCCCCTAGCGATACATGTGATGATGGCTCAGGGTTTGGGGGCTGCACACAGATTATTTTTTCTTTACTGCTATCAGTGGCAGGGAAATAGCTATCTAATAATAATAATAATATTTTATTTATTACCCGCCTCTCCATCTAGATCGAGGCGGGGAACAACAGAAAATATAAAATACCTAAACTAAAACAACACAATATATACTATTAAACACCTTAAAACATCCTAAAAACATCTTTAAAACATCTTTAAAACATCTTTAAAACATCTTTAAAACATCCTAAAATGTTTTAAAGATCTACAATGTTTAGAGATCTACATGAGGATCTCTGCGGGAGGGAGTGGAGAGTACAGGTGGGGGGAAATTAGTGGGGGCAGGGAATTTGGGGCTGTCAGGGCTCCCTTGGGAGGCACAGTAAAGGCCCTAGAGACCTCCGGGCTACAGGTTGGACATCCCTGGTTTATTCCATGCTGGAATAAAACGACATACTTATTTGTGTGGCACCTCCTGGTGGCTGCTTTCTCTTAGATGGTGAGCCCTACATCAAGAGAACATTTAAAGGCTGTCCTCTGAGTGCTCCCACCATGAGAAATCAGATGGGTGGTAACCAGGGAAAGGTTTTTTTTTTAATGGTGGCACCCCGACTGTGAAATCTTATCTCCAGGGCTACTCACCTTGTGCCAGGATTGATACATTTTATGTACCAGTTGTCTGAAGACCATTTTTTAAAATTAGTATTGGTCCAAGTCTTCAGCTGGTTTTGGAGCTATTAAAGCTGTTTAATGGCATTTGTTAATGTTACTCTGCTGATCTCATTTCAATTTGTAAGGTTTTAAAATCTGTTTTATTTAGGGCTTTTATCCAATTAAAGAAGTAGTAGTAGTCAATTAATTGTTTACATTTGCACATGACTAAAACAATTGAAAGGGAAAAATGTACTTTCTTTGCTTTGAGATGTTGCATGTATACATCACAGCAGGTGACATTTAGAGGAATAAAAGGGGAATGCCTTCTGCAGTTTGTATAAGGTACTAAAAAATAATTAAACCCATAAAAAATGGTTGCCCAATAAACGGCTGCCATCTTCAATCTACTTATCTGACAGTAAGTCCCTTTAACAGGCCTGCCATAGGGGCAGTCCTCCATTTTGGAGAGCAGTCAGAGCACAGTCCTCTATTTGAAGGTGTCTTCTATTTGAAGAGGTGTTCCAGCCCAATTCTTGTTTAAAGTCAACAAACCATAAGGAGGAAGAGCATGGGCCCATCAACAGTGAGCACCTGGACGGTAGACTGAGCAGGCACACAGATCACCTGATCAGTCTTCTTCACTATGCTGAGATGTATTGTATTTCTATTTTAGTTATAGCAATTAATACTAAATTTGCATCTATACATATAAATTAACATATGCAAGTGTTATGTAAATTGGCACCCTCTTTTGCCCTCTTTTTTGGTGATGTGGAAGTGGCCACACTATGTTAGCACCCAGCATGGAGGGCCCACCTGGGCTGTGGCCAGGATTTTTGTTGTTGTTGTTGTTGTTGTTGTTAACAACAACAACAACAACAACAATTTACACACTTAATGGCCCAGCACCGAAATGTGGTGGTCTGGGCAGCTACAATGGCCACCATCTTTTACTTCCCAAAATGCCTCTGGGCCTGCCTCTAATGTATTGCTGTAATGCTGTAGCTGCTTCAGCTGCCCAGCCCAGTGCTTGTTCCTTTCAATGTCAGGCCCTTAAAAGAAGGGGAGAAGTTTCACGAGCACCGCTGCCTCCTGAAAGTGCAAGCCTGGCATGACTCCTTTTCTTCAAAGGACCCAGCCCTGAGTCACGCAACAGGCCAGGCATCTGCAGTGTCCTCTCCAAGCCACTTGTTCCTGTTGCTGCCCACTCCCACCACCCAGCAAGCTTGCTGGGGGGCCCATCAGGGTGGTGGTTTGGGCCCCACCAAGGTGGCTTTTTTAGGCTCAAACCTGGTGCTGAGCCAGCCCATTGAACTCAGTGGGACTTCCTTCAGAGTGGGCATGTCAACAATAGTGCTGTTAATCAATTAATCCAGGGGTCCTCAACCTTTTTGGCCCTGTGGGTACATTTGGGAATTTGAGAAACAGCCGCTTGTGGGTGCCATGTTGGGGACCCCTGAATTAATCTAGTAGCTTAAATGGCTGCTGCCTCATGTTTATTGTTGTTTCATTTTTAATTTTTTTGTATTTTTATAAGCCACTTTGGAAATTGAGGTTTACCAATAGGAAATTAATTTTAAATAAATAAATAAAATAAGGGAGAACTCTCAGGCTGTAATCATAAGCACACTTACTAGGGAGTAAGCTGCTAGCAACATAGTGGGGCTTGCTTCTGAGTAAGCATTCATAGGATATCACTGTCAATGTCCAAAAAAGTCCCATTTTCAGACCTTACTAGCAGTCAGGGCATCTTGGACTAGTTTGTGCCAAAAATATAATAGTTCTATTCATACCAGTACTTTAAACATTTTAATACCTGTCCCTAATAGAGAGGAAATGCCAGCAAGGACAAAAGTGTAAATATATATTTTTATACAAAATATTTAGCTCACTGCTTCTCCCTGTCCTAGCCTCTAGCCTTTTCTCTATGCCCTTGTTCTTGGTGCTTCCCCTCCCACCCAGCCTCCAGCGTCGCTATTTCTCTCTCCCCACAACCTCTTTAACTCACTCTTGACTAGTGAGGCCCCCACAGCACTCATTATGTGACTAGCCATATCCACCGTGGGAGCCATTTACACAAAAGTATAAATATATACCGTATATAGAAAGTGAGCAAGGACAACAGTATAAATATATATAGAAAAATACTCGTTGAAAATGTAATGCAGTACTTCTGAAGTACTAAGAAGACAAGACCTCCATCGTGAAATTGGGGTGGCCACATATGCATCGCCAAAATACGAAATGCATCACCAAAAGAGAGGAAAAAGGAGGACACAAATTTGCATAAGTTTTGCAAATGCTAATTTATATAGAGATACAAATTTAGAAGCAATTACTATAATTTAAATAGATGTGCAACACATCTCTCCAGAGTGTGCCTGTCTAGAAGGCATGTGCGATGCTGGGAATTCCATTCCATTTAAGTCTAATGGGATTTCACAATGTTTCCGTTCTCATAAGTGGCGGTGGACTGTAATTATTATTTTTTTCTGATACTGGAAATGTCCATATTTTTTGTGCAGGAGGGGGGGTGAATTTGTGCAAATGGGATGGAGGAGTTGTGCAATTCCCCCCTCCCCTGTTACTGCTTTGCCATGACATCTGTGTCTGCTTGGCGATCCTGCTCACTGAAGGTGCTTTGGGAGTGGGTGTGTTTGTTTATTTATTAATTATTTTATTTATTTTTCAAAACAAATTATAACAAAAAATATATATAACAAAATACAAGATTATCACACAAATATAACATAATCAACATACATTAAATCATGAAGTGCTCCCCCCCACCCTCCAAGGGACCAATTAATATACTTCTATCCTCTTAATCAAATAAATTCTAAATTCCAAAATATAACTTATCCTGACAAGGCACGTTACCCTTCCCCTTTATTAATACATAATCTAGTAATTGATTCCATATCTCCATAAAATTATTCTTCTTTAGCAATCCTTTTTTGAATTTGATACTACTAGTTAGTTTATCATTTAGGGCTATGTCCCAAACTTCCTTATACCAGTCTGTTATTAGGAAAACATGTTGTACTTTCCAATTTCTCGCTATCATTAGCCTGGCCGCAGTTAACAAGTTTACAATTAACTCCTTCGTATTTTGATCACAAATAAGCTTCTCAGTTATTGATAACAATGCTAATTTTGGACAGACCTCTAAATTAGTACCAATAATTTTCAATATTTCTGTAAAAACCTCTCGCCAAAACACCAATACATTTTTACAACTCCACCACATATGAGCATATGTCCCTATTTCCTGACATCCTCTCCAACATAATGCAGAACAATTATTATCTATTCTATTTAATCTTACTGGAGTTAAATACCATCTCCAAATTAGTTTATAAAAAATTTCCTTTATCCTAATTGACATCATTTTCACAATCCGTCTATCCCATATATTGTTCCACCCCACCTTCGAGGTCACCTCTTCAAATTCATTATCCCATACTGCCTTAAGCTGATCCTCTTGTTCTTTTGCTTTTTGAATCAATCTATATAAATCCCTTGTTATACCTCTTGTTGATGCATTACCTGGTAGGCCATCTCTAGACATGACCATCTTTTCAAAATTAGTTAAATCTCTCTCGTACTCAGTTTTCCTTTTCCATTTCTTCGACCACTGTTCTAACTGTAATAAATTTAACCACGATAATCTTCTTCTCCCAACAATTTCCATTATTTGATCTCTAGTCCCCATCTTTTCCACCCAATCAGACAATCTAATAACCCTTTCTTCTCTTAGTTTACCCTCCAGCTCTGATCTTAAGTTTTCAGGAAAATCCTTAAAAGCTACCACCGGAGTTAATGGAGATATCCCTGGTATAAATATGCTCTTCATAGTACCCCAAATCATTAACAAATTTCTTAGAAAAGGGTTGTCTATATTTTTTATCAATTTATTATTTTTTTGAAAAAAAATATTCCCCAAAGTACTACGTAATTCACATGTTTTTAACTCCAACCACATTATTTCTTTAGGGCGTGCTATAATATCCACTATATGTCTTAATTGATTCGCTATATAATACCATTTTAAATTCGGCAAACCCAAACCCCCTACTTTTTTTATACCATCTTGTTTTAGTAATCCTAGATTTTTTCCCTCCATTACAATATGTATTAATAATTGATTGCCAATCTTTAAGTTCCTTATCTGATATCGCACTTGGTATCATCCGAAATAAAAAAAATATCTTTGGCAAAATCTTCATTTTAATCAAAGCAATTCTACCAAACCAGGAAAGTCCAATTTTTTTATACTCCTCTATTTTATTCTTTACCTCATTCTTTAATTTCCTATAATTCTGGTCTCCCAATTTATCTATATCTTTTGGAATTACAATTCCTAAATATTTAATTACATTATTAATCTTATAATTACTTTTTTTTTACACATTTCAATCTCTTCTCTTTTACTATAGTTAAACAACAAAAATTTAGATTTATCCCAATTAATCTGTAGCCCCGTTACTTCCCCGAACTCCTTTAAATGATTCTCCACTCTATCCATATTTTCCATAGGGTTTTCGATTGTCAAAAGAGTATCATCTGCAAAAAGATTTATTTTTATCTTCTCCCTAATTCCTATCCCACCTATATTTCTATCTTCTCTAAATACATTTGCTAAAATCTCCATTACCAATGCAAACAAAATAGGCGACAGGGGACATCCTTGTCTAGTTCCTCGACCTACGTAAATTTGCTCTGTTAAACCATCATTTACTACAACTGATGAAACATTTTTTGAATACAGTTGATTAACTACTCCTCTAAATCTTTCTCCAAACCCCATAATTTTAATTAAACTTTTTAATGCTGGCCATTCCACGCAATGAAAGGCTTTGAAAATATCTAACGCTATTACCCCTGCTCTCAATTTATTTTTCTTTATTAAATATATTATATTTAAAACTCTTCTTGTTAAATCTGCCATTTGTCTTCCTTGCATAAAACCACATTGGTCTATCCCAACATATTTAGTAATAAACTTGTTCATCCTTCTCGCTAATATTGCTGTCATCAATTTTGCATCTTGATTTATTAAGGAAATGGGTCTATAGGAACCTGGCTCCGTTAAATCCTTCTCTGGCTTCGGGATTAGAATAATCTTAGATTGCTTCCATGAAGAGGGGATCTCTCCCCCCTCCAAAAAAATATCATTAAATAACCTTTTTAGTCTTGGAACCAACATTTTCTTAAAAACCTTGTAGTATTCAGCCCCTAAACCATCTAGTCCAGGGGTCTTACCCTCTTTCAGTTTATTTATTGCATATTCTATTTCCAATTCTGAAAAAGGTTGTTCCATAATTTCTCTATCTTCATCCGCTAGTCTAATTTTAAAATGCTTTCCTATATACTCATTAATCCTCTCTTCCGTACAGTCTCCAGCCTTGTACAATTCTGAATAAAATTCATGAAATATTTTTAATTTATCCTGCATTAAATTATGTCCTTTCCCTTTTTTATCTTTAATTGCCCCACCTATACTTTTTTCTTTCTTTTTTTGCGTGGATCTTGCTAACATTTTCGAATTCTTATTACTATTTTCAAAAAACTCTCTTTTCAAATAAATCAAGTTTCTCTGAACTTTTTCCAAATCTTTCTTTTCCAGCTCTTTCCTTTTAGCTTGTAATTCAGCAAAGACCTTGTTCTCCCTTTCCTTCAAAAACTTCATTTCCAAATCCCTAATCTCCCCTTCTAACTTTTTAGTAAACTGTTCTTGTTTTTTCCTTAGTATCACACCCTCCCTGATACTTATCCCTCTCATCACTGCCTTCATTGTGTCCCAAACAACAGCTTCAGTACAAACTCCCGAATCATTAAGCAACCAAATCTCTCGCATTTCCTTTTCTATCTTTGCTATAATATATTTATGCTGTAAAATCTTACAATTCAGTCTCCAACTCCTTGCTTCTCTATAATCCTTCTTTATTTTAATATCCATATTAACTATAGCATGATCCGAAACTTTTATAACACCTATTTCTGAACTCCTCACTCTTGACATCAGGGACTTGGAAACAAAAATATAATCTATCCTAGAAATGTTCTTCGTGGCTGGTGTATAATACGTATACCCTCTTTCCAATCCCTTTACCCCTCTCCAAACATCAACCAGTCCTTCCTTATTAATTATTTTATTTAATACCGTTATATTATTTCTCTTCTCTTGTCCTGTCGGATTTGATTTATCAATATTTTTGTCCATCACCATATTAAAATCCCCAGCCATAATTACCAAACCCTTTTGTGGCTCCCCCATTTCCTTAATCACTTTTTGATAAAATTCTTCTTGATTTTCATTTGGAGCATACATATTAACCAATATATATTCTTCACCTCCCAATAATCCAAATATTATAATAAATCTTCCCTTAACATCCTTCTCACATTCCCAGTTATGATCAACTCTGCCATGAAGTGCATAATTGCCTAGTTGCATTTCAACATCTGTGGATAGACATATGATTATTTTGCTATGCTGTGGTAGAGTTTATGATGCTAAGATGCACTTAGCAGGCTTTTTAAATATGCTTTGGAATAGTGTGTGTGTGTGTGGGTGGGTGGAAATGCTGAAACATTTCAAGCTAGACTTGAATGAGCTGCAGTCGGTGTACAATATGGAGCATCTTGCTTGAAAAAGTAAACATTTTTTTCCTAATTTCAGTGTCTATCTTATGGCTTTGCCAAAACCACAGAGATATGACCTGGATTCCACTGAGTGCCTTGATTCTACCGAACCTCTAGTTACAATTATACTTTTTAAACAGCTCCTAAAAGATTTCACACAGACACTTTTAAGATCAAAAAGTCAGAAATTTAATCCAAATCTACCTCTCTGTAAAACCATGCACTAAGGTGGCTGGTGACCTAGATGACATCAAATATAAGGACAAAGAAAAAAATGTCTCTAATTATTCTAAAACAGCCTTCCCCAACCTGATGCCTCCAGGTGTTTTGTCGTACCACTCTCCATCAGCCCCAGCCAATGTTGCCAATGGCCAGGGATGATAGTGGTTGTAGTCCAAAATATTCAAAGGGCACCAGGTTAAGAAAGGCTGTTCTAAAATATTTGCCCCCAAATATAGCTAACATTCTTTTTTCCATTGTGGAGACTGCTGTCTTCATTTTTATATCCACTTTTGCTGTCACATTAAAGGTTCTGCCTCTCATCTTTGTAACTCTACCCTCATCCTTTTACTTTAACCATTATTACTTTAACTATTGTGTTGCTGTTTTTCCTTCTCTGGTATTTTTCAGATATTGAGCTGTAGGGCTTTTTTTTCCTGTCCAAACATGCATAGGATTGTGCCCTTAGTTTTGTATTGGTAAGAACTAGCTATCTATATTCACATTTAAGGCAGTCCCCCAACATGAGCATGAGATTTTTGTTGAGTTGGTGATAGACAGCATTAATTCAAAGTTGCCATTTGTAAGAATTGGTGCTGTGAGATGGAGACTGTATATGCTGCCATTTAACTGATTGCAGCAGCCCTTTGTTGGGTTGTGGGGTGATTGTACAAGTCATAGTGGCCACATGTCGAGCCACAACTGAGCAATGAAGTAAGCTGCCTTCTGTGGTTTCGGTGTCTCCTTCCTAGAAGGAGTGGGTGTGTTTGTAACATGAGCCAGCCTTCCTTTAAACAAAAAGGTGTTTGCTAGCAAGGCAAGCCCCAAAGTGGAGGATGAAATTGACAAGTTCTTTGACTGGTACAGAATATGACTCTGCTGGGCTAAAGGAATTAGTACTGTATGAGGAGAGGATGAAACTGACAAGGATTTTTATGATGGGAATACATAGCAAATAGGTGGACTTTCGAAAGACAACCAATAAAATTATATATATATATATATATATATATATATATATATATATATATTAAAATGACCCCATTTGCCCAAATGTAAAGACCCGAACCCCCCATCCCATTTATACAAATTTAAAGACCCCCCACAAACCGTGGTCCCAATCATTTGCGCAAATTACCACTACAATTTTAAAAAATCCAAAATCCATGTATTGGATCAACTTGCTGCAGATCAAGTCAGTGCCAGCTGCAGGAAACAGAACAAAATCCACCAGGACCAAATCAGTAATTTCGGTCAAGATTTCACCCCCAAAATGGAATTCTCATACATCTCTACCAAGCTGCTAATTGATGATGGGTGACTTCAGGGCCATTGCTCTCCCTTCTTATAGTTTTTTATCTTTCAACCAGAGTTAGATTGGGCGGCCCTTCAAATAGAGGATGGTTCTCTGGTAGCCCTTCAAAAAGAAGACTGCCCTCTATAAAAGAGGACATGTGGTCACCCTACATGAGACATGTACAAAATTATAAATGGATAAAACTAGATAGGAGAAGGACTGTGTGAGTCACCTTGAGTTCTTTGCAAAAGGAAAAAAGGTGTGTGAAACATTCATTTATACTGTCCCTAATTTTCTGTTATATTTATTATTACATTAATACCCCACCTTTTTTCCTTTTGCAGGCTGGAGTCATCTCACAACTTGATGTGTGAAACATTCATTTATACTGTCCCTAATTTTCTGTTATATTTATTATTACATTAATACCCCATCAAGTTGTGAGATGACTCCAGCCTGCATTGCTGCAGGTGTACTATGAAGAAGTTGACCTGGTTCACACAACATGACAACCCACCATGACTGATCACCACGGTGGGTTGTTGTGTTGTGCAGACCCAGCACAGTTTCTGCAGGGTGGCTTATTTTTCAAGAACAAGCCACCCTGAGAACCCTTGGCTTATTTTAGGGTTGTTGACACCCATGGTGGCTATTGTGTGGTCTGAACCTGGCAGGGCAACTTCATCATGGGTTGTCAGGAATGGCTAGAAAGCCAGCTTGCCAGAGAGGAAAAAACCAAGGTATATGGACCAAGGAAATGAGGAGTTCTGCTGCAAAAGCACCTGAGATACATTCCAGAGCCAGTGGGAGGACTGAGGGGAAATGAGGCCATGACAAGCCTGATAGTCTGTTGGGTTAGCAAGCAAACAACCAAACCATGGTACTTATTCGCAGGGTGGCTAAGTGTGACATGCGAACCCACCTATCGTGTGATTGTTTCACCAAATATCCATTTTGCAGTCCCACTCCTATTTGCTGGAAAGCTGCAGTGCATAGTAAAACAACCCAAATGACTGGTTCATCATAATTCCAGCACACAACATGGATTTAGAAAGGGTTGCATGAATTAGCTTTCTCTCAAATAGAGAACTTTGCATTTCAAGATGTTTGCAAAATTACATGACATGAAATGCAATCACATAAATGTCATACTTCCAAGTGGTGAATAGGCAACCTAAGAGAGAAAGTTTGCAAAGTCAAAAGAAAAGAAAAAGATTTAGCAATACATTGTTTGAATAACTAATCTTCAATCAGGGGGGGAAATGTGAATATAGATAGCTAGTTCTTACCAATACAAAACTAAGGGCACAATCCTATGCATGTTTGGACAGGAAAAAAAAGCCCTACAGCTCAATATCTGAAATCTCTTCAAAGGAGATTTTTGAATATATTTAAAGAGGATTTGCATGAAGGAGAGTGGAAATTACAGGATGGAGGATTGGATGAGCACACAGAGGTTTAGGGTGTAACTTCTGAATCCCACATTTTGTGTGTGTTTCCCCCATTACCAATTGTGCACTTGCGGTATCTGTTCAGCAGGTATAGCTCACAGGGTTTGCAAAGCTATTTTTTACTTACGGTATATCTACTTTGCCTCAGCAATGGATGAAACTATGTAGGGCACCAACTCTTTGTTTTACTCTGCACTATCCATAGGTAGGCAATAAGAAGATTATTTAAAAACTGCAAAACCTTCCACAGTAAAATTCAAGCTCCCCGTGGGCCTTAAACCTGGGTTGGGAGGGATATTGAGGCAATGATTCAGCCTGTGTACCACCATCAAATTCTGCCGGTAGGGATGTATGAGAAAATCATTTCAGTTCGGTTTTGATCAGGATTTACCCAGTTTATTTCTTCCAGATTGAACATGGACTAGGATAAAATCGATGGTTGAAGTCCGTAAATTTCTAAGCAATGTGATTCACGCCCCCCCCCCCCGAAATGTGTATGATAGCATGTGTACATTGAAAATTGCACATGAAGGAAATGCATACTTTTTGAAAATTACACACAAATACACTTTAATCAATGGGAGAAGAATGTGCATACATTTCAAAGATGCACCCAATTGATGCATACATTTGGAAAAATAGGCACAGGTTTTCATGGGAAAAGAAAAAAAAACAAAGCTCGCAATCTGATATGGACTCAAGTCAGAATGAGCTTCAAGATGGAATTTGGGGAACTTTGGCAAGCTTGAGGTTTGCTGATTCACATGTCCCTAGGGAGGGACCTAGAGGGAAACAACCCAGAACATCAAAGAATCCACTTAACAAAAAAAGGGCACAGTAGGTCAAGTGATGCCAGCTGACCTCAGTAAAAGTAGTCTGGGAGGTGCGAATCAGGTCAGTTTGCATCAGAATCCATGAAGATTGAATTCCTCAAGCATCTCTACATTGAAGTCCCAATTCATTTCAGTGGGAGAGGTAAGCATGTGCTTAAATTTCCCTCATTGAAACCAATGGGATTTCAGATATTTAACTTGGCCTGCATCATGCACTGGACCACTCTGTCTTTCTCTGTGTTTCTCATCATAAGGTGAATGAGAAATGTAGCTTAGCTCTTTTATTTCATCTACGGCTCCTCACAACCCCACCTTCTACCTTCACTGAACCTTTGTCATCCAGCAGAGGTGCAGTAACAGCAGGGTTCCTACAAATGCCACAACACATTCAGTATTACTTACAATTTCAAGAGAGGCCGGCCAACTTTTTTCCATATAATAATAATATTCTATTATATTCAATATAATATATATAATAAAAAGAAACTCTTCCACATGAAATTGTAAGTACTCCCAGTCCCAAACCTCGTCCCAACTGAAACATCCATGCATGCCCCACTCATGATATCCTGTTAATTTATTTGCCCTCCCTATGACCCACCCTAAGATCAAGAAATTCTGTAGGGCTGGCATTTGGGTCAGCCCTAATTTTGTCAATCTACTTCAGATACAGCATTATTTTAGCTTTCCTTATTCTGACTGTAGTAAACAATACAGAATATATGCCAGGAAAGTTACAGGGGTTTTCCCCTCCACAGTAGCAAAATGTAGCTCATGAGCCCATTTACATTTAGATTATATAGTTTTTCTTTCCTTGGACCAAATGTGCAAGCTAAGCTTTTTAAAATCTGTGCTTTTTTATACCATATAGTGTTAACATCTATTTCAAGTTTCCTTCAAACACATTTTAAGAATACTCAGCTTTTAACAATTAAAAAATATGTTTACTGTGGCCCCTATTAGTCTCTAATAAATTTAAATTAATTTTGGGGGGGGCATGGTAACCTGCAAATTGCAATAGATGCGATGGGACTACCAGGAGTGCAGTGAGCAGTTCCACCAGATGCTGCTGTATAACTTACCTTGCCAACATGCATGGGCTATATTTTCAATTGATGGAGCAAGTGGACTGGGCTTTGAGTAAAGGCAGAATAATATTACTGAACTGAGTAAGTTGCATGGTAAATAAGCAGCGCTTATGTAAAACCAGTGATCTAACCACCTTGACAAGAATATGTCCAATATCAAGGCAATGCAGTAATAATTAAACTTTTTTTACAATGGGCTTCCTGCTGTCAGGGCTTGTGGCTTGATGCTCCACTGAAGGGCCCTGAGCAGTCATGTTTCTGCCACGGAGGAAGTTTTAAGCATTAGACATTTAAGGTAAGTCTTTACGGCCCACTTGAAGGACTGTAATGATGGGGCCTGGTAGGCATCAACTGGAACAGAGTTCCACAAGCAGGGGGCAGGGGAACTACTGAGAAGGTTTTCCATATACTTATGCTCAGACCTGTATCCATCATACCTGCCAGCTAAATTGCTCTTATATAGGCAGGTGCACAAGCAGGGCCTCCAATGCTGATCTCAGAGTGTGGGCAGCTTGGTATGGGTGAAGGCTATCCTTCAAGTTACCTGGGCCAACATGCTTAGGACTTTAAAGGCCACTATCAGCCCAGAAACCAGTGGAGGCTGGTGGCTCCAATGTCAGTGGAGTGGTGTATCCACTCTGGGTTTTAGTGTGAACTTTAAAGGAGCTATCCATGGTGCTGAACCTGATCCCCTATCCCCAAAATAGGTTCAGCACCATGGATAGTGCCTTAAAAGTTAAAACAAAAAACCCTGGCATGGGCTCACTGCCCCACTGACATTATCCACCAGCCTCCACTGCCAGAAACACATTGGCAACCAGTACAACCACTCTTAATGTCCACTGTGGTTTAAATACAGTGACCCCCAGCTTAGGAATGTGGACTCATGAGCTGCCATTTCTTGGTGTCAAAAAGATAATGGTATTTTATTTTATTTTATTTCCTTTGTGGGTTGGAAATCCATCTAGCAATGATTTTAGGGCCTGACAACCTCATTGTATACATGATTATCATAAATCTGACTGAGTGAATAGCTGTTCAAACAATGCATGCAGCTCGTCATACTTGAAAATATATATTATATTTTTTAAAAAAATTATATAGAAGAAGTCCTGCCCTTCTCCTTTTCTCTCTGTAGGGAAGGAACTCTAGAGAGTACAGCCCATCAACTATTGTCAGGAAGAAATGTATGCACTCAATGTGAAGGGCACTCATGCTCATGCCTGTAGCCAGAGTGGGGCCAATGGGTGCACTGGCCCAGTTACACCAGTGCTTTGGTCCACCTATGATGGGGCTGAGAGAGGGTGGAATTTGCTTTTCAAATTAGGACACAGAAATTTTAGCCTCCATTTAAACAATGACAGCTTGTTTTAAGAAGAGGAACAAATGTTGTTTTAAAATAAAAGGGTGTTCATATCATAATGAATTTTCTGTTAACTAAACTTTTACATAACCTGTTATATATTTTAATTTTATTTGGCCATGCTTAGAAAACTTGGAGCTTGCAAGGGGGAGGAAGACAAGTGGGGCTCCGTACTCCCTTTTCCAATGGACCAGCCATGTCTGTCAGCAGATATAGATAATCTCAGCATGGTGCGAACGATGCTGTACCTGCCTGCTATATAGCACTTAGGGATTAGGAGCCTGTCAGAATAAAGAGGTGGTGACCTTAATTCGGCACTAACATGGCTGAATACACAGGGATTCAAACCCAGACTTCTACCAGCTAAGCACTCAAAGCCCAGGGCCTAGATGGACAAACCTGTCAGCTTCAGTTTTTGGAAATATCAAGTTATTACTGTCTCAGATATGGAGAAATGTGAATTTTGGTTAATTCTTATAAAACTAAAATGAAATGCTACAAAATGGAGACAAGGCAACAAATAATTGAAAGGGTTGGACCAGGAAGAATTTCGTGGCTAAATTTAATCCAATTAGTTCAATGGGGAAAGAAATGGAAGAGGAGACATGAGCATGAAAGAGAATTCACTGCATTTGAGCAGTTGGTTATGTCTAGAGAATTTATAGAAGGGAATGCATCAGCTAGAGGTATTACAAAGATGATATATAAAATGATTCAGAAATCAGAAGAGCAAGCGGAAAATCTTAAAATAGTTTGGGATACAGAGTTTGAAGAGGAAATAGCAAAAGAAGAGTGGAATAAGATATGGGATAGGCGAATATTGAAAAATATGTCAATAAGGATAAAATAGAATTTCTATAAATTAATTTGGAGACGGTACCTGACTCCGGTGAGATTAAACAAAATAGATAATAAATGTTCTCCAACGTCTTGGAGAGGCTGTCAGGAGCTGGGTACGTATGTTCATATGTGGTGGAGTTGTAAAAATGTATTGGATTTTTGGGAAATGATTTTTGAAGAAATATCGGAAATTATCGGTATTGATTTAGAGGTTTGTCCTAAATTAGCATTGTTATCAATAACCGAAAAGGTGGCTGGTCCTCAAAATGTTAAAGAATTAATTGTAAATTTGTTAACGGCGGGTAGATTAATGATAGCAATGGAAAGTTAATCAAGTTTTCTCTATTACTGACTGGGATAAGGAAGTGTGGGATATGGCTTTAAACGATATGTTGACTTGTAATATCAAATGTAAAAGGGGACAATTAAAGAAAAACTATTTTAAGGATATATGGAGATTATTTTTAGATTATGTTTTAATTGAGGGAAAGGGGACTACACCATGTCAAGATTTGATGTATTTTTGGAATGTAGGTTTAATGGTATAGATAAGTAGTAATTGTTTATCATATTGGTCCCAAGGTGAGCACAGGTTTGATTGTATTTGATTTGTTTATGTTATTAAATAAAAAAAATTTAAAAGTAAAAAAAATAAAATGAAATGAAATGCTCACCCATCTCTATACCACTACTCTTCGCCCAGCAAGCTCTACTTGCTGGGGGAAGGCAGGTGTGTGGAGCAAAATAATAAACACGTGTGTTTTGGAGAACAGGGTTCTGACTCAGACCATTCTGAGACTCCTCCTATGGCGTAAGGAGTAGAATTGCAAAAGCAGGGTCTTGTATCTACATGGGTTACCACCAGCAGCCAGGAATACATACGATGTTTTCAATTATTATAGCATAATGACACTTTCAGCAATATAAATAGATAGAATTGTTAAATTAAAAGCTAAACATATCAAAATATATTAATGGGGTCTGTTACACCCTGCACACATGTGGTAAAGACCTTAAATGGTGCTGTGGACCTTAAGCGATCTCCCCATGTGCCTCAGAGAAGCTCAGTAAGAACTAGGGTAGAAGGTAGGTCTGACATTCTACATGATAGCGCTACAAAGGAATAATTGATATTATGCCTTGAAGCCATTCCTCTTGACTGGTTTTCCTGAAGATTTCTGGAAAGGAACAACAACAACAACAACAAAAGATATCCGTTACTATGCTAAAATATTCAATTCCATAAAACATTCTAATGGCAACCTGATCATGACTTCAGCCATAATCTCAACTGAAATTGGAAGCAAGTAACTAGTAGAAGAAGGCAATGTGAATTTGTTAGAGAGGACCAGATGTACCTAATGTGGCCATAGCTCAGTGACTGAGCACACGATTTGCAGTTTCAGTCCCTGGCACCTCCAGAAATGCCTTGGGAGGTGCTGGCAATCAGTGTAGGTAAGTACTAAGACAGTGGTAAAAGGTGCTATGTTCTTTGCAGCAGGCACATTATAAAAAGCCATGTAAACATTGCAGGAAAATGTAATGTTTGATTTTTTGGAAATAGACCAGTGGGGCTGCCAAAATGAAAATGCAGTAGCCCCAGTCTCTTTGGCCCTTTGATGACTTCTGTGGAGATCATGCACCTTTTAAAGCAGGGGTGGGAAAGCTCAGGCCCAGGGCCAAATCTGCCCTCCTGGGCTCCTAATCTGGCCCTACGGTGTTCCCCAGAGGGCCATATCCCCATTCTGAAAGGTTGGAATGCCTCTTATAAGGCTTTGTGACTGGCAGTAAGAGCTTTAAGGCACAACATGCTGTATTTGTTGTATTTTGGGCCCACCTCTTTTGCCTTCAGCCCCGCCCCTTTGCCTCTATCCCTGTCCACCATTGGAATGCAGCTCCTGAGAGCTTCTTCAAAATTGGCCCTCACTCCGAAAGAGGTTCCCCATCCCTGCTTTACAAGATCTATTTGTCATTTCTTTAGATACTGTATTGAAAATGACGGCTGAAGTATATATTCATCACAAAGGTTGAGGCACTGGGAAAGTTCATGCTGTTTAAATGCCCGGGCTTGTTTTGCTCTGCCCTGCTCTGTGCACTTGGCTTAGCAGCTTTACATTTTACAGTCAGACACTCTTTAGCCTGTATACCTTGAGGTTAACCTATGTTCCCAAGAGAAATATGCATTGTAAGCAACAGAAGAAGGTTCATTCAATGCTGCCCTCTCTCTCTCTCTCTCTCTCTCTCTCTCTCTCTCTCTCTCTCCCTCTCTCTTCACTTCTTTGGCACTTGACATAACATGCAAAAGATGCTTGGTTTTCTTTCTTTCCGCAAAGTGCTGGCAGCTTTGGAAAAGAGCTTTATATTGTCTTAATGGTATTTGAGTGCAGGAGATGTTTTTAGAAACAGAGAGGTTAGGCTGGAGACTAAATAGAATCTGCTGCACTGTGAGCATGTGGTACTGAGTTCTGTTTTTAATGTATTACCACCTCTGCCTAGCAGCAAACTGAATACTGATCTGTCCACCTTGCCCCAAACTGTCACTTATGCCGGTATCTGTCCACCTTGCCCCCAATCTGTTACATATGCTGGTAGGGCTGGGGAAAACTGCATTTCCCATCACTTGTAACTCCTGGCACACTGCAGTAGTCCTCCCTCCCTCCTGCTGATGGAGTAATGTGGCCACTTATGCATCACCAGAAAAGAGGACAAAAGTGGACACCAATTTCCATAACATTTCCATATGCCAATTTATATGTGCGGTTGCAAATTTAGAAAGAATAATTATAATTCATAGTGAGGAAGGCAGACCATAGTGAGGAAGATAGACCAGGTGACCTGTGTGCCTACTCAGTCTGCTGTCCAGGTGCTCACTGTTGATGGGCCCCTGCTCTCCCTCCTTATGGTTTTAATCCAGATTTTAAACCAGATTTGGACTGGATAGCTCATCAAATAGAGGACACCTTCAAATAGAGAACTCTAAAGTAGGGGACCTGGCCACCCTATGCTGGAGTAGTAATTGGTTGAGAAAACTCCAAAGCGACTAGCAAGGAGTTTGGAGGTGTGGGAGAGGGAGAGAGGACTTATATGTGTAAACCATAGTACTTCCTGGACCTCTTCCAAAAAGTCAACTATTTATTATTACATTAGTGGGAACATCTTGGACAGAAAAACTTGGACTGGAGGGCTGGGGGGGGGGGAACCAAGTGCATCTTAAACCAAGTGCAACTTAACTAAGAATTGCCTCATTACTGGTTCGTCTAGGCCTGCGTGTTGCCCACCCCTGATCTAGGCCTAGGCCCAATCTTTTTCTGGACCTGAACAGAATATGCATGCTCAACTCCTCATAGAGGATTCTGCCTGCAAAAGTGAAATGGCTTCCTCCAGTATTCTCACATAGCCTGCTTTGGCTCACTTCTTTAATTGACACAACACAACAAAAGTCTTCTCTGGCTCAGATTTTAATTCAAGTCAGAGAAGAACGTCTGGGGTGGTAATGCTCACCTTGTCTTGCTGAGCCACCAAATGTGTGTTTCTCACCTAGGAAATCTGTGTTTCAACTGCATCATGCTGCCCCTTGCTCCTCCCCACCCCCTTCCCCCCCTTTCCTCTGACTAGGAAGAGGCTGCACCATTCTCCATCTCAGGCACCTGGATGTGATGTGCTTTGTTTCCCAGTAAGAATAGACAATTGTAGTAATGGACAGATGAGAAAGTTGGGAGAGCAGAGATCTATCAGCATTCAGTTTGTTGGCGTGTTACAGAGAGGGGTGGGCAAGAATTTTGTTTGGTTCATTTTTTTTTCATCACAACTTATCAAATCTGCAAAACACGACAGAAAGAAATTGAGAATTAAACAACAGAATGTGGGAGAAACCAAAACTGGCATATTTGTCCAGCTCAGCCCAGGGCTTTGAGTGCTTTGCTTGTAAAAGACCGGATTTGCATCCCTGTGTATTCAGCCATGTATGTGGTGCTGAATTAGGGTTGCCACTTCTATTTTTCTGACAGGCTCCTCATCTTTAACAGCTACACAGCAGGCAGGCACAACAAGGTCCTCTCCATGTTTGGAATAGCTAAACCACTATGAATATGGGTGAGAATTTCATTTCAGTTTGTTTTTAATAAGAATTTACCAAAATTCACGAATTTCTTCATATGCAGGACAGAAAGAACTTGAGATTACAACAACAACAACAACAACAAAAAAAAACCCACACAAATGTGGGTGACATAAAAACTGACAGATTCATTCTTCTCTAGAGATAGGCACTGGTATTTTAAAATCAGTTCTTGCAGTACCAAGAGCTCTCTATTTACATCACATGTGTCGTCAGTCTTAGTGCAATATTCCACCTTTGTGCTCTGAATGCTCTTTCTGTGGATACAGTTCACCAGACCTAGTGCAGATGTAAATGGATGCCTAATCCTTTTGCTTGGGAATTGGGGGCTAACATGCAGTAGAGGGCTTGGGGAGAGGGTAGAAAGGGAAGCGAGCAAATCCCATTGAGCTTGGTGGAACTTATTTTTTAGTAAACATGCACTGGATTGCACTGTATGTGTTGCCAGGGGAATAACTCTGTATCTCTCAAGCCTGTGCACATTCATGCCAGCATTAGCATAAGAACATACAAAGCTGCCCTATACTGAGTCAAATCATTGGTCTACGCAGCCTGTCCTTACTGACAGTGGCTCTCTTAGGCAAGGGCCTTTCTCAGACCTGTGACCTGAGGCAAAGTAACTGGAGGATGCCAGGGATTGAAGCTGGGACCTTCGGCATGCAAAGCAGCACCTCGTCGCTAAGCTGTGGCCCCTCTCATTTTGAGGGGCTTTTAAACATGGATTTTTTTAAACCCCTCAAAAAATTGAGCTTTGCCCCAGTCTGCCTTGCTTACATCTGGCATTGGCAGATGCAGTACAAAGCTCTCTTTGAGCTGCAGCAGCTAACCAACTTGAAAGGACCAGGCAGTTAGTTATACTCCGTAGGTGTTCTTTGTCTAATGTGCTGAGCAAATAAAGCTGCTCTGGTGACAGTTCAGCAGAGGCTGCTGAAGAGCAATGTTCACAGCATGTGCCATATTATTGCTGCTGTTTTTCAAATGCAAGAGGACACAGAATGAAAACCATTTCTGTCTTGCGGGGTGAGCGGGGGGGGAGAAACAATATCACAAAGTCCAAAATATGTTAGTCTAAATGTTTGTTTGCGGTAATTATTGAAGGAAGATCACTAACTCAACATTTAGCTATATGTGGATGAACTCCCTAGAATGGCAAGCTGTGTGAGGCCTACAAGAGAAGTGCTGAGAGGCCTACGGATGAATGCCACAGGCATTTCAGTCATAATTTCAGCATCAATTTAGGCAGGGGTAGTCCTTTTTTCTATGAAGGGCAGTTGAGCCACAGGTATACTCAATTGGGGCCCATAGCCAATGGTGGGCAGAGCTAGAGCTAAAAGCAGGTGTAGTTTGCAGCCACCTCAGCACAATCTCTCTTTCCTCCCCGTTTTGATCTCCTTTGAAGAAGCGCTCTGTTGGATGTATTCCAACAAATTATTATCCCCAGCCCACAATCCTTTTTCATCCCCTTTTCTCCCTCCCCCTACCGTGGCCTTCTATTTTTTCCCGCACCCCAGTGTAGTCTCCATCCGCCTGCTTTTCTGTCTTCGGAGGGCAACCCCCTTCCCACAACAAGCTTCTTGTGAGCAAGACAGAGTTTAATCAGCACAGTGTTCAGTTGCCACTTTGAGCAGAGACCAAAGCAAAGCCCTGGCAGAGAATGAACTCTGTTTAAGCCATTTTGCCCGGGGGGTGGGGGCGATATTAGCTAATGCGAATGTGAAAATGGCCCTGGTGCTGATGGTGGAGGGGACAGAAGGAGAGAACAAGGAAGGAGGTGTGGCAGAATTGCTCCCATCCTCGCCCTTGTCCCTGCCTGTTTGTGGCCCCTTGTTGGATATGAGTGGGCCCGTTGCATGGTGGTGTGTAACCTGAATGCTGTCTCTATGAAGTTCCAACAAGTGTTGCTGAAGCCGACAGATGGTGCAGGGACTAGAGCTGGGAGCCGAGCATGGCTGGACATCTCACTCCTAGCCTGGGAAGACCCGGGTGAAATGAAATCTGTGGAGCCAGGCCTGGTGGAAGGGATGGATCTGCCAGAGTGTGCCAATGCTATAAGCTGGATGAATTTGGGCTGTGGGTTGGATGTGGCCCATTGTAGGGATGCGCGGATCAGAAAAATCCGAGCTCACCAAAGTTCTCCAAATTCCATCTCGAAGCTTGTTTCAACTCGAGTGCATATCAGATTGTGAGGCTTAGTTTTTTAAAAAATCTTTTTGCCTGAAAAAAACATGCCCACCTAACTTTAAAATTAGTTTCTGTGCAGACGATATTATGCTTTCTTTAACAAATCCCTTGTGTCTATCCCTACACTCCATATCAATCTAAATTAGATTTTGGAAATGTATCAGGATATAAAGTAAATGTTCAACAAGACAGAATATATAGGACTTAATATTCCATTAGAAATTAAGAATATGATAGCCACCAAATACGGAATCAGGTGGACCCATAAGCCAGTGAAGTATCTAGTTGTTTGGTTTGTCTGAGATAGGTAAATTATATCAGTGTAATTATCAGCCTTTGATTGACTCTGTTCTGGCAGACTTTAAAAAATGGACCTCAATGGGAATCTCTTGGATGGACAGAATTGCCGTCATTAAAATGAATGTCATACCAAGGATATTGTTGGCTTTTGTAAATATGATGATACCAGCGTCATTAACAATACTAAAAAATGGCAGGCTATGTTATTAGATTTTATATGGGAAAGGAAGATACCAAGAGTTGCAGTAAAGACCTTAGAAAAACCTTGAGAAAGGAGGATTGAAAGTCCCTAATTTGAGAGCATACTATTATGCAACCCATTTAAAGGTGCTTGCACAATGGCTCAACATATGTCCTAACACACCATGGTATGTGATTGAGCAAAAATGTGCCATGGTTCCCCTTGCAACCTTGCCATTGTATAGTCAAAAGAAAATCAAAGACTTACAGGTGTTAGTCAATTACAATCCATGCATTACTGCTGCTATGCTAGGTTGGGATAGTTTCAAGAATATCTTTTCCCGCAAAATTCTTTTGCATTCATCATTTCTTTTTAATTATAATTTTACATAGATTTCATAGATAGAGTTGGAAGGAGCCTACAAGGCTATCGAGTCCAATCCCCTGCTCAATGCAGGAAACTAGAGGAGAGGTCTCCCATCCTAGTAATAACCAGGCTTGACCCTGCTTAGCTTTCCACACTCAGACAAGCTGAGCCAGCATAAGCCACAGGACTGTGTATTAATTGGTGGAGTTTCTAGCTGGATTAGACATAAAGTATTCATGCAAGTGGTGAGAAACAAGACATGTATTTCTTTACACAATCTTACACCCAAAATAGTTGCTACATAAATTCTAATATTCGTAGTACTGTGTTGAATTCAAATTTAACTACTAGTTTTGAACAATTAATTTATGAATGAAAGAAGTGGAAAGGTTTATTATCACAGATTGATCTGTTAATTATAGAATGGGATGAAAATAAGGGTAACAGCTTCAAAACTAGATGGGAAAGAGCGATTGGCCATCCATCCATTTCCATCACAAATGTGGAAAATATCTTTTCAAGGCCCAGCACATTCCCACTGTATTAATATGGAAAAGAATGATTATAAAATACTATATCGATACTATCTGACCCTTAATCGATGGAGTCATATTTATGGGAACTGTGAAGACCGATGTTGGCAATGCGGAAATGACAAAGCTAATTTTATGCATATTTGATGGAAATGCGCCCTTTAATTAATTATTTTTGGGGAAAGGTTGTATATCCAATATCAATAATTACATGTGTTTCTATATCCTGTGACCCTCTAACAGTTTTTTCCTTGGGTATGTGGATGAACAGATAGATAGTTCAGAATCTATTGATTGCCGCTAGGATTTTGGTTGCCAGAAACTGGAGGAGTAATGTTATCCCCAGGTTGAAAGTACAGTTGTGTAAAGTTTGGAAGGTTGTAGAAATGACTACGTTAACTGAGTGTGTCAGTTTAAGAGATGGTAGACAAACATCTGCCTGTTTTCCCAAATGTCTGGCACCCTCTTATTCTCTTTATGAGGGCTAGATACAACTTGGATATTGACAGATATAAATGCTTTTCCTTGTTATATTCTGATCAAGAGGGGAACTTCACCAATTTTTGACAAACTGTTCAATTGTTTTGATTTTCCACATTTTAATAACATACTACCTATTTAGAATGATACTTTGCAGGAATGTTAGATGCTGAGGGGGTTGTATGAATGTTTTATTGCTTATAGTATGTATTGTATTTCCTTATATACTTATTATTATTATAATAAAAATGTATTTTAAAAAACCCAACCTTGCATATTTTTGTGCCTATTTTTCCAAATGTATGCATCAATTGTGTGCACCTTTGAAATTGACACATTCTTCTCCCATCGATTAAAGCATGTTTGTGCACATTTTTCAAAAGTTCGCATTTTTCCGTGCACATTTTTCAAATGTGCACATACTGTTGAATGCATTTTTGGGGGTCCATGAATTACATTGCAAGCTCAGCAATGTATGGATTTCGACTGCAGATTCTGTCCCGAGGCCGTGTTCCGTTTGGAAGGTGCAAACACAGTAAATCCTGATCAAAAATGAACTGAAACGAATTTTGCATACATTTCTACCTATGAGCCACCCAGGTCTAGGGGGTTACCCTGATAACCTATCTTCATCTTTGACAGTACCAATACCATAAGGGGCTATGTGCCATCATTGCATTTCTGGCTCTGTTGCTTACTGAGTTTTGTTGCACCCACTTCTCCCCTGACTGTTGAAGCAAGCTGGTTTTTAATTTTGGCCACAGTAGGTGGAGGCAGAGGGTAGGTGGTGGGTGGGTGCCCAAACCAAACAGGATAGGAAACAAAGCAATTTAATCCCTATTGCCATATCAGTACCAGAAATCTCATCATCCTGCTATTTATAACCCACATGCAATTCCCAGGGGAAGTCATATCAATCATTTTATTTTTATTTTTTATTACATTTATATCCCACCTTTTTTCCTGCAAGGAACACAAGGCGGCTTACATAATCCTCCTCCTCCTCTCCATTTTATCCTCACAACACCCCAGTGAGCTTCATGGCTGAGTGGGGACTTGAACCCAGGTCACATGAGTCCCAGTCCAACACTCTAACCACTATGCCACACTGGCTCGCATTACATTACATTTATATTACACTAGCTGTTGCCCGCTGCTTCGCTCGCATCATGAAGAGTGAGCGTGCCAAGTTTGCATGGGTCATCATTTTCCTATAGGCAGCACTATTTGTTCGAAATTCCTTAAGGTAGCTGACCTGACTGCTGTTTTGAATTGCTCCATAGGAAAGGTCCCCTGGGACTACATAATGGAATCCTAGCTCCCCCACGACTACCAGCTCCCCCGGAACTGCACAATGAACTCCCAGCTCCCTGGGGACTACCTGCTCCCCTGGGACTACACAATGAAATTCCTGCTCCCCCCCCCCGGGACTACACAATGAAATCCCTGCTTCCCTCCCTGGACTACACAACAATGAAATCCCAGCTCCGCCCCCCGCCCCCCCCGTATGCCCCGGCTGTGGTTCATATGAACATTCTGTTTTGACGCAGGAGAGAATTGCATATCCGCTCCTGATTGGGCCCTTGTGTGGCAGTTCATACGAACATTCTATATGTTGTTGGAGCGATTTGCATAACCGCTCCTGAATGGCCCCTGTGAACATTCCAAGTGACGCCATTGGCTCTCATCTATTTTGGGCCGTACAGGTGCAGCTAGGGTTTTCTTGGAGATTTGAACCTGCCAGTCTTTGTCCTTGGGTGATGGAGAGTATGCGTGCCAAGTTTGGGGCGGATCCGTCAAAACGTGATGGAGCCTATGTGACAACGCCCCACACACAGCAGTCAGTCAGTCAGGCAGTCATTTAAAAAGTTTCCCTCCCTTTTTACCCCCTCAGAGAACATTCTAAATGGCCTAGGGGAGATTTGCATACCCACCCCTATTGGCCCCTGCAGGAATTCATACTAACATTCTAAGTGTCCTATGGGCTATTTGCATAACTGCTCCTATTAGCTCCTGCAGCAATTGTGAGGTGAGGCCGATTTGCATAACTGCTCCCCTGTTGTTTTGCCCATAGGAGATATGAGAGTGGGGTGATTTTGCCCCCTTTTTTCACCCCCTTAGGGACGGAATTTCCAAAAATCCTTCCTTAGTGAGTGTCTACGTCATAAAAGCAATGTTCCTTCAAAATTTCACGTTCCTAGATTAAACGGTTTGAGCTGGGCGTTGATGAGTCAGTCAGTCAGTCAGGACTTCTTCTTTTATATATATGGATTTATTATATACCAGCTTTCCTCTAAGAAACTCAAGGTGGCAGGTGGTGTACCTGGTTCTCTGCCCCTCATTTTATCTTCACAACAACCCTGTTCTTTTCAAAGTGTTCTTTTAAAATGTTCACAAATTCTTGAACATGTGCTTGCATTCGAAAATTGCACAAATTTTGGAGAAAAAGCAGTTCAAAATTGGGGGAAAGTTGTTCTTTTGTCATGGGCAAAAATTTTCCAACTCTGAAAAATACTCAAAGTTTTGAGCAATTTCCCTATTCATGCAGATTGCAAGTGCTCACAGAAATCGAAGGAGAGATGAGCATCATTGATGCTTGGAGAATCTGGGCAAATGCGAACATAGCTTGTTTGCCCGTCCCTATGTACAACATTTAACTTTTTACAGAATGTAGAAATAACTGGAATGCTTATACTCCTTCCTGCTAAAGCCACTTCAGCGTAATCCTGCAAAAATTGGCCTCATGTGTGGCCCATGACAAAAGAACCTAGCCCTATAACATCTCCTGGTGTTTGACTTTGAGTTTGCTCTCCATTTTCTCCCCTCATTACACCTTTTGGCCTTACTACTGTGGGTAGAACATAGCACTGCAGGAAGACAAGAAGAGGAAAGAGATGGCTACAATGAAAATACGCGCATAGATGTGAGCTGGGGGAAAGGATTAAAATGAGACAGAGCCTCTGAATTAATTGCGTGACAGCTGATGTTGTTATGGCTTTTCCAAAAAGAAGTATAAGCTTTTTGACCCAGCACTGTCTATCCTCATTAAGCCCTAATAGCTAGATACAACAATCAGTAGAAGTGTATAGGTTAATTACTACTTCATTTCTTCTAATGCCGCTTACACATGAGATTTTAATGAATGTTAATCACAGACTTTGTTGTTCTGTCATTAAGATCATTTGTGAGCAGGGTGGAATATACTGGCACTGAATGAGTTATCTGAGGTGACTGAGGAATACTGAGGAAAAGTGACCAACACAATGTCTTTTAGCTCCCAAAGGCTGTTTTCCCCCAGTCCTTCATTAAAAAAAAAAGGTGAGATATTCTTATGAGTCACATCTTCACTCTGAAAGCACCAAAAGTCTGAAAATAAATTCTCCATCTGATCTTTGGAGAAATTGAATTTTGTCAGTTTTGGAAGGGAAGAAGGAGATGGAAAGTAATGCCATTCCCCCCCCCCCTTTACTTTCAACCATGCACACTGATTTTACTCATACACAGCAGTGGCACAGGATGATGATGATGATGATGATGATGATGATGATGATGATGATGATGATGATGATGATGGTGGAAAGGTAGGGTTGGAAGAATAAATCCATAATAGCTTAATGAAAGATGCAGATGTAGGGATGCCAATGTTGAGAAGTGGATGATGGTCCAGATTCACCATTACCCAAATGGATGTCCACTTGTGCATTGGGACTTCTCCTTCCCCCTGCAACCCAATGTACCCCAAATCTGCTCTAAGAGTCCCCCAACCTTCCAGACCAGATTTGAAGGCACACTGGGGGCTGCAGGGGAACACATTTCACTAGTGGTTTCTGTTCTGCTGGCAGACAACCAACATTGGTACGGGCCATTTCATCAGACTTGCTGAGGGGAGATTTGGGTTTTGATTCTCAGTCATGAAGCTTGCTGGATGGCCTTCAGCCAGTCCCAGTCTCTTAGACTAATCTGCCTTACAGCATTATTGTGGGGAGAAAACCAGAGGGATGGAAACCCATGTGTGATACCCTGGGTGGGATAAAAATGTAATAAATACATAAACAAGCTGTGATTCACTTTCTTCATACCGTAGGCTAAATGGTGCCACCTTGTCAACGTACCCTTCAAGCATTGAAAATCTGTGATTCGTTCTGCATGCCAGTCAAAGGAGATGTCAGATTCCTAACCCACCCACCCCATACATTCCTGATTTTTTTTTCTCCCTCTCACAGAAGTCCAACTAAAATCGCTTCTCTCAGCAAAAAAAATTGCATTTCCCTATGAATGGCAAGAAACGTATGGACACAGAATTACATACATCACAAAGCACCAATTGATTTAATGGAATTAATATCCTCCTAGGATCATCATGAAGCCACACAATTTACTTGATGGATAATGTTTGCACTGGGAGACTTTCGTTAGCAGCTATGTACATTAAAATACCTGCACATGCCATCTGTCTAATGACTTCTCATCCAAGGAGGCTGCTGCCTGCACTTCCATTCCACCAACAAAAGATGAAATCACCTCTCATTTGAGCTAGCTTTTATTTCCTTAGAATCCAAGAGTCTAGGCTGAGATCATTACAGGGCTAAATCGAAATGGCTCTTTCAGCAATGGGGGAGGGAAATGTCCAGGGGTAATATGTTTGCCTACCTTACAAGTAGGGCTGAATGAGGAATCCACTCTGATGGATTTTTTCCCCTCTGATTTCTTCAGTCCACAACCTCTGGAAACTGACACAGACTCAACACATTTTGCATCTGAAAATCTGTACATTTCCGGACTTGCTATGCATTCCACAGAAGAAAAATAAATGTGTCTGATGAAACGCACACTTCTGAAAAGTGTGCAAAGAAACATGCAGACATTTTAAACATGGACATAAGCACACTTTAGTCAATGGGTGGATGCATACAAAAATGCATACAATTTGAAAAATGCACACAAAAAATAGACACCTTTTTTAAAAGTACACCCTCCACCCCTCAAAAAATCTGCACAAACTCCACCATGGAACAGACTTGGCAGTCAAAAATGGAAGGCTGCAATTGTGGGGCCTGACGAATGGCAACTTGTGCCAGAGGTGTGGGGCCACCCTGGAAAAGGCCCTCTCTGCTCTCTCTTATTGTCAAAAGTGGGCAAGTGACATGGAATTCTCTGGCTGATCTTAAAGTGCGGTCAGGCTGATATGGGTGAAGGTGATCCTTCCAGTTATTTGGTCCCAAACTGTTTATGGCTTTAAAGATCAAAACTAGCACTTTAAATTGGGCTCAGAAACATGCTGGTAACCAGTGCAGCTGGCACAGTATAGACGTTATATGATCCGACCGCCTCACTCCCACTAACACTTGGGTGGCCACATTCTGCACCAGCTGAAGTTTCTGGACCATCTTCAAAGGCAGCCCCACATACAGCACATTACAGTAATCCAGCCTGGACATCACTCGTGCGTGGAGGCAAGGCCCATCCTTGCTTGATAGGGCTGCAGGCAGCTGGCATACTAGCCTAAGCTGGCAAAATGCTCCAGTGGACACTGCATCTGCCTGAGCTTCCCTATTTAGTACAGAGTCCAGGAGGACTCCCAGACTATGCACTTGGTCTTTTAAGGGTAGTGCAAGCCAATCTTGTAAACCTCCATCCAGAGTAGTTGGTTCCCCAACCCACAGTACCTCCATCTTGTCTGGATTAAGTTTCAGCTTGTTCACCCTCATCCACCCCAAAACAGCCTACAGACACTGGTTCAGGAGTTCAACCACTAGTCTCATCAATGTCAGATTCTGTCAAAATAATGGCATCCATGTTGGCATGGATACAAGCAACTTTATCTGCAAAATGTCCAGAAAATCTCTCATAGTAGACCTTTGAGGGTTTGAGCTGTTGTCTTCCAGAACCTACACCCATGAGGCCTTTAACCACCCAAAAAACCCCACTGGACAACATTGAGTAGATAATACAAGTTCCTTTCCAGCTCTCAAGTAATGCTTGTACGTACGCCTACTACCATATGTCAGTTTTGGTTTCTATCACATTCAAAATGTTTAAATCTGGAGTTTTTTCCATCCCATATATAGAGAAATTTGGGGATTTTGCTACATTCTTGTATATAAAGAAAAAATGAACCAAAACAAAATGCTCACCCATCTGCATTGGCTAAATTCAATAGGTACAACTACTCCCAGAATGAAAAGGACCATGTTGTACCTTCCTGCAATTTTATTTATTTATTTATTACATTTCTATTAATCACCAAATAGCAAAATCTCTCTGGGTGGCAGCTGTTAAAGATGAAAAGCATTTTGAGTAAAAGAGGTGGCAACCCTAATTCAGCACCACAAATGTGGCAGAATACACAGGGATACAAACCCAGACTTTTAAGAGCTAAGAACTCAAAGCCCTGGGCCTGGATCGATAATCTGACAGAACTGAAACTCAGTTCCTCCCACATTTTGTAATCTCAACTTCCTTGCATCCTGTTTAGGAAGAACTTTGCAGATTTTGGTATGTTCATCTATATATGGTGTATATATGGCGTAGTGGTTAGAGTATTGGACTGGGACTCAGGAGATCCAGGTTCTAGTCCCCACTCGGCCATGAAACTCACTGGGTGACTCTGGGCCAGTCACTGACTCTCAGCCTAACCTACCTCACAAGGTTGTTGTGAGGATAAAATGGAGAGGAGGACTATGTAAGCCGCCTAGGGTTCCTTGCAGGATTAAATATAATTAATAAATAAAATAAATAAATAAATATAAAAGAAGTCCTGACTGACTGACTGACTGACTCATCAATGCCCAGCTCAAAATGTTTAATTTAGGAACGTGAAATTTTGAAGGAACATAGTTTTTATGATGTAGACACCCACTAAGGAAGGATTTTTGGAAATTCCATCCCTAAGGGGGTGAAAAAAGGGGGCAAAATCACCCCACTCTCATATCTCCTATGGGCAAAACAACAGGGGAGCTGTTATGCAAATTGGCCTCACCTCATAATTGCTTCAGGAGCCAATAGGAGCAGTTATGCAAATAGCCCATAGGACACTTAGAATGTTCGTATGAATTTCTGCAGGGGCCAATAGGGGTGGGTATGCAAATCTCCCCTAGGCCATTTAGAATGTTCACTGGGTGGGTGAAAAGGGAGGGAAACTTTTTAAATGACTGACTGTTATGTGTGGGGCGTCGTCACATAGGCTCCATCACGTTTTGACAGATCTACCCCAAACTTGGCACGGTCACTCTTCATCAACTGTAGACTCTCAGGATTAACCTGATTTTTCTTTAAGAACAGATATTTCTGTCACAAAAGATTTCTGCTGCCAGCACCCAGCCTAAACATTACACTTTCAGTCAGAGACACTATCTTTTCCATTGTACCAAATCCTAAAATCCATGTGAGCGCAGCCGCAGGCAACAGCTTATATATATATATATATATATATATATATCTCCAAACAAAATTCTCACTCACCCTATCCTAGAATGCCTGACCGCAGAGCCCACTCATTTCCCCCCCCCCAGAAAACCATTAAAGCAAAATGCTTTGCTCTGAGCACTTACCTTTGCCTTGCTCTAGTGTCTTCCATCCTTCTTCCCTTATTTATTTTCTTGTCAACCTGCCTTTTTTGTTACTCTGTCACTTTCTCCGGTAAACCCCCTCATGCACACTCTTCGTATTCCCCAGCTGCCTAGCTTTCATCTATTCTTCTGGGAATCACTGACATGCACTGCTAAACAACCTGAACACAATCTTACAGTAACACCCTGAGGGGAAGAAGAAAGTGGTTTTAAAACATCAGTTGAATCTAGTCTGGCTCCTCGCACAACTATTTTGTTTGTTTATCTTTTTATAGATATCTTCCTGTAAAGTCCTTAGCCTAGAGGAGCGTGCTTAGTTCTTGAAGGAGTACCTTTTGAAGCCTCAGGTGGCTGGCATGGGGGGGGGCGGGTTTACACTGAAAATATAATTGAAGAAATTCATTATTTATTTATTTTTATATCTTTACATGTTCATTTCCAAAGGTTCAGCTGTTCTGAGATGTGGTTATCAGAGTCATTCATGATTCTTGCCATTTCATTTAAGAGGCAGCTTTATATGTGCCTCCCACAGATAAGGAAGAGCTACTCATGCCACTGAAATGAAAGTCAAAGTCGTTGTGAGTGGGATAGATCCACATACTTGTCAGTGTATTGGAGTGATTATCTCATGGTTATAGAGCAATATCATTACAAATAGTAAAGGGTGCCTCGAACATGTTCCTGATTTTATAGAATGCTTAAAAGTTTAACTGCATCTATCAATTCTCTGGATGTATAATGCTTGGCAATGAGACTTCTTTTACAACGTTGCTGTGATTGTTTTAAAGTTTTACAATTCTAGAAGCTTGTTGGAACATGCCTGGGAATAACTCTAGGTGGTTTTCATTATGTGTTGGTCCCTGAGCAATTTCTTCAGACACATTGCTGTCCTTATCATGGGATAAGACCTGTATTTAATTTATCTGTACACTTAGTTTTAACTATGTACTTATGATTACTTTTTACACATCACCTTCCTAATATTCACTGGAAACATTTTTTTTTAAGCCTGTGTTACCCCAGTCCTAAACATTTTTGCCGGTTCATTTTACGACAGGGCAATAATTGGGCCATTTTTGCAAATGATATAGGCCCTCTAGATGTGTTGGACATGGCCTATGTCATGCCCCTGCCCATGGGCAAAGTGTTATATCAGTTAGTAAGTATGGGGAGGGGGGAGTGTGAGAGGAGTGTGGAATGTTGCGATGTCTGCTGATTGGCTGAGAGAGTGAGAAGGGGGGGGAAGCCCATGATATATAAACAGTGGGGGGTGCTGTTCAGGAGGGGAGCTGTGGAGGGAAGTTGGAAGAGAGAGGGGGAGAGGGGTAGTCGGACAGGGCTGTCTGGAGAGGGGGAGAGAGGATTCTGAGAGAAGTCTGAGTGGAGTCTAGGGAGAGTATTGGGTAGTGCTGTCTGAGAGAAACAGAGTGAGGGTTTACAATGTTTAGAATCCTTTAACATTATCTATTTCCCTACCCTTGATTGTAAATAAATAAACTTGTTTCCTTTTAAAAAAAATTTAAAAGGAGTGGTCTGAGTTGGTTACCCTGGAGGGGGTTGGAGGCAGCGGAGGAGATTAAGAGAGTGTGGAGGTGGGATTTGTCCATATAAAGCTTTGGGTTCGAATCACAAGGTGGTGGTGAGAGGTGAGGGGCTTTACAGCCATGCTGGCTGCGAATTATGGGAGTTGTAGTCCAACCCATCTGGAGGGTGCCAGGCTGGAGAAAGCTGACATAAGCCACCTACTCCTGCAGCAATGTCATTCAAGGGTCCCACACGCTGGAAGAAACATACAAGTTTGTACCCTTGCATTGTTTCGGGCAAATGATAGATTCACTTCACATAAACCAAGAAAATCCCAGAATGCTCTGCAGCACTGAAGAGGATGCTACATAGCTCTTGCATTTAGTGACGAGATAACACTCACCATGCCTTGGTAGGGATGGGTGAGAATTTTGTTCAGTTCATTTTAATTCATTTTTTATTGTTGTTGTTGCTATTCGTATCACTAATCAACATCAAATATGTGTTACATATAAAATATAGCATTACATCCGAATATTAACAGGAGAACTACATAGCAACCTAAAAAGCAAACAAAACTCAGATTTTAAAGTAAAGAGCCCCAGACTATATGAGTTATTTAAAGGCATGGGATGGGTGAACAGTGCTGAAAAGACCACAGGGATGGTGGCAGGTGAACTTCTCTGGGAAGGTTGTTCCATAACTGGGGTGCTACTACTGAAAAGGCCCTTTCCCCTGGTAGTTACCCACCACACTTCATTTGGCAAGTGCACTCAGAGTGGGGCCTTTTAAGGTTCAGGTCAGTACATATAAAGGTAATAACCAACACTTTATACTTCACCCGGAAACTAATTGGTAGCCAGTGTAATGCTTTTAAAGCTGGTGTAATATGGGCACCTCTAGATGTACCATTCTGGCTGCCATATTTTGCACCAATTGAAGTTTCTGAACTAGATACAAAGGTAGCCCTATGTACAGCGCATTGCAGAAGTCAAGCCTCGAAGTTACCAGTGCGTGAACTACCGTCTTTAGGTCTTCCAACTCTAAGAAGGGGCGCAGCTGGCGGATCAGCCAAAGCTGATAATAGGCACTCCTAGCCGTCGCATCTATCTGAGCTGTCAATTGGAGTGACGGATCCAGAAGCACCCCCAGGCTGCGAACAGTCTTTCAGGGAGAGCATAACCCCATCCAGAACTTGTTGACGCACCTCCAGACCCAGGTTGTGGCCTTTTACAGCAAGCACCTCCATCTTGTCTGAATTCAGCTTCAGTTTGTTTTTCCTCATCCAGCCCATTACCACTTCCAAGCAGTCATTCAGAGGAGACACACCATCCTTAGCAGTAGTCTAAACAGGATATTATCGGAGCATGGATAGTTGTGTCCAAGCTATCTCCAATCAGGTAAGGTCACAGCTGGTATCAGCCAAAGCTGATAAAAAACACCTAGTGTATAAGCCGAAGCAGATAGGGATATCTGTGCAGAATTTGCTTCCTATGTCAAGTGGGGTGAACAATTATTTGCACCTGAGGTAATATTGTAAATTTTAAATAATCTTTCATTTTGAATTTCAACTTTAATTCACTGGTAGTTAAGTCATGTTTTTATGTGGTTGGCGACTTCTCATTTGCATACACGATTAAAATAAAGATGTCTTTTAAAAAAATAAATAAACAAATGGGACTTGATCTGAATCATGATCTTTTTCTTCTTATTTTTAAAAGGATATCATCAGTTCTTGCAGTGATCAAACACAGTTTCTAATTGGACTTGTGACTCTCTCATGCATTCTAGGTAGAGCATTATTGTGCTGTGAACTCAGATGCTGTCATCGAAAAGATGAATTAACCTCCTGTTTGAAACAAGCCCACTTGATTTACATCAAAAAGTTTTGTTTTTAAAAAAGAAATGCTACTATCAAAGGATGAGCAAGAAATATCCACTTAGTGAGTTAAACAAAGCTCACTTCATCTTACTGCATAAATTATGCATGTATCTTCCAAGCATCTTAACTGTATCATCTCTTAAATAACAGAACAGAAATCATTAATAGACTGTTTGTGCATGCTTCACAATTTGAATCTACTCCTTTGATCAGTATCCGATTTTCTTATCAGTTCTGATTAACAGATGGAAGAAGTTCAAACAATATAATTGGACTACTGTATGTTCTTCCCCTTTAGAGATGGCACCAGATCTACACTTTATTAAAAATTCATTTACTCGTGTTTATTTGTGATAAGGTTGAAATAAATTATATTGCTATTTTAATGTACCTCTGAGCTACTAATCTCTCTTGATTGCCAATATAGTCATGTTTCATTCAGAGGAAAGTTTCCACTGCCTTTCTAATGTTAGCCTACACTGTAAACTTTACAGCTGTATGTGGTGAGGTAAAGGGGGCTTGAAGGGGATAATATCTAGAATTGACTAGTATTCATGCACACACATAAATATACCATGTTTTCTTTTTCTTTTCTAAAAGTGCTGTAGAGACAATTGGCAGCCATATAGGTTGATTTGTTTAATACTTACAGCTTAAAGAGATCTTAAAAAGACAGGTGCCAATTATTTTTTTTAAAAGAGTGTCAAAACAATCATAAAACTAATCTCTGTATGATGACAGAATCGTTTTTTTAAAAAGTAAGTGTCCGAAATTCCAAGCCACTGCAGATAAATATGAATGATGTGGTACTAATATTGAAGGAATGTATCAGTACCAGTAACATAATCACAGGAGTGCCCTCAGGAATAGTTATCCTGGCAGCCAGCAAAACTGGAAATAAAAAAAAAAAGATCCTGTTATTTCTTCTGCCTTAAAACATAGGTATATAAAAAGAGCAATGAATGTCTTGCTCCTATTTTAAGACACTGGGGCTTACAATGAAAGTGTTTTGAATAACCATTTATATGATTACAGAACAAAACCCTCACTGAAAAATCTAGTTTTAAGGTGTCACTTCAGCTCAGTAGATCCTGTCTACAGTTCTGATGCTTGTGAAAAATTAGGAAAATACAAGTTTATTTAGTGTATTTGAAAGAGGGAAACAAATTCTTTAGGAAGTATCCTAGTGTTCCTTCTAATTTACTATATGTTACTTTGGGTGCCTCCAATCAAAAGCCATTGTTCAGCTATTCCATTTCCCCCTGCTTAGCAGATCTTCTGTTTAAGATAAAATATGAAAGATGACTATATCTGGACCCCTTGTAAAATTCCATGAATGAGACAGGGTGATTAAACAATATAAGCCTTGTATGGAAGCACCCTTTATCACCAGGGTCTCCAACATGGTGCCTGTGGGTATGGCCAGGCAACCAAAGGGCATAGTCACGTACAAAAGTTATTAGAGGAAACACACAAAATCTTATATATTATAATTATTACATTGTTATACTATATATTATTTTATAATATTTTATTAGTGGATTATTTTTTTTACCTTACTTAAATCCTCAATTGTTGATATCTGGTGTTTTTCATGGGGGCGGGGTCAGTACTTGCAGGGAAATCTCTTTAATTTTGTTTAAAAATTGTCAGGATTGGTCCCGCATTTTCAGGGCAGTTGGAGAAGGAGAAGAAAAGAAGGAGATGTGGAGGAGGGGGAGCTTTTGGGTGGGGGAAAATACAAAAAGAAGACACATTGGGGTTTTGAGCCCCTTCAGCGTTTTGCTCCCACACCTCTACACCTCTGGTTTTTAAGCACAAGGAGTAACTTTGAGGGGCTGAACAGCTTTGTTGTTGTTTGTTATTGTGGAAAGGCCCCAGTTTAAAGCACTTTTTGTGTTCTATTCACACAATTTGGATTTAAGGAAACACTTAAACAGGAATGATCTTACAGAATTTAACTACCGGTAACTTGAATTAAGTTAAAACAAACAGTGCAATTCTACGCACAGTTATTTGGGAGTAAGTACAAATGTCTTCAATGGGTCTTACTTACTTACCAGGGGGCCTGGTCAGAGGCAGCAGGTAGAGCACACACACATCCTCGGTATGTTCCCTTCTTGCTTAAAGGATCCATGGGTAAAATCGCAGCTAAGCTAAATAGCTTGTGGGAGGAGGCAGGGGAATTCCGGGCTCTGCATAACAAATCGGGACTCTGCATAACAAAGTAAGAAGCTGTGATGGCTTAAGTGTTTCTGGGACTGTCCCGGCAAATTCGGGGCAATTGGAGAGTATGCCATGCCCACCGAGGCAGCAATTTTATGAATGGACAAGCCCCCCATGGCAGGTATTTTGTGAGAGTGGTCATGACACTCTGAAAACTCCAGTGCGCACACTGACCCAAAAAGGTTGGGGACCCCTGATGTATCCTTTAGGAAGAATATCCAAGATGGGTATACATATGAAAAGTGTGTTACATTAGATTGCCAAATCCTCAAAGACAGTGCAGGAAAAGACAGGATTCCTGTCAACTCCTGCTCATGACTTTTTTCTGTCAAACATAATAATGCATCCTGGCATTCAGATTTTATGGGTATTTCTCCTGCAAAGGCTGGGTGATGTGACAAGTGCCTGGGCCATTGATGATGGGAGGGGTTCATTGGGTTTAATTATTATTTGATTTGATGACTGCCCTAAATCATTCCTTTTACCACACTGCCCTGACTGGGGTGCAGGTAGCAGGATTTAATCTATATATAAGATCCAGGAAAAGGCTCCAATCCCCCAGAGAGAGAACTCTAATTGCAAGTGGTCTGAGGTAACCACAAATGGTCGCATAACCCCTGAAGCAAACAGGTCTGGTGATGGATTGTGGGGGTTGTGACTGAAATCTTTAATGTCTGGCTGGTGAGCTACAAATGAAAGCATATTATGCTGCACAGAATATGTCTGGACTGCAGATCTCCCTGAGCTGCATGCAAGAATGGGTGGGTGGGGCCTGGCCCGTGCCTAATGCTGAAGACTGAAAACTGGAGGAGGGTGGCCTCGTTCTCAGTTCATGTTTCCTGTCAATTCCATAATTTCACTCAGAGACTTTGCATGGAGGGAAAACGTGTAAGTTTTCCACAGTATTTCATGCCGCTGCTATTATTATTGTTGTTGTTGTTGTTGTTGTTATTTTTATTCTATTATTTATATCTTTACTTTCAGGATAGAAATCTTTCAAGGTGACTTACAAGTAAGATAAAGTTGCATTAATAAAATCACTATTGACAATATGAAAATATTTATTTATTTATTTATTTTAAAAAAACAACTCATAAGGGTCCAACCTACTGTTTATGGTAGACAGCAGTCCAGGCAAAGCAGGAGCCTGAGATGGTCTTCATCTGCCTGCCTGCCTGCCTGCCTGCCTGCCTCTCCTGGAATCCTATTGACAAAGTAATATTTTGTTTCGACCACTGACATGCCCATAAAACATATATGGTGGCTGCAGGTGTTTCTTACCCACCCCCACTTAAAGAAGCAGATGTCACTTCATTTACCCTGTGTGGATCAAATGGGAATGGCCTGAAAAGGCAAACCACTGTTGGTGGGCACATGATCCATTTTCCAGGCTGGAGCTCATCATCCATTTAGGTCCAGGGCAGAGGACAAGTGTGGTTCCTTTCAACGTTTCCCATTCTCCTCATTCTTTCCTTCTTCCATGCCATCCGTATCCCCACCTGGACTCTGCAGAATGTAGGGTGGCAAGCATGAGGTTCTTATTACTGACACTAAAGCTGCCAGAGAAGCTCAGTGGAACTGCCAACTGAATCCAAAGTATGGGAGGGGCACCTTCACTCTGCACACCTCCTCCAGGAAAAAGTTCCCAAATCACCAAAGGAGAGGGTACGTTTAGCAATGGGAGTGTGAGGAGAGTTTTGTGGAAACTATGCATACCCCATTTCAGTTCACGTGGGACTGAGCCCTGGCACAGATTATTAATCCCTGCAAATAAGTCCTGGTGGAACATCGCTAAATGTTCCTTAGATGCAACAGATTCACCCCCATTCCATTTTTCTTTCTTTGTGAAATGAAGATAACACATGCAGGTGAGCCATTTGAAATATCAGTGCAGAGCTGAAAGTAGCAAGAAATAATCCAGAGTGTATCAGTGAACTGGGGAGTATAGAGTCAGAAAAGCAGGGAAGCCCTTCCTGTGTTTCAACTGTGTTATTCTGTAAATCTGGTTGGTGTTCTGCTTGTGTGTGTGTTGTATTACAGCTCTTCAAGAATTGGGCCCAGTATGCATAGGAAAAACTATACAAGATTTATTTTAATATAGCATGTGCAGTATACTGAATGTTTTCTTGTTTGTTTTTTACAATGCCAATGATCTCCTTTTTAAACAGAAGAAAGGGAACATCCAATTTCACAAACCCATCCATAGAGCCTGAGAGTCCTTGCATTGGCCTTAATGTGCTTAAAGAGCTCATGTGTCACTGCAAAGCCCCTTGCTGAAGTGATAAGTGGTTTGCTGGAAGATCCATCCCTTGCTCCAAAGAGGCTTCCTGGGCTTATGGTTGCTTTGTCAGATAAGCTTGTAAATGCCTTTAATAAGATAATGGCTCAGTTGTACACACAGAGCTTATGTGTTATGAACCTTGAAGCTAAAGTTAGCTTCATTTTCTGCTCCACATGATTGTTTTTCCATTTAAAGAAGAAACAGCTATACCAGGACAATTTCTGTCACTGTGTTTGGAGTGGAGGGCTAGGGGGAGTGAGTGACTATGGAATAGTTTTCACCTAAAAATAATCATGGTCACAAATGTGTGGGAAATATTGGAAGGATCATAATATACCTCCAAGGATTGTTTTAAGCAAACACAATAAAACGATAAAGACTTTGCAAGTTAGAAGTGGGGTATAAATGATGATTGGGTTGGTAGAATATTCAGCTTGACTTTTATATTCAGCTCCCAGAAAGGTGTTCTACAAGGCCTCATGCCATGGAATATCAGGCTTTGCAAGAAGGGGTAGTTGTTTAGCAATATGATGCTCATCTGCCATTCTCTTTTTCCTTTTAATTTCCTTTGATTCTTTAAGGGCTTAAGCCAAAATGGAAAGTGGCAAAACATCATGTATTGAAAAATATAACTCATGTCACTAGAGCTATACACAAATCCAATCCAGTCAAATATATAATTGACCAAAAAAGGAAAGCCTTCCAAATATGGCAAAATGATATTAATTGTGCTGCCAAGAAAAAAATCTACGCCAGTGCAAAGGCTGAGGTCCAAAGAAGAACAAGAGAACTTAAGAACGCTTGGTGGAAAAAGAAAGCTCAAGAAATTCAACAACTTGCAGAATCTCATGATGCACGGGGCTTTTTTAAGGCCACAAGGGCCATTTATGGACCAAAAACCTATGGTACAAACCCTTTAAAATCAAAAAATGGCACCAAACTCTTAAAAGATAAAGAGTCTATTGCACTGTGTTGGAAAGAGCATTATTATGATCTTTTAAATCGTAAATCTAAGGTGGATAATGGGATTTTTTCGCAAATCCCACATAAACAAATTAGAGAGGAACTTGCAATACTCCCCACTTTGGATGAAGTTTTAAAAGCCATTAATGAAATGAAGAATAACAAAGCTAGTGGACCAGATGGGATTCCTAATCTTTAAAGAAGGGGGCCTCGAACTTGTACAACATCTTCATAAACTCATCGAAAAAATCTGGATAAGAGAAGAGATCCCAGAAGACTTCAGGGATGCCATAATTATCACCATCTTTAAGAAGGGTGATAGAACAGACTGTGGAAACTATCAGGGCATTTCTCTCTTAGCTACCGCAAGTAAAATATTTGCTAGGATTCTCACAAACTGTCTTCTGTCTATTTCAGAAGAGATCCTCCCTGCATCTCAATATGGTTTCCGCCCCGGGATAGTAGGCATGATTTTTGCTGCACGTCAGCTCCAAGAAAAATGCCGGGAGCAAAATCAACTTCTTTATATGGCATTTATTGATTTGGCTAAGGCCTTTGATACTATAGACCGAACAGCTCTCTGGACTATCCTTATGAAAATTGGATGCCCCAATAAATTTGTGAATGTCTTGCGACTTCTCCATGACAACATGACGGCAATGGTTTTGGACAACAACTGCTCTCATGGTGCTCCATTTAAAGTGGGATCAGGTGTTCAACAGGGATGTGTTATTTATCGCCCCAACATTATTTGCTATTTTCATCGCCATGATTTTACATTTTGTGTGCAAGGTGAAAGGGAGAAACGTGCTAAGCGAAAAGCACATCAAATGAATCCTTTACAGGACCATCTTCCATCTGGTAACCTGTGTCCTCACTGTGGGAAGCTGTGTGGATCTAGAATTGGCCTCCACAGTCACTTACGGACCCATTGCTAGAGTCTACACAATTTTTTAGAATTTCCTCCTTTTATAATTTTTTTTTTTGTAATTTTTATCCTGGAAGACAATCTTACTCGGTCACGAGTGATCGCCTACTACCAAGCCAAAATGGAAAGTGGCAAACATCATGTATTGAAAAATATAACTCATGTCATTGGAGCTATACACAAATCCAGTCCAGCAAATGTGGGGTAGGGACATATAAAACTGTCTTATGCTGACACAGGCCATTAGGTCCATCTGGCCCAGTATTGTTGACACTTACTGGCAGCAGCTCTCCAGGGTTTCAGGCACTGAGTTTTTCCATCCCTACCTAGAGACGCATGGGATTGAGCCTGGGACCTTCTGCATGCAAAGCATGTGCTCCACCACTGAGCTGTGGCCCTTCCCTCAACTGGGAGGAAGGTAGCATCAGTTTGCTCACATACACATGAATCCCTGGATCAAGCATACAGGTGACAGTAAGCTAGTTTCTGGGGATCTTGCCCATGAGTAATAGTGTCTCAGGGTATGGTCTGAGGGCACATTTGACAATGCAGCACATTACATGTATTTATTTAGTTAGTTCTACCTTGACTTTCTCCCATGATGGAGTTCAAGGTGACATACATAGAGTCTCCAGACCCAGACTTACTTAGCTTCAGTAAGGTTGCCACATAATACCTTCAGTTCAGACCATACCCTGAGACGCTGTTGCACATGGGTAAGATCCCCAGAAACTAGCTTATTGTCACTCGTATTCGTATGCTTGATCCAGGGATTCATGTGTATGTGAGCAAGCTGGTGCTCCTCTGGTGCCCTTCGACCCTTCCTCCCAGTAGAAGGTGGGGAGTGTAGGTGCTCCTCTTCCCTCTCCTCCTCATCTGTTCAGTAGGAAAGGGGGGGAAAGGATGTCTACTACAGAGTCCCTATACTTGTGGGTCTTCTGCTTTTGTTGTATACTATCCTCTCACTCCTACCTAATGAAGAGGTTAAGGAATTAAAATGTACAGTACGGCTTCATCGAGCTAATTTCCATTTCTAAGTTGAGCACAGCTCTCTATGCAGATACCATCTCAGGCAATTATGACTTGGCTACTATTCCCCCTAATACATTCATTTTCCATTCAAGAGCTCTCCATGCTTGTATTTCCAGTGAAGTACATTCAGCATGTTTATCATTTCTTTTTTCATGCCATAATTCAGTATAAACTTATAAGTTGATTTAAAAAAAAAAAAAAAAAACACCTCATCAATGATAAAGCCTAATTTGCATTCACCAGCAATCCCTGTAGAAATATGCAAATATTGTTAAGGTGACCCCAGGGCATGGCTAGCTCTGACAAGTGGCTGAAACATTCATGATCCATTTCAGAACATTTGATATTATTCATGAAGAAGTCATGATTTCTATTGTGTCTCATTGCCCTTTCAAATTTATATGTATACAGCATGGTAAGAGGGTAGGGGAAGGAGATGCCCACTTCACAACTGAAGAAAGGTCCAGCATTGATGCAACTGGGTTCCTTGTTCTTGTTTTGCATCCTTCATCCCATTATTGGCATGTTATTGATGTTAATTTTCTTCTGCTTTGGTGGGTCGGGCTGCTGCTGCTGCTGCTGACAACGTTACATTTAAATCCTGCCTTTTTTCGTCTTGCAAGTAACCCAAGGCGGTTACATAATCCTCCTCCTTTCCATTATTATCCTGTAGGGATATTTGCAGGAAATCATGCCTAATCTTCTGTCTTCCTAATTTAGGAATAAGATATGCATGAAACAGTCACAAAACTGATTAACTGCATTGCTTGACATTTCTTTTGCTTTATTGAAAGCCCAGCTGTCAAGCTGAAGTGTGATTTATTCCCATCCATCCTTCAGACACCAATTCAAAGTTCTGAGGGTTTTAAAAAAATAAAATAAAATGTGTGTGTGTGTGTGTGTGTGTGTCTGTGTCTGAGAGAGAGGGGGGTTGTCTGGCAGAATAACTGTGATGCAAAAGGATTGTTAGTCAATCTGTAATGATATTGGCCTTTCTTTCCCGTGTTAGTTACTCATAGCACCAGAAACAAAAGATTCACAGAGCCTGAGATCCAAAATTTCAGAATGTTTCTTTGGGGAAAAATCTGTCTACTGCTCATGTTCACTTGGCAGCTGCCTAGCGTGGCATCAATCATTTAGTTCTAACACATTATGTTCCAAGGGTTTCAGTTAAATGAATGAATAATTATGGGTTCATGTTATTTCTTTCCTAAGCCTCAATGTATTGGTCTGAAGGCTCATGTTAGAGCAATCAACCTGAGCTTCTTTTTCTACATGTGTCAAAAAGCTGAAATTTGATTGGGCTGTTCATCCTTCACAAGTGCATCATGTCACTTGAAGCATGTGGCAACTGGGATGTTCATTTCAGCAGCAGAGTTTGTTTTTTGTTTTTACTAAAGGAAACAATATATAAAGAAAAAGAAGCATGCCTTTTGTGTCAGTATCTTATGATAATACTCATGACATGTATGCAAAATGATTCAAAAGGTTGGAGTAATCAGTAGGAACTCAGTGCCATGCCTTCTGTGAGCAGAAAGCCACCATTGGATGCAACGGTATGGAAACAGAAAAGTGTTCTAGAAATCACTACTGGTGTCTTAGCATGTATGTTCTGAACTGTTTTAAATAACTACTTATAAGATTTGCAGTCTCGAATCATATATGTCATTCTTCCGCATGATTAGTAAGCCATTATTTTAATTAGAAAATTGAGTGTGCACTTGAAATGAAAACATACCACTTGAATTGGTGATATAGCAATATTTTCTTAACCTTTCATAATTTGAATGCCTTCTGGAATAAACTACTGTTTAGAATAGTGGTAGTTTATACACCCCCTCTATAGAGCACATTCTTCATAATGTTTCTTGCTAGTTATCATTGGTAGCAACTTTTGATACCTTTTGATGATAATTTACACACTTATCATGAACTATTGTGACCACCACCACATCAATATACTAGCATAATTTGTAGATATCTATAAAACTTGGGCTGTGCCAAACATTTGCAGGTTTCTTCTATTGTCACCTCAAAATATATATTTTCCATGAGGAAGTATTGTTTGATAAACAATAAGAATCACTAAAAATATCTAAATTTTTAGAAGTGTTCTCCAATTTTACCCACAATATATTTTCTGATGCTATCTGCAGCAGTGACTACTTCAGATAAGATCATGTGGGTCTTCACAATTCATTAGATACAGTCATTCAAGATGGTGGTGCCCATAGTGTGAACTTTCTAGGTCTGAATGCTCCCCTGGGCTTCCAACAGGGATGGGGAAGCAATTTGTTTGGTTCACATGTTAATGCAAACTTACCTAATGTTGCATTTTTCAACCAATATGCAAACCAAAACTTAGTTATTCTTTGAAATTTGCACTTGTCTAAATTTTGCAAGAGAGTTCGCCAATTAAACATGCATATATTATGGGAAAGTGTACGCAAAAATGCAGTATATTAGGGAAATTGTTGCAAAAATGTGTGTATTAGGCAAAATTGCATACAAAAAATGCCTGTATTTGGAGAAATATGCACAAAAATGCATAGAAATTTTCATGCAAACCTTCTTCAAAAAAATTCTCAAAGTTCAGAATGAACCAAACTCAAGATCCGGAAAATTCTCAAAGTTTGGGACAAACTGAATTCAAAATTGGAAAAATTCTCAAAGTTCCTGACAAATTTAAGATTGGAAAGATGAGAAACTGAAAGAAACCAAAGCTGAGTGTGTAGACCCACGTGTTACAAGACTGTAGTGCCCATAGCATGGACTCTCTAGGAGCACCTTGAATGGTTCCTAGAAACTGTGGCATTCAAAATATGGCTGAAATGTTCAAGACAATTTGAAAAATCACAAAAAGGGAAGCATTTTTCCATCTTAGCTTTCCATTCAGCCCTGGAGAAAATTAAAAACTAGACACATAATGAAAAACAATGCACAGAAAGATGGGCATGAGTCTATGTCTTTATATAATTTATAAAAAATGCATCCCACCTTTCGATTCTCAGAATGGTAGCCTAGCCTATTCCTCTCTCCTTAAGCTTCCATGTGCACCCAGACTAAATGCTAGCAAGGACCTTATTCTCGTTCAGTGGCATCTAAGGAATGTAAAGAGAAACAATCGTAGGGATGGGCGACCTGCTTGGCACTCGACTCGCGGTGCCCGAGCCGAGCGTGAGTGCCAGCTGAGGCGCTTGCTGGACTTCTGGGTCCCCAGCTCTATGTTGTTTACATAGAAAACGGCATTTGCACAAATTTGGCCGTAATTTGTGCAAATTTGGCCGTAATTTGCGCAAATTTGGCTGTAATTTGTGCAAATTAGGCCATTTTGTACATAAACAACGTAGCGCCAGAACCCGGAAGTTGCTTCCGGGTAGTGGTAGGGCGAGTGGAGCTCGGCGGGTTGAGCCCAGCAAGTTCACTTTACTTCCATCCCCCCAATCGAGCTCTGCACACATCCCTATATAAGCTACTTATCTTAGGGATGGGTAGGCAATTTGCTCTGTCAAGTTTCCCGCCTCGGCTTTACCCAATTTGTACCTCCCAGACCTGAACACAATTTGTGGTCAGAAATCCCTACATTTCCAAGCTTGCAATGCATTCCACGAAACAAAACAAAACAAAAAAGCATTCAACAACATTTACACATTTGAAAAATGTGCAAAGAAAACTTCATACATTTCTAAAATGCACACAAACAAATTTTTGTCAGTGGGTGCCTGCCCTGCATACAAAAAGGTGTACATTTGAAAAATCCACACAAAAATATGTACAAATTTCTGTGCAGAAAAAAAGCTCGTATGGAATGGGGTGGAAACATGAGAACCTCAACAAGATTGAGCTTGACAGATTCACCCATCCCTACATCTCACATCAATACCACTAGCCCCTCCCTCTGCCCTGGTACTGTAGCCCAATGGTTAGGGCTGTAGCTGAGACTTTTCTGGTGCACATGGCTGAAAGGGACCATTTCAGGGAGGCATAATCTGTGCACCAAAATCAGAGGTTACAAAGTTGCAGCAAGAAGTACAGGGGATTGTTTAAAATGAGCCAAAAAGTGACAAAGGGAGAGGTTTAAAGCCATGATCTGGTTTATGGATGGCCCTGTGCCTGGATTCTCACTTTGAGCATGGAGTAGTCAAGAGGAAAAGATACTACCTTTGCCAAAGGCATTTCATGTCTTAGTGATGCGTGATGCGCCTAGGATAGAACAGTACAATGTGGACATGCCTTCGGGCAAGGTGAAAGATACTCTCCTTTCCATCACAGGCAGCCTGTGGCTCTTGATTAGAAATTATAACACTTTTTATTACAAAAAGAGAGGTGCACTGAACATGTCCGAGAATACTGCTTTCTTACAGAAAAATGTCTTGTCACCTCATGCGTTACTGCCTGTGATAATAGAGGCATGTGAAAAAGTGATGGATGCTTTTCTTGAAAACTTTGTACAACACGAAAGTCAGCATTTTGGAAAGTGGAGTCTGTGGAGAAGTTACAAAGTACTTTGCTTGTAACAAAGTACGCTACTCCTGGAAATTTTCCTCATCAGGAATGAAGCTTTGGTGTTCTGTAAGCCCAGGGGGGTACTTCTGCTGCTTATCAAGACAGCTGACAGCATTCTTGAATCAATAAAGTTTTTTGCACAAGTTTCTTTTCTGTAATGAACATTCTTAGAGGTAGAACTAGATTGACAGATGTTCCTTTTGACCAGCTGTTGAGATTTGCAGTGACAGATGTGTAGCTAGATAAAAGACAGCTAGCTGGTTAGAGAAATGAAATGCAGGCAATTTGAGCAATTGGCTGGAACTTTCTTTCTGATGTGTGGGTTATGGTATGTATAGGTATATATTGGGGAAAAACTGAAAACAAAATAACAGCCCAGCAAAAGTTTCTCAATTTATCTGCAGCCTCATCCAAATCTAGTTTACTTTGGATGGAGTTTTTAATGGTGGTTCTTAGTTGTTTTATATTGTTTTAGTGATACGTGTGTACCCCACCCTGAGATCAAAGGGTTAAGGGCAGGCTAGCAATTTAAATAATGAATAAATAAGCCTCATTATTTTAAGTGGGGTTTACTGCCAAACATGCTTAGGACTGAAGCCCAACAACCTGAACCTATGCACATTTACTCAGAATTTAGTCCCACTATGTTCAATGGGATTTACTCTCAAATAAGTATGGAACCAATTGTAGTCAAAGTCCCAATGAAATCAATGAAGTGAGCCATGACTAAGGTTGCAATCCTATGCACATTTACCTGGAAGTAAGCTTCATTGAATTAATTGGGCAGATTCCATTGCTTTGTGTTAATTTATTTATTATTTTAATTTATTAGTAATACATATCCTTTTTTATATAGTAAATTCTCTAAGTGGAATTAGTTCTGTAGATTCACAAATAATATTGCATTGCAAGGAACTACATTATTAAACATTCCTAGATTTCTTGCAGTCTTTAGAGTTTCTTCTTTCTAAGAACTGGTGTGTGTGTGTGTGTGTGTGTGTGTGTGTGGGTGGTGTTTGCTGTTTTAATTTAAAATTTTGAGCCAGAGGATGGTGGAGGAGTCACAACACAATAACCATCCACCATGCTCTCAATACCTGTCTTAAGTATATCAGCATCTAGACACAAGATCTGACTCTTTTTCAATTAAGTGATAGCTTCTAAATCAAATTTCTCTTTGCACTGAATTAATGCAATTCCCATCAGATGGACACCAATAATAAATTGTCCAAAATAGCTAAAAATGAAAAAGAAATCAATGGCCATTTCAGACATCATGCACACCTGTCACAGTGCTAATGCATAAACAGTGATGAAGCTAGAGTAATAAAGCTATCAGGCAGTTAAGCTTCGGGATGGGGGCGATGGTTATATATGCATGCATTTTTGGTCAACTTTCACTCCTTTAATATATCTCATAAACGGCTACTGTGATTGAGTTAGGATGCAATCCTATACCCACAAATGCATTCAGTGGGACTTGCTTCCAAGGAGACATGCATCAGATCACACTGTTAGCTGTTTTATGTAGCAGTTTTAGTATAGTTCAGGGGGTCTGCGCAATTTGCAGCTTATCAAGCTGAACACAGTCCGTCAGCCATGTCTTGTGGCCAAGGTCTCAACGGTCAGTCTTACTGTTTTTACAGTCTTAGCAAACAGCAAAAACAGGACAGGAGGTATATTAAGCCCCTGCCAGACATGGTACATGACTAGTGAGTAGAGCTTGGCAGTGTTGCTGGACATGCCTTGGCTCAGCCTTTCACAGCCCAGTGCTCTTCAGATTTCTGGACTTCAACTCCCATCAGCCCCAGCCAGCATGATAGTCAGGAATGATGGGAGTTGTAGTTCAAAACATCTGGAGGGCACCAGATTGGGAAGGCTGCCTTAGCTAGTGTCACATATCAATGGGCCAATGCAGGAGAAAGTAGTACATACAAAGGAATGGAATGTATGAATTTTTATATTTCCCTATCGCATTCTTGCAATCAAATGCCATCTTTATGGTAGATATTGCCCCTAGTGCTGAGGATCTCATTCCCTTAAGTTGATCCTCAGGGTACTACAAACAATCAACAGGTATGCTGAAGAAAACAATATTTGTATAGCCTTAGGGGCTAAATACCATGTTGTTCCATTGATGATTTTACACCAGTTAGCAGGAGAGCAGGGAGGCATGTGTCCCTTTAGCATATCCCATTGCATACCTTCTAAAATAGAATTCCTCATGGACAGAATGTTTGTTTTGTCTGCTTCTTGCAGAGCTGTGGGAGGGGGGGCATAGATGGCACAGAAGCATATTATAATCCTTTCTGGTGCTAGGGATATGTCTTTTCTCCAAATGTCCAGATCGATTAGTCCAAAGGGCATTTGCTCAGCTGTCACACACTGGGCATTGCTCAAAGCTTAAAAGGGTGAATTAAAATGTATTCTAACAGAAAGCCTAGGTAAACTATAAATCCTAATAACAAGGAGACAACATTTTTTCTCTTCATAATGAGAAACTGTAATATCCTGGCTGAACAATGAATTTCCACAAGTGTGCATTTGTTGACTCAAAGATCACAGAGCTATCACCATGAAAGTAGCAATCTTTTTCAGCAGCAAGAATAGAAATTGGAAAAAAAAAGTATAGAAACCTTTGACTGAAGAACTGTTTCTTAAGAAATGGGAAATAACCCTAACTAATGAAATAAAATTAACAAACTGGGCAGAATAAGAGAAGGATGTCAAATAAATGATGCCTCATGTGTCTAGCTCATTTTCATTGTAGTACCTACCCACCTACTGGAATGTTAATTTGAGCAGAATATTGAAGCATTGCTTTCCCTCTGATAGTGTGGTCCTCTGCCCATTACCTCGGGACTAAGTTCCATGTTACTTGATGACAGCATGGGCTGCAGCCTGCACTGTGAGAGGGAAGGGAGGGGCGAGCAATCCATCTAACCTAGCCCATCTTCCTTTGCTCCTCACTGCTGCCACTAATAAGCAGGTTATCTTCATTTCCTGACTACCTGCATGAAACAGCCCTCACATTCCTTCACAAAATTAATAGGACTTACTTCTGAGGACAGTGCCGCCACTGGCTCCAAGTTTTTGTGGACCCTTGGTCAAGAAGACGCCCTCAATAGGCCCTCTCCCTTGGTGAGTCTACCTTCTCAGTGTGCCATTGTCACCAGCTGGTTTTGCTCTTCCTCCTTCCCCCCCTCCCCATCATTGCTACCACTTGCTTGCTTGATAGGCAGAGAGCAAGTAGGCCGTGTGATCTACTGTTCCTCCTTCTCATCACTTCTGTTGTCTGGGCCAGAGTGAGAAGCAGGTTATAATGGTGAAGAGGAGGAGCGACTCCCGGGGCTCTTGTCAGTGGGCCCCTGATGGGGTGTGGGCCCTTGGCAGGTGCCCAGTCATGCCTACCCTTGTCTGGGGAGACATGTATAGTATTACACTGTGAATTAGGTTTGGGAGACAGCAATCCCAAACACATTTAAGTCCCATTGAACACAGTGGGACTTACTTCTGAGTAAATATCCAGAGGAGTGTGCTGTTGTGTATTCCTTTTTTGGTTTATGCTTATATTAACCTGTATGCAGATATATGTATGTATGTGCCTATATATACCTAGGGCCATATCCAATAGGGAGCTTACGCTCCCACCAATTCTCGTTCACCCTCGCCAATTCTGTTGCACAAGTGGTGGGTCCCACCAATTCCATTGTGCAAGTAGGACCCACTGCTTACGTAATAGAGGTTTCACGTTTCTCAGAGGAAGCCCCAGAATGAGCAGAAGCATTTGTTCCTTACGCAAGCTCCACTGACCTGCCCCATTCCAGAAATGAGAATTTCCACTCATTTCTATTTGCCCCCGGAAGCCCTAAATCTCCATTCCGCAAGCAGTGGAATTGGCGGGGCACAGGAGAATCGGTGGGAGCATAAGCACCCCATTGGATACTGCCCATAAATTGGTGGGTTCAAAGATTTCCATCCTTTTGAATTTATTTTTCCTTGCATACTCCTTAAAAGTCTGGACTGCTTACTGAGTTCTGCATCAATCATGCCAAAAATATTGGAGAAGAACCCAAAGCAAAGAAAGGACAAAAATACTTAGGGTCAGAAAACGTAGGACACAATCACCCCTGCATGGGTACAGCCATCTATATGGGGAAGGATACACATAGAGTGCAGTGGAAGTCCTTCCCTTCCCTTCCCTTCCCTGAGTCGCCCTTGGCACACATGCACTGCAGCCATTACACCAGGGGTAGGCAACTTGTGGCCATCCAGATGTTGTTGGACTGCAACTCCAATCATCCTTCACCAATGGCTATGCTGGCTAGGGCATCTGGGAGTTTCAAACCAACAGAATCTAGGGGGCTGCAAGTTGCCCACTCCTGCATTACACAGAATGGGAAGCCTGAGGGCTGCAGATGGGATGTATGAGAATTTCGTTTTTGCTCACAAAGCATGCGAGCATGCCCTGTTCGAGGCTCTGAATACAAGCATGAGAACATGTCCGCTGAAAATATTCATAAGTTGTTGAACATGTGCTCATGTTTGTCTCGTTCCTGATTCCCAGTTCCATTTACACAAATTCCCTGATTTGCACAAATTTCCTCTGTGGACTGAATCGGCCCTGCTTTAGTCTATGGAGGAAAGTTGCACACATTAGGATATTTGCGCACATTTTGAGAGACTTGCACAAACGTGAACAGGGATCAGGCATGAGTTGAGTGGCAAGAGAATGTTTGGAGAATTGTGGCAATTTCGAACATCTTCATTCGTCCATCCCTAGGCCCAGTGCATGCATACTAAGGGTCATAAGGTAGGGAGAGGGCGGGAAGGAATAATGCCAAAGTTGTAGGTCAGGCCCCCTATTGAGAAGCAGACCAGAGGGAAAAGTTCCTCTATAAGTCTGTGCCTCCCTGCTCCCAGAAGCCATCTTCCACACCCAATTAACTTCCAAGGCAGAGACTGGACTGCAGTGCAGCCAGGCAGTGAACAGAATCAGTAATCTACTGGTTGTGCCCGGAAGAGGATCCCTCTCACTCCTACGTGACAAGAACAAAGACCACCCTGCCCCCTGCAATAAGCAGACATCTGAGGCTTAGTTCATAGTTCAATATTGACAGGTTTCCAAGCTCAGCTTGCATTTTGTAACATTTCATCTTAACTGGGGTGGAATTGGTTATTTTTATCAAAAGCATACAAATATAATTAGCCATCGGAGAGTCTGACAAGACTAAAGCAGCAACAGGTGCAGCTGCATCCAGTGGATCTCTTAGAATAATACTTCAGGTAAATAGATAATGCCAATTTAACAGATGACTTTGGAGATTACTTTATGGAATAATAAACATATTGTTACATTGTCACTTTGTCTCACGTTGCTACTTCAGTGTGAACTATTGTGCTTTAGCACTAGCAGCATAATTTTTTATCCTGTTTAGAAGAAACCTCCTTCAACCTGATGATGATTATTATTTTTTTAACCTCTCTGCAGAACATCTTCTGGGTATGCTTCTGATGAGGATTATATTAATTCACTTCAAACTTGAATTTAATTTGGAACTCTGACTCGTTTAACTGAAGGAAAAAAAGTGGGCAGTCTTGAAGGACAGGCCCAAGGGAATCAAAATGGGGAAAGACTCAAGAAGGGTGTGGATGGAATTAAGCCTGATTAGCAGGGTTGGACCTGGATGGAAGTCATATAATCCAAGTCAGGTCTGCTTTAGGGTTCCCAGTTTGCAACCCAGAGGTCTTCTCTGCCTTTAAGCTGCCTGATACAGCAAGAGATGAAGGAACTGTGCCTTTTCCTGCTCATTACATCTTCAGTCTTATGGCCAGTCCTTTCCCATACCTTCTGTATGCCATACCCGGAGTCCTGTTAGCTACAGCAGGCAGGGGAGGGCTAAAAGATGAATAGGTTGGTTAAGCCACGGCTGCTTTTCCTCCCACTGCATCATGTAAAGCAGTCTTCTCCATGCTGGCCATGTTAACTGGAGCTGATGGGAACTGAAGTCCAAAATATCTGGAGGGCACCAGGTTGGGGAAGGCTGATGTAAAGGTACAGCACAGATCTTTGGGGTGCACCCTGGCAACCCGATCTGAGAAGGTAGGCTCAGACAGGGAAGAAAATCTAGAAGGCACAGGGCAAGCATTTTGAAAGGTCAGCTGGATGGACAAATGGGCAGGCTAGTGGAGAAAGCTCTCAGGGGAAGGGCAGGGTCTGAAGCTTTCAAAGAAATTATTTTACAAGCTTGTCAGCAGGCCTGCTCCCCACTTGCTGGGAGACTAAAAACTGGTAAGACTGTGTATGTGTGTGTGTGTGTGTGTGTGTGTGTGCGCAGATGGAGATGGGGATGAGGATGGGGATGGGGAGAGAGAGGTAGTCTTCACATTTTCACTGGGAATACACTAGCCACAGTTAGTTCAGCTACAAGCTTGGTATGGAAGTTCCTCAAAGTAGCCTCCTCATATTCCTTGAAATGTTCCAGTCAGCCTTTCCTTTTGTTTCCTTGACAGAACATCTTATTTCCATTAGGAAGCTAATGGGGTTTAAGAACATACTTGTCAGGGTCATTTACTTCCATTTTATGATGCAACTTGAGGTCGAGTTATATTTTTTTCCCCTCTCAATGTGATGAAAATATTACCTGGCTCACATTCACAGTATAATAAAGGCCCCATCAAATGATTCAATACATTCTGTGTTTGATGCATATGTGCCCTTTTTGTGTACAGGTCACCGAGTGGAATCCAGAAAGTTCTGCATGTTTATGAGCTTCCGCCAGGCTGGGGTGTGTGAACAGATTACACAAATGTGTAGGCTGCTTATCACCTGGTGTGAATTTTAAAGGGTCTTCCCATCTTTCCTCACCTGACAAACTTAATTTCCCCCCATTGATTCTTCTATCGATAGCTGAAAGTACTTTTTGGTGTTTGAAACTTGGCACTGTGCAAAAGGGTAACATATATGTGTCCCACTTTCCCTGAGGAAAAGCACTTTCAGATTTATGTCTTTGCATAATGTGGTGTGAAATTGTCAGACTAATCCTAATGGCCAATTTTATGTGCTGCTCATATTATCAGAGTCTGAAGGGCAATTAGCTGACTGCCATAATTGCATTAGAAGGAAGATTCTCCTACATTCTGGAACCCCTTGATTCTCCTACATTCTGAACATCTTATTGATTTTCATAGTTCTTGATAGTTACTACTGTAAGTGCAATTTTTAGTAAATCACAGCATAACAGATTCATTTGCACTATAATGCTAGATATCTAATCCATAGGATAGGGACCCTGCTAGTAGGAAGCACACCAAATGGATGGCACGGCAGATATTTATTTTTTTATTTATTATATTTATACCCCGCCTTTTTTCCTGCAAGGAACTCAAGGCAGCTTACATAATCCTCCTCCTCCTCTCCTTTTCATCCTCACAACAACCCTGTGAGGTAGGTTAGGCTGAGAGTCAGTGACTGGCCCAAAGGCACCCAGTGAGCTTCATGGCCGAGCGGGGACTAGAACCCAGATCTCCCGAGTCCCAGTCCAACACTCTCACCACTACACCACACTGTTCATACATATTGAAGTATTATGCATTGCTTGCTACAGAATATCTGTATTTCTGTATTCAGGTGTCTCTCCCACTGCACTAGTCATTAGGTCTGAAGAGAGTGAGATTGCACCCTCTAGCCTCAGTCCTGCCTTCTTCACACGTTTGCTTCTGAAAAAGCCTGGATGTAGATAAATTGTATTATGGTTTGACTTTGGTGCAGGCATGCTGTCAGAGTTCAGTCCTGCCCAGTCTTGAACCTGCGGTTTCCTCAGAGGACTAGGGGAATCATAGAGTGCAGGAATCTGCCCCCAGCAAGCTCTAGTGCTGCTAGAAACCCTGAGCAATCCACTGCTGCTGTAGAGCCTTTGGACCCTGGCATTCCACCTGGAGGACCGGTGACCTCCACACAAGTTGCCCGGGCTCCCAGCCAGCCCTCAGGCACTCCCATTACCCCCAGTCCCACAGGAGCAGAGGAGATGGTGAGCCAGGCAAGAGCTTCAGGGCTGCTGGCAAAGTGCCTGGCTAGCCGCGCAGAGCTCTCCTTCACGTGAGACTACTCAGGAGAAAGGGGAACCTGCCTGGATTCAGGCCCAGCTGAGAACCAGCAAAGGATGGAGCCTCCAGCTCCTATTGAAGCTCTCCGTCTGAGCCAGATCATTGCTGAAGCAACAGCTCCCTTGGGGCTCCAAGCGCCAGCTGTGTCAGGTTCAGAATTGCAAGCCTCTCTAGAACCAGGGAAATGGGGACAACTGCCATTTCCAGGGTTTCTTATTTAACAGAGCACCCTTCCCCAGATGCCCTCCAGATGTCATTCCAGCCAGCGTGGCCATTGGCCATGGAGGCTGGGGATGATGAGAATTGTAGTCCAACATATCTGGAGGGCACCAGGCTGGGGAAGGCCAGTACAGGGAGAACTTTCATGCATACAGTTAGATGTGCACATGGGCTCTCTCAGACATTACGTGCCTAGGGAGTTGGCGAGAGAACAGAGGACTCGATTCGGTTTCCTCTCTGCATATATTTATTATAATATGTGCCTAGAAATTATACTGAGTGAGGCCAGTGGATGAAATCTCACTCACCCCTGCTACACAAGGTAAGCAAAATGTGTGTACCGCTGAACTGTATGAGAAAACACCCCTTCGTGGGTTACTCATATGCTCCATAATACCCAATGGGATAGGGAACTGATCTATAGCAGTATTTTAAATGCCTATGCAGAGGTATTGTTCAATGACAGCATAAATCCTGATATTTATACTGCATAAATCCTGATATTTATCCCATGGCTGATGGAAACATGTAAATCTCTGTGATTCCAGCTGCCTTTGACTGCTTCGCACGGCCAGCAGAATTCCAAGTGGAGTTTTTCCTGGCCATGTGAAGCAATCATTTGCACGTGGGGATTAGGGAGACTGAAGCCCCCACAGTTCCTGGCTGCAAATGCTTCCCATGATCCAAAGCAGGATTTCTCCTGTCTGTGCATAGGAGTTTGGGGGAAGGGGTCAGCACCAACTCAAGACATTTTGCTTTCTGACGCAAAAGACAAGATGGCACCCCACCCCCAATTCCGCATACAGAATGTGGCCATACTGGCAGTTGAATCTTACTTCAATGCCCATGACAGGACAGTGTCCTCCACCACACCTGAGGACAGCAGGCTCTCTTAGAGCGCACAGGGCAGGCTAGCTTAAAGGGCCCAGGGGAAATGCGTGGGTGACCACCACCCAGTCTTCTTTCAGGCAAGCTTTTCAAGCCTCCAAACCTTGTATCCAGGATTGAGCTTGGTGAATTTGGGTGACATCTCTAAGTGTGAGTCTCTTGGGCTTCCCTTCTGTATAATGTCCAAAGTCTTTCCCTCTTTCCAGGGACCCACTCAAACTGTGGCTGCGTGTGCGTTTCTTGGGGATCTCAATAGAGCAGGTGGGAACACTCACCATATTATAATTCTCTGGGTTCATTGGGGGTAAGCAAGATACTGTAGTTAACTGGTATAAAACCACTATATGTTTATACTGTAGATATGCCCTAATACCTAATACATACCTACCTCTAGGTATGTATTACTTTGGGAATAGCTCATAAGTCAGTTATATAAGAGGAAGGCCACTTAACTCAAAGATGAAAGAAAAATCAATCTTATGGTGGAGGTGCAAAATCCTTAAAAACAATGTATCTGACATCCTTAACACCCACAATCAAATAACTATAAAAACAGCTGCCCAGAGAGAAACTAAGGGAATGCTAACATTGCTCTTCTAAAGGGGAACTGAATGCTGACAGCTTGGGCAGGTGTATTCTATTGTGTGATTGGAGAAGAACATTTGTTATTTGATGAGTTTTGACATGCTTCAAAATGTAGCAAAGGGATGTTTCTGCTAGGGGGTGACTTTTTTACAATGGAAAAAACTATATTCATGATGTGAGTTTTGTAACAGATGTCAAGTATAGTGAAGTGAAGTATAATTAACTCCATCTCATTGGCATGGTAGCAGCAAAGTAGTTCTTTAAAAAGTAAGAGATGCACACACGTTCTTTACTTAGTTTCTTTTTGCTGGAATAATAGAAGCCCTATTCAGGTATTCGGGTATTCGGGAAATACCTGTATTCATGTGTTCTGTAGACATGTGAGAGGGAAGAAGTGAGTACATGGACACTAGCTCCGGCCCTTCTTTCACCATCCTCATTGTCCTCCATGAATTGAAGGTGCTGCAGCGGGAAACCTTTTGTAGTCATGGAAGCTCCCTATGCAAGAAGAACCTTGATTTTACAGGGCTGCAAATCACATGGAGAGCCTCAACAGATAGAAAAAGCTCCCCACTGCAGAAGTCACTCTCAAGACATTGAGGGCAATGAGGATGGTGACAGAGGAGGGCAGAGGTAGCATGCTTGGTCCTCACTCTCCTCCCTCACATGTTCCTCAGACACCTGAAACACCTATAGAATTCTGCATATCTGCCTCTAAGAAACCAGACATTTACCTGCCTGCTCTGTGCATGGAGAGCAGGGTGTGCACAAAATAGCTCCCCTCCTTCCTCCCCTCTTATGTGGCTTTAATGCTTGGCTGCTGCCGCTGCATATTATGTATGATACATCACAGTCAGATCATTCACTTCAAGGTAAGCCCTCCTGGGTCTCATGTTGAAGCATTTTAGTGACCAGCTCCACACAGTTAGGCTGGCCAGGTCTCACCATTTAGCCTGGTGTTTTGGGGTTTCAGTTTCCTCCTTATGAGGTTGAAACCAGCAACTCCACACACAATGCTGCTTTGAAGGTCTCTGGAATAAGGAGTAACATTTCAGAACAAAGGGCAAGAATATAGAGGAAAAGCTATTCCCTGCTTAGTTTCCACCAGGTGCCAGTAAGCTCCATACCTCTCCTACCAAGCTTTCACCCCAAGCTGCCTGATCTCACAGGGCTGGTCCTGATCTGATTTAGTGTGGCATGAAAGGGCAGCAAATTATTATTGTATGTTATAGACAATAATAACCTAGCCTGATGTCCTCTGGTGTGATGGAGGACACTGTCCTCTCACCAGTGTTGAAGTAAGATTCAATTGCCATTATGGAAAGATGTGCCATCTTGTTCTTTACAAAATTTATTGGGTTGGTGCGACGACATGGTCCCTTACACTTTAGGACCACGCGCATAAACCCTTCTCAGGCTAAGCATCAACACTTAAAAACCTGAGTGGAGGGTCAAATGAAACCTTTCCCCTACTAATGAGGGAAAAGATTAATACTGGTTATTTAGGATCTAGCTTAAATTTATGATACTGAGGGTACAAAGGTGTATGTATGTGTAGATTTGAAAGTAATGCAGGTTAATAACACCAAGCTGACACATAGGATTTGGGTAGCAAACAAAATAAAAATAAGTTTATTTTAATTCTCCAAATCTTAGTTCCAGAAAATACAGTAATACCTTGGATTACGAGCATAATTCGTTCCAGAACCATGCTCGTGATCCAAAATACTCGTACATCAAAGCGAGTTTCCCCATTAGAAATAATGGGAACTCCGCTGATTCGTTCCGCAACCATTTAATCACTGCTTTGCCCCATGAAGGGAGCCGGCAAAGCAGTGATTAAATGGTTCTGGAATGAATCAGCGGAGTTCCCATTATTTCTAATGGGGAAACTCGCTTTGATATGCCGGCTCCCGGGGTCCCGGCCGCACCTCACCTGCCTCCACTCGCTCTGCCAGGAGTGTCCAGGAGGCAGGGGCTTCCCTTGAGGCGCGGCGCGGCTGGGCTTGGCCACCACCTCGCGCTGCTGCGCCGGCTGGCCAAGTGTCCAGGAGGCGGGGGCTTCCCTGGAGGCGCGGCGTGGCCGGGCTTGGCCGCTGCCTCGCGCTGCTGTGCCGGCCGGCCGCATAGCCAGGAGGTGGGAGCTTCCCTTGAGGCGCCCGAGGTGCATCTCCCTGCCTGGGAGCCGGCAAGTGCTTTGCCGCTCGCAGGGAGATGCGTGGATCCGCTCCAGCTGCTTCCTACCGTTGCAAGCGGCGGCTCACGGAGAGGCGAGTTGCCCGCGCCGCCTGTGGTCCCGTCGCGTTACATCCGGCCCCATCATTGACGGGGCCGGATGTGACGCGACGGGACCACAGGTGGCGCGGGCGCTGCTTGCGACGGTAGAAAGCAGCTCCATTCTTCAGCTTGTGCCTCCATTCTTCGGCTCCCTGCTTGGGAGCAGACAAAGCGGCAGCGCGAGGAGCCTCCAAGCACCCCGTGGAGGTAAAGCGAAGGCGCCCCGGCCGTCGCTCGCTCTGCGTGCGCCTCGCGCTGCCGCTTTGCCTGCTCCCTGCCTGGGAGCCAGCAAAGCGGCAGCGCGAGGCGCACGCAGAGCGAGTGATGGCCGGGGCTCCTTCGCTTCACCTCCACGGGGTGCTTGGAGACTCCTGGCGCTGCCGCTTTGCGCGAGGTGCATGCAAGCTTTGCCGGCTCCCAGGCAGGGAGCTGAATGGAGGCACAAGCCGAAGAATGGAGCTGCCCACTAGTGTGCCTCTGCGTGTGCCTCGCGCTGCCGCTTTGCCGACTCCCAGGCGATGGCAGCGCGGGTGGCTCGCTATGGGGAGGCGAGCCGCCGCTGGAAAATAAAAGGGAGCCACATAGAAGAGAAAAGGGAGCCGCTTCAGGATGCGACGGGACCGGGTATGGCAGCGCGGGCGGCTCGCCGCAGAGAGGCGAGCCGCCGCTGGAAAAGAAAAGGTGGGGAGTGGCGGGAGCGCCTCCACGCATGGAGCCGGCAGTGCTTTACCGGCTCCCTGGCAGGGAGCCGCGGAGGCCAGGCGTGGGCGCTCACTCTGCGCCGGCAGCGAGTAACCCGGTGTGCTCGTTTTGCAAGACCTCGCTCGTTTAGCGAGTCAAAATTTTTGCTCGTCTTTCAAAATGCTCGCACACCGGGTTACTCGTAATCCAAGTTATTACTGTAACTTAAAACCTGCCTACCCCTTATACACTTTATAATTAACCTAAGTCCCTACAATTCTAAATACTTTCACTCCTCATACAATCACTGATTCCTCTTAAAACTCCTGACAAGACCCAACTAACCTAACTCCCAAACTCTCTAACACTGCCAACACACTCCAACCAACACTCTACTTCTTAACTCGACTAACTCTGACATCACTCAAACACTCCTTATATACTCCTCCCCCCACCCTTTCCAAGACATCACAAACCACACCCACTCGGTTCAACGTTCTAGACACACTAAACATACTAATGCAGACATACACCAGGGAACTGAATTGTGGGGTTACGCCACAGTTGGCCCTTTATATTACTGTATTCTTACTCCCTGGAAGAGGCATTTGTAAGATTTTCTGCCTCAGATGCCAAAAATCTTAGCCAGTCTTGGAGACTACGCGCCATGACTTGGGGATGGAGGGGCACCATTTGCTATTCTGCATCAGACAGTAAAATGTCTTGGGCCATCCCTGTTGCCAGGCACCACTCTGAGACTTATGAATTACCAAAAGAAAGAACAAAGGAAGGCAGCAATTTACATAAAATTTGCACATGCTAATTTATATGTATAGATGCAAATTTTAAGATAATTATTATGATTTAAATAGAAATATGGTACATCTTGCGATAGTGTGGAAGGCTGTGACCCAGGTGACCTGTGTGTCTGCCTATTCAGTCTGCTGTCCAGGTGCTCACTCTTGATCAGCAACAGTTCTTAGGGTTCTTTTATCTTGAAACCAGACTTGGACAGGAATCAGGACAGCCCTTCAAACAGAGGATGCCTTCAAATAGAGGATGGTCCTCTATAAAAGGGGACATATAGCTAGCCTAGGCCTTTTCCACACAATGCAGTGCAGTGAGTCAGAAATAAGATCATGGAGTCCTAAGGTAGAAGTGTGAAGAAGTGTACCACTTCGCCCTGCAAAGGGGAAGTGTCACATTTTTAATGCTTTTCTAAATAAAAATGCTTCCTACAAATAGAAACCTAGCACAACAGGGAGAGGGCTTCACTCTTCTGCTTGATGTGTGTGTGTGTGTGTGTGTGTGTGTGTGTTATTTTGGAAAGTTTATTACATGGGAGCATTCAAAAATAGAATCCTCCTCCTGTAGTCCGGAGTAGTACCATCCTTTCTCCTGCATGAATAGTCCAGTCCTTAAGGTCTCAGCCTTAGAAGGAACCAAACCAATGACCTGCAGCTCCTGCTTATGCCAAGCATAAGCGAACGCTGGAGAATCACTGCCAGTCAGTGTAGATGATACTACTGAGCTGGATGGACCTGGTTTGGTATTTGGCGACGTCCTATATTCTTACATCATTGTGTCCCCAAACATAGATGCTCCAGCAGCAGAACACTGACTTTGAGGATCAAGCTGTTACCCCTGCATTCACTTTAAAGGTAATTTAGTAAGCCTGCCAAGTGGGTTGTTCAGCAGTATTCTTAAGTAATTTATTCAGAAGTATGTCCCACTGAGTTTAATAGGAGGTACTTTCTGGTAAGTGTGCATTAGGTTTGCAGTCTTAGTATTGTTGCAGACCTAGCTTTCTCTTATGCAAAGCGGCAAAGTGGAATGTGTTCTGAAGTGGGAGATGAACCATTAAATCCTACTTTTAGCTAAAAGGCCAGTTTAGAATGTTGTACTCAGCTGCCGGGTGGGGGGGGGGGGATAGGGTATGCGACGTGAAAAAAGCCAATTTGGACTTTATTCTGAGGAGGGGAAAGTATGAGCCGAGAGAGCTTTCAAAGAGCATTTTGAATCTGGAGAGAGAAAGAAGTTTGTTCACAGTTTTTGAGCTGGCTGTCAAGAAATGATTTTTATTTAGGAGCAGAGATATTTTCCCGTGCACCACTCACTTCCCCACTCACAGCACATCTCCGCATGGTTCAGCGTGTATAGCAATGTCCTTGCCACTCCTTCATGCCCCCAAACTAGTAGTTTATTCTGGAATCACCCCTGCTTTAGAGGGCGGAGAGTGCTTCAAGCATGTAATGTTGCTTTGGGATTTAGAACAGTAGTGTGCCCACTCGCTCCCTGCTGCACAACCTGTACATTTGTAAATAAACAGATTTTACAAGAACACTGCAAGTCTCCAGGACTCTACCCTCAGAGGAATGCAAAGCTCCCCTGGAATTTCCAACTGCTCAGCAAAGTAGGATCTCTCTCTCTCAGACACACACACACACACACACACTACTGTTCTAGGATACCCTCATTTTATCTTCTTTAAAGTAGCCCTTCAGCTCTTCCAGAAAGTTTCCTGCTGTGCCCACATTCAGCTCAGCAGGGCTGAGCTCATTACCGGGTCTCCCTTAGCAGAGAAGGAGCATTACCAGGGGCTCAAATGCAAGCTCAGCAACAAATACTGGGTGGAGGAGACAGGGGAGAGGGGAAAAGGCACAACACCCTCACTTTTTGGAAGAGGAGGCAAGGCTATTTTTCTGCTCTCTTGGGAATGACAACTATAAGGCTGCCGTAAGTCCAACAAATATTCATAGACAGTCACACAAGCCCATAAATGAGAACAATTATGATTTTGTTTTTTTCAGCAGGCTCTTAATTAGTATATTTTCAGTTCCTAGATCATTATGAAATATTGTTATGTAGCTTTTTGGCCTTCTCCAGCAGCTCAGCCAAGCAGGTTATTCTTCAGAGAGGACAGTGATCCAGTTTAGGAACACAACCAATCTTTTATCTGTTCTTCTTCTCAAACACAAACTAGGCCTCCCTTCTTCAGACTCCATGCCCCCACACACAGAGAGAGAGAGAGAGAGAGAGAGAGAGACAGGCCTTCTTATTCCCAACAACCTCTCTTGCCTTCTGGGCCTGCCTTTCCACAGATAGCTCTCCTACATGGGGCTGCTCTTAAAGATACATGAAGCATAAACTGACTTTGTTACAATATAATTAATTTTTTTAACGAAATAGCACTAGAAATAGGGCACTAGGATGTCTCATGTTTATTCAGTATTGGTTTGCAGTACAGTTTAATCTGACCCAAGGCTGACTGGGGTTTAGGCCCAGCTGTTTTCAGCATTAGTGCTGAAGCCTGAACCAGATGAAGTTATAATAAAGGAGAGGGCCTCTCTGATAATGAAGCAGCATGCGTTTTCTTCAGATGAGGTATTCCTGTGGTTTTCCACTGCTTACTTCTTCCTCTTATTAATGGGCCCACACATGCAGAACCAAAGCTTCAGCTGCATATTTCTTCCACTCATAAATAAACAACACCTGCTTTCCTAGGAGTGTACCCCTATTTCACAATATTGATCCAGTGTCAGAAACATTAGAGGAACTCAAGCCAGCAAAGACTTCAGTGCAGAAGGCAGCTAGTGACTGTACAAAGCAGTAAGGATTGGCCTGTATCATCCCTTGATGGGATTAAAAAGGTCCTTGGCCCCATTGCCCTTAAAGATGCCACCACAAAGCTGCTGGATGACAAGTTGGTCATTGACAGAAGCAAGCGGCTATCATCTTGGGTGAGACAAATATTTCACAGACAGTGCACAACAGACATTGGGAGATACCTGCCATAGATGAGCTCAATATGCAGTCCAAGCACAAGAGCTGAGGCAAACCATAGATTTGTGGGCACAGGAAAAAATATCTGGAAAGAATGGCAGCAGTGTACAGATGCTGGAGGAATTCCATCGTTCTGAATTCCAGTATGAACCAACTTGATTCTCTCTTGCCGGTATAATGGGCAGTTTGGAACTTACTTAGCGGCTGGCTTTCATACTTCCCAAATGTTCCAATGCGTTTCTCAGCTCAAACTGTTATCAAATGCCTTTAGAGGTGCATATTTTGAGAGAAAATATGTTCAAAAATGCATATTTTGAGAGGAAATACATTTTAAAATCTGCAAAATTTTGTGTGGATTAAAAAAAAATGCAGATTGATGTGGAAACAGGATAGAGTGAACCTGTCAGTGAAAACATGTAGGGTGGGAGGAGTTGTCCCTGGGGAAGGTGGATAACCTGTTGGAGATGCCCCTCCTTTCTGGACTGCTTGCAGTATATTTCCTGTTGTAGAACCATGTGCTGCAGGTCCTTCAAGCTCTTCAAAACGGCATTAACAGCCACTTAATTAATTGTTTCTTTTGCTGCTTTACTCACAGAATGCACTGTGTTTAGTACCAGTACTAAAATTGCCTGCTTAACTTTGTAGTTTGCTTTGGTGCTTTTTTTTTTTTTTTTTTTAGTGTATTAGTGGTATTCCAGAAGAGTAGACTTCCACAAGGACTATAAATAAAAATGTGAAAGTTTTAAATTGTGTGAGACAGCTTTGCAATGGAAGGGAGCGGAACCAGGGCTTTCTTTTTACACAACAGTGATGTGCTGCCAGGAGGGGGGCAGAATCTGCTCAGTCCTTTAAAAAGGGAACTGGTATGATCTCATTTGAGATCAAAAACAGCATTCACATCCACTTAATTGTTTGTTTCCTTTGCTACTTTACTCCTGGAAGGCAGCACTGAAACTATAGTTGCTTCTTTAAAAAAAATAAATATGTGTAAATGTATGTTAGTGGAACTCCAGAAGAACAGCCTTTCACAAGGACTATGAATACAAAATAAAATTGTGTGAAACAACCTTGTGATGATGGGTGGGTGGTGGTGAGCTTTTCTTTTTACAAAGCAGGGAGAGGGGAAGCTGCTCAGCCTGCTCTCTGCCTGCCCACTAGTAAGTAAGGTCCCTTTCTAGCAGGCATGTCCATTGGGAAACTGAGCAGGAAGTTAGGAGACGCAGGAGAGCTGCATGTTCCATATGCACAATAATTAAATAAAACAAAGGTTTTTTTTAAAAAAAAAGACTGCATGGCCAGGGGCGGGGGGAGGTTTTTTTTTTAAAAAGCGGTATGAGTAGGTGAGTTACAACACACATGCCCAGAATGAAGAAAAGGTACTGTGGGAGGGGACCAGAGCAATCAGAAGAGAAAGAGGAGGGACAATTTCTGTCATGGACTGCTTCTGTGTGTGTGTGTGTGTGTGTGAAGGACGTGTGTGAAGGACCGCAGCTGGTCCTTTCCTGCGAGATCAGAAGCTACATGGCTATTTTGACAGCTTAGAGCTCCTGCTCCTGCTCCCTGGGTCAAATCAGGTCAATTACACTGGATTGAGGCATGGAGTCAGAACCAAACTACTCCTTAGGCAGAAGTGAAACCAGTTTATTGCAGTAGTAAACAAAGGAATTAGGTCAGGGAGATTAGGGAGTGAATTTGACAAAGGGAGAGTGAAGCTTACTATACACACAGGCAGAACTATCAAACAAAAAAGAACCTACACCATTCTTATCTAACATTGAAGAATCTACCCTAGTCTAATACTAGAAACTACAATGGACTTACGGCAGAATACCCAGGCAATCTGCTTGGGGGTTGAGTGTCCGGGCTGGCCTGAGCCGACAACCCACTCCGTGCTCCCTTGCACCTTGTTCCCAGCAAAGTTCAGAAGCTGTGGCTGCTTCTTTTACCCCCTCGCTCGCTCGCTCCCTTCCCGATCCCCCGACCCCTCCCTCTCCTGACAGGACGAACCGGTTCAGCCAGGCGGGAAGGGTGCTGAGGTTTTGGCGCCACATTTTCCATGGCCCCTCAAGGGTGCTTGGAACGGTGATTGTGTGGGTGCTTGACAACCCATTGAGGGTGTCTGGGGGAAACCATTCAAATGTAAATGCGTGTGTTCCAGACTTGGCAACCCATTGAGGGTGTTTGGTGAAACCCATTGGAATGCAAATGTGTGTCTCGGACTGAGCTCTCCTGCCCTGGGCAGGGATTACAGTATGCCGGTGAAATGGGGCAAAGTGTGTCTTTGTCAGGCTTTCTCTCCACAGTGTGCATTTGAAATCCCAGTATACCCACTGAGAAAAAGGGGTCTGGTGTGGATCGTAGGTTGCAAGACTGCAGGCAACAAAACCCAGTACAGAAACTGCCTAACTGCAAAAAATGGGGGGGGGGGACTTTGTGTGGAAAAACTCTATGCCTCCATCATCTCCATGCTGCACTGCTAGGATGAAGGAGAGTTTCTGCAGCAAGACACCTAAGGTGCTAACATTATCACACAATGCATTAACAGATGCAACCAAGAGACTACAGCACTTATGTAATCTTCCCCATGTCGATAAGGAAAGCATTTGCTAGAATAACACTTAGGAGACTTCCACAAGTTTCTGATTCGAGTACATCTCCTGAGACACACTGCAGTTTCAAGACAAGGATATATCTATCAAAGGATGTCTAAACTCACCTGTAGGGTTGGTGTTATCCCATTTTCCAGATGTTCATTTTGTGTGCTATGCAATCATTAGGAAGCTTGAGGATTGTAGTGCACAACTGGGTTTAAAGAAAATTAGGATTATCCAAGATACTTTATTACATGATGATTTCCAAAACTGTATTTCAAAACAGTATTGGTTTGGCCATACTGAATCCACGTTGAAATGCTGCAACAAACTTTAATAGGAGCAGTGACAGTGAATTACAGATTTAAGGGCTTGAACTGGAATCATCATGGTCTGAGGTTGTGACTTATTTGAGTGAAGAAGTACCTGGGTCTGTGTCTGGTCAGGCCTCAGAGCCCTCCTCAGGAACACAGTGGCTAGGTTCATACAATCACCGGGGAAGAGAAGCCACACCCCCTGTGCACACCACGCGATTTGCCTAGTTACCCTCATGGCACACGGGTTGTCATGTCATCTGAACCCAGCTAGGTGTGTGGTGGTGGGGTGGCTTCCAAGCCACCCCAGAACCCTACAATAAGCCATGGGTTCTGGGGTGGTTTGGAAGCCACCCCCGCTATGCGCCTCACTAGGTTTGGACAACACGGCAACCCCACGCCACAAGAGTAATTAGGCAAATCGTGCGGCGCGTGACCAGCACACACGTGTTCAGGGAAAAGAAGCCACCGTGGCATCTTTTCCCTGGTGATCATGCGAACCCAGCCACTAAGAGTAAGGTGATGCAACATTGGCCTCTGCGATTAGAAGGCAGTATCAAGCCACTGGATTGGCCAAGGCTGGTATAAGTATAAGGAACATGGCTTCCCCCGCCCCCACTGTGTAATAGCAGTACTACTTTCTGTGTGCTGTATTCCACACAGCACACAGTCCTTGGTCTCGAGTCACGAGTTGAGTCACGAGTCTTTGGACACGAGTCTCGAGTCCGAGTCCAAGTCCTTGGTCCAAAATGGTGACTCCTGAGTCCCGAGTCACTCCCAAAGCTGACTCCACGAGTCTCTATTAAAATCAGTGGGGGGGTTTCCCAACAAAATAAGGCTACTTCAGATGTGTGGCTTAAATAAATTCTAGGCACAAGTGTGCCTTTTTATTTCAAAACTCTGCAACTGATTTTGGCAAGAACAGACCAGGCAGACAAACCCAAAATAACCAGACAGGCAGAGGAAGCAGGGAACCCCAAAGCAGGCAGGCAGAGGCCTTTGTCTTGGACAAGTCAAATTGTGGAACTGGTTAAGAAGAGACCAGGCAGGCAGAGGAGGCTGGGAACCTCAAACAGGCCAAACCCAAAATGTCTGAAAAGTTGCATTTTAGGAAAATGATTTTTAAAAATAAACTTGCTGTACTTCCTAAAACCTATCCATGTTGCATTTGAGGAACACAATTTTGGAACACAAGTCCTTGGTCTCGAGTCCCGAGTCGAGACTCGAGTCCCATTAAAAATATTGGGACTCGAGTCTGACTCGAGTCAGAGGGGGGACTCAGTCCGACTCAAGAGTCGAGTCCTGGAGTCCGAGTTTCCATCCCTGCTGTATTCTAGCTCTCAGGTTCAGCAGCTGAGCTGAGGAACCTACTCCAGAACCAGATTTGTATACAGCTACTCCTGGACCAGTGTCCTGCTGAATGCTATCATAAAGTCTTCTTATGATTGGGTCACGGGTCCTGATTCCATTGAAATGATTAGTGCAGCTTAATGTGCAAAACATTCTTATGTCTGAGTGTATACTGAGTGTATACCAATATAACTTCCCATTAAGAAAATAATCCTATGTCAAATAATAACAGCAGTCTAATTATAGATCCTTTTTTTGTTCACTCTTCGCAGAAATTGAAAAATTCCAGAGTTCTGATGAGAAGAAGGAAGATGAAGAGAAAAAATATCTCGATGTCATCAGCAACAAAAATATAAAACTGTCAGAAAGAGTATTGATTCCTGTCAAACAGTATCCAAAGGTATTGTAATAACTATATAATATAAGATATACTGTGCTATTTTGATAGATTATTGTGGTTATAGTTGTAATTAGATACCATGTTCAAAATGCTAACTCAGGGTGTTATAAAAAGAGATTGAAAATACGTTCATGCCTCTGTATTGTTTTCAGTAATTGCTGGATCAATTTTTCAGATTGTGTTTTGGGGAAACACATATTGAGGACAAACCAGGGTCAGGGACCATAGCTCAGTATTAGAGTACATGCATTGCATACAGAAGGTCCCAGGTTCAATCTTTGGTATCTTCAGTTACAAGGATCAGGTAGCAAGTAATGGGGAAAACCTCTGCCTGAGATATAGCAAACAGCTGCTTCCAGTCTGACCTGGTATAAGGCAGCATCCTATGTTTCAGCTATGTTTCAGTTTTGCCTTTGTCTTCATTCAGGGTGAATAATGCCCACTAACTTTCAAAGAAATGTTGACGATAGGGTTGTATTAAGTTTATGATCTCAAATCATCTGGAAATGTCATGTTTGCAGTCATGAACATGAACAGTAGATTATTATTATTTTGGAGAAATGTTCGCGAATTCATGAAAATTGTGATCATGTTTGAAAAATGTGCATTTTTCAAAAAAGTAAAAAAGCATTTTTTTTTTTACTCTTTAGTCAATGGGGAGAAAGTGCACACTTTTGAAAAATATGCATAGAAATGCGCATCGTTCCCATTCAAAAAGTGCATTTTTCCCATTCAAGCAAACTGAAAAATAAATCAAAGATGGGAGCAAGGCAGAACAAGCTTGAAACTGTGCATTATGGAGAATTTTGGCAAGCTCAAAAATCACTAGTTCTTCCATCTCTAATAATCTACCAAAACACTGTTCCAGCAGAGATCTTCTTCTTTCCAAGAGTGCTTCTGCAGGAGAAAACATTGAAGTTGTCTTGAAAATGGATTATAACAATTGAGGATGTCTTTTTAGCTGGTAGCTCCATGTCAGTGTTTGTTCAGTTTCCATTCATCTTAACTGCTCAGGCCCACATTGTATACAGCAGTTACTCATGACCGTTGCTTTATCTGTTAAGGGAAGTAACATAGAAGCCATGGTTAAAGACCACCATCCCACTAGCTGTACCAACAAAGTACTTCAGTTTAGGCATGTGCCATTGGGCTGCCAGGAATGGGCGTTCCTGCCCCTTCCTCCCTGTGGCAGCCCCTCCAGCCCCCTGAAAATACTACACAGAGGATCAGGGGACCCTGCTGAATGGGTGAGCTGTGGTTTGGGGGAGAGGAGGGATCCCCCCAAATTAGGCAGAAGCAGTGGTAAACAGATATTTTGTGGGCGTCCGCGTGCTTCTGTTCAGCAGCCATACCTTTTTTTACGACACCCCCCCGGCGTTCACGATCACGTCCACCTTCCCTACGGTTTCCCGGGGGAACGGAAGTGACGTGACGGAGCTCCCGTTGCGTCACTTTCGGGTTCTGGCACTACGTTTTTAACGTGGATACCAGGGGAACCCACCTAAAACGGCCACGATTTTCCATTCACAACGATTTTAGGTGGGTTGCCCTGGTATCTGCATTAAAAACGCAGCACCAGGACCCAGAAGGATGCGACGGGAGTTCCGTCGCGTCACTGCTGGAACTGGGAATTCCCGGGTCGCCATGAGCGGACGGTAGGTGCGGGTTGTGGCAGGCATTCATGGGCGCATGGGGGGAGAGGTGGTTCGCGGGGGGTTCAATAAGACGAATGGGGCGCGTTCGCATCCGCTTGAAACCCCCCCTTCGAAATTCTCATACATATAGTGCCATTAATGTAAATGGTAGCTGGCAGAGATTCATTTGGAAAAAGATGGGTCACTATTCCAATGAGTTTATAAATATCTAAATTGTGACAGTGGAGGAGTAAGCAAATGCAACCACATCCACAAACATTAACACTTCTAAGATCATTTTGAGCTCTTCTGTTCCTCTGCAAGATCTCTAAACTCCAAGGGAAGGTGCTTAACTTTGATTGGTCAGCCACCAACCACTCAGTGCCCTTATGGGCAGGAAAACAGATAGATATATAAAGGGCAAGTATCCAAATTAAGGGAAGAGAGGGCGAAAGCATCCCATTGTTAGAGCAAGCTGGCCCTTTCTTCACATTGGAGAGTGTGGCAAAATAGGAGGATGGTCAGTGTCATGCCGCTGCCCATGGGCAAAACGTTATATCTGTTAGTATGTGAGGAGAGGGGGAGTGTGAGAGGAGTGTGGAATGTTGGATGTCTGCTGATTGGCTGAGAGAGTGAGAAGGAGGGGTGAAGCCTGTTATATAAACAGTGGGCGGTGCTGTTTGAGAGGGGATCTCAGAGAGGAATCTGAGAGGGAGAAGAGGGTGTGGGTCACAGAGAGGAGTCTGAGAGGGAGAAGAGGTAGTGGTGTGTGGGAGAGAGAGAGAGAGAGAGAGAATGAGAGAGAGAGAGAGAGAGAGAGAGAGAGAGAGAAGTCTTAGTGGAGTCTAGGGAGAGGGGGAGTATTGGGTAGTGCTGTATGAGAGAGACAGAGAGAGAGAGGGAGTTTACAAAGTTAAGAATCCTTTAACATTATCTATTTCCCTACCCTTGATTGTAAATAAATAAACTTGTTTCCTTTTTAAAAATTTAAAAGGAGTGGTCTGAGTTGGTTACCCTGGAGGGGGTTGGTGGCAGCAGAGGAGATTAAGAAAGTGTGGAGGTGGGATTTGACCATATAAAGCTTCGGGTTCGAATCACAAGGTGGGGGTTGAGGGGTGAGGTGTCACAGTCAACTTTCTTTAGTTCTGCCATTTAATAGCCAGTTTCATTCCAAACAAATATAGAAAGGGAGTCTTCAGTATTATGAAAGGATTTCATATGTATTCCTTAATTTAAAGGAAGATAAATAACTTAATAGACATACCTCTGAAAATTCTTGCATTGCTTGCTACAGTACTTCTCACAGAATAATTTGGTTTCTTCCCACTTACTGTGAAGTTTTTTTTTTAAAAAAGCATCTCAAAGAAATCCAGGGTGATTGTAAGCAAGTCTAAAAGATGTCACTTCCCAAACCAAAATTCCTCAATACTGATCTGCATAACAAAGAGCCAGGCAGGAGGTAGGATTTTTTAGATGAAGTAAAGGAATGCTATTTTCACCTGTGCAGCCTTGTATTTTACACAAATAGTTGTTGTACTGGCAGTATTCAAACTGAAATGGTAAACACCTCCATTTATCTCTAGTGCAATTTTTCCTGCTGATTTATTGTCACATGGTATTTGGCCCTGCTATTAGCTTTGATTACACTCTCCACTTTTCACTTTATTCTTTCATCAGCAGTAGCAATAAATTACAATGGGTAAAAAAGCCTATCGACCCAAATGAGAGGTGTGTAAAAAAAGAGAGAGATGCATTGATTCCAAGATGGCATTTACCTCCTGAATAGTGAATATAAAATTGATGAAGGATAATAATCAAAATGGTAAAAGGCACTGGAAATATGCAATGTTAGAGGACTGCTTATTACTGCCTTGTTAGGCTGTTGCGCTGTTCTTAAATTGATAATGTTCTGTAGCATCAGTACCTAAGTGTGTATCTGCACTGTGCTTATTTTGGGAATCAGAGGTGCTGTGGTAGTAGTTTGCATATACTAGGGGGCTCAGCTTGCATTGTTTCCTGTTCATCTCTGCCCTTAATGTTTTTATAGGTGGAAAATGAGCAAGAACTGATGAGTCAGCATTGGCTTTACCCATGGATGGATGTGAGACATTAGACATAGGCAAAGGGGGCTTCCTTCTCCACTCCTCATTAGTGAGAAGAAGAGCACTTCTCCACTTGTTCTCTTCAGCTGCTCACTGTCACTTCCTGTGTCTTATGGTGCCACTCATAGGATGCAGAAGCTGAGGTAGTTTAGGTGATAGATTTTCCAAATTTTGTTGTTGCACTTTACACTGGGGAGGATGTCAAGGGGTAATGTCCCAAAGACTTTTCAGCCTATGTCTTGGATCAGTCCATGGGAAGAGTCCATTTTTATTTATATATGCAAAAGATCTTTTTATAACACTCTTGTTTATTTAAAATATTTTTACACCATTGTTCATAGAGATTTGCTGGCCTTTTAGATTTACACAGGAACAAGCAGCTGAAGTGGAAAATGGAGGGAGGCCTCGACATTGGGGACCAGATGGGAAGTCCTTGAGGGGGTCAGACTCATAACTCATAACTGAGCTCAGGCTGCCAGTTTCTATCTAAGGGGTTAATATGGGTGGTTGCAGGGCCAGTATGAGCTGTTGAATTTGCGCTATTTGCTTCCCAGAGTTGGTGCAGGATTGCCTCAGGAAAAAAGAGATCCATCTTCCACAGGTATGCTTTTTGCATTTTTGCTGGTGCACCCAAGTGCTGGAGTGTTTCCTTAGCTAAAGGAGGAAAGGGACCACCTTCTATCCCTTGTAACTGGAGTTGGCTCCAGATTTTTGCGGGCTTCTGGGTGAGAAAACTGTGGTGGATCTCCCCAGGCAAGGGGTATGTCCTTCCCCCAGTGAAAGGGTACAACTCATACACTGCCAAAATCTTAATCCACTCTTCTTCATGGTCTTCTGTTTAAAACATTCCTTAAAATATTCATGGGCCATGGACAGACTTGGCCAACTAAGTGTGGTGGCCGTGATGACTGCCTCACTGATTTTGGCCAATGGCCACGCTGGCTGGGAATGATGGGAGTTACAGTCCAGCACATCTGGAGGGCATCAGGTTGATGAAGGCTGTCCTATTATGCTTTTGGACTACTTTATTTTTTGTGCAAATACTGCAAAGTCCTTAACATTCTTAACAAGATATCTTAATATAGATATTAATCTATAACTATTGATCGATCAATCAATCTATCTATCAATAGCGAGAGAACGTCTCTGTGTGTATCATCTCTAATTGTTCAGAACACTGTTTGATGAAGAGAGTGCTGCAATTGAGAATATTTTTTCCAGATAAATTAAGTCATCATTTCATACATTCTATGTATGTTTATTTCAATTAACTGTCATTTACTTTAATGAGTTTTTATATTAATGAGAAGTGCACATTAGAAGTGCACAACATTTCTCTGTCCATTTAAGCACTAGTTAAAAAAAAATGCTGCTGGTTGATATGTAGGTCTCTTAAGAAAAAAGGAATGGCTCCTTTACTGGGCAACTCTACAGTCTAATTTACTCAGTGGAAGTAGTCATAAACTGGTACTTTTATGTGAAAATTACTGTGAAGACTTCCAGAAGAATATGACTACCGTCTAGCTGTAAGTGGAGGAAGAATTTTGATGAGCCCCATAGGGTATATGTTTACAATGCAATAAGATTTGGCTGCTAAGCAAAATCTGGAGTTTAATTCACAGCAGAAACCAAGAAATCACAGGACTGGGAAGAAAGAAGAATATAAATCCTTGGTGCCAGAGAATTGGATGAAGGCACATGATGAAGAAACCTGTAGGAGCTAATCAGAACTTAGTCTAGTCAGTACCTGGATGGGTGACCACAACCCCATGTATGCCACCTTGCCTTTCATTATAGAAGAAAGGTAGGATATAAATGTAATAAATACATCTTGGTTCAATTTAATTACCTGACTTTCAAGCACAGCTCCCCTTCACTCTGAGCATAATCTGCCTTTTGGGCCACTTGATCTGAATACTAACCACCTGTTTTGCAACTGAGTGTGTGGAAGTCCTCATACTCTGTTGCATGCAAGTGCTTTTCTACTAGCTGTAAGGACAATAAATCCTCTACCTGGGCAGGAAAACTTTCCAAAGCACAGGAAGAGAAAGCAGCTGAAAACAAATTCCTCCCTTATGCGACCACTTTGGATTATGGCCAAAGTGTGTAGAACCCTAAAGAGTCATGTGATGTGCTTTCAACCTGTCTGCAAGAGCAAGAATAAAGGCCTGGTTGTATTTCTGTCTTGGTGTGTGCCACAGTAGTGGTATCATGCTGTAAACCAAAACATTGCTTGCCATTTCTGTGAGGTCATAAAACTTAATGCATTCTTTCCTTTGCTTTGTCTTATGCAGTAATCAGGGCTGGTAGCAGGGACTGGCATCGTTGGGTACCTGCCAAGACCCACACCCCAGTAGGGATGCCACTGTCAGCCACTGGCCCTACTGCTCCTCTTCCTTGCTGTGGCCTGTTCACCTGCCCCTGTGGAAGCAGCCTCCACTTGCCTTGCTCCTCTCCTTATGGACTCAAACAGAGAGACCAAGTAAATGGGCAGCAGCAATATTAACAAGGAGCAGATGAGCCAACCTAGAGAAGGGGGCCTGTTGAGGACCCCCAAGTCCTGGAGCCACCACTGGCAGTAATTCATAAAATCTGGAAACAAACTGAGGAGGTCCACCAAACAGCACGTAAATTATCATCATCATCATCATCATCATCATCATCATCATCATCATCATCTCAGTCATCTCTCTAACTTGGTCATGGCTGAAGCTGCAAACAGTATTTAGGAGTTTTCTTTTTGTTTTTGCAACCAATTTCCCAACTAGCTACTCCCTGTAAATAACATTTACACCAGACTATGAGCTCCACTGTATCTCATTTGAAGGCTGGGTTTTACTGTGCTTGGTCTGTCATTCTAAGGGAGCTTTGCTAGTGATGGTGCTAATTTTTTTTTTTTTCATCATCTCTTCCTTTTCCGATGTCTCTCCAATCCTGACAGCTATCCATCCTGCTTTCATAGCAGTTGTTGGCACATTTATCACCCCCTGGAAATGCATTCGGAATACTTTGCGAGCTTAGGAGTGTTTTTAAGTGAGTCTCTGTGAAGAGAAAAATAGGCAGTGGGAACATCATAGAGTTGGCATTGGGAGATAGGATGTGCTGAGGAAAGAGAAGTCATGCTGCCAGAATTTAGAGCAGCCACATAGACTAGCATTGCAAGCTTTCCCCGCATCTAACCCTTCTTTGTATTTCTGTTGTCAAGAATTAAATGAGGCCCTTGCTGAATTGTGCAGATGCTGGAATTAGTTTTTATCTGTCAATCAGCCTAGACAACGTTGCAGGCAATTGGAAACAAATTAATAATAATTCTTTAAACATAAAAAAAGATAGTAAAGTATCTGTGTAACAAATCACTGCAGAAATATGAATCAAAGGACAATATACATAGCACAGTAACAGCGTCATAGAGTCAAAGGGTTAAAATGGCTAAACTTGAACCTAACCTTATTTATTTGAAGCATTTTGCACCACTCTGTAGCTGAAAAGGCTCCAAGAGTGGCTTAGATATCAATTTTTTTTTAAATGACAGTCCATGCCCTCAGTCTTACAATCACACAATGTGAAGGGGGAAATGAAGGAGGAAGAGGAAACAAAGCAAACTCGGGCACTAGTTCTTAAAGTTATGGAGTTCTTGTACTGGCCATCTGGGATGGAAACAGTTTAGGGAGAGGAGGAACCAAACGGAGCTGTTCTCAGCAGAGCCAGTGCTGTGGCCCTCCTTCCTATCTCTCCTTCTTTACTGAAAACTGATGGAATGACAGTTGAGGAAGACCCAAAGCAGCTGGTACCTCAAGCAGAGCCTGTAGTATGGAGATGTATTGTTTATCAATGTACAGAGGCCATTCTGATATGTTGGTCCTATATAGAATTGGTTGTCTGTCAGCGTAGCTTACCTACCAAGAGATCAAGGAGATCTTTTCGTGGGGCCCTTCAAGCAAGAAGACAGCATTTCTGACTTTTCTTTCAGCATCTTCCAGTCCAACAAGAAATCCAAGTTCCTGCCTAATATCAAATTAATCAAATTCTGATTTTGAAGGTTCTGTTTAACAGAAATCACAGTCACCAGCAAGTTATGTCCTGGTTAATGTTATTTTCCGTTCTCTCCAGTCCTATTGTTATTATCTGAGTTACAGATCAGCCCCATTCCTATTGTGTGAGGGTGGAGAGTGAGGATCCTGGTCCTGCTCCTCCATCATATTGCCAACTGCCCAGCCCTGTGGCCCTCCAGGTGTTTGGGGGAATGTAGCAAGGAGCTGGTTCTACTCATGGAGGCTAACCATGCAGTTTAGAACCCTACGTGATCAGTCTCATATGTGTGGAGGGTGGCAGGACTGGGCCCTTGGGAAAATGATGGAGGACAGCAGGAATGGTGAGGATGTCATCACTCTCCCCTCCCGTGACTGGTAATATGTAAGGGGGAATGCTTGAACAGACCATTAGATATCTAGTAGCAGGAATGGCAAGCATGTCTTCATTCCTAGGGATGTACAGACTTTGTAAAATCCATTCTGTCTGCATTGTGTGCATTTTCAGGTGCCTTTCATTCTGTTGTCCATTCATTGATGGAATCGGATTTTACACAAATGCATTTGTACACATTTGCGCTGGGGAACATGGGCAGGAGGGTGCTGTTGCACTTATGTCCTGCTTGTGGGTTTCCCATGGGCAGCTGGTTGGCCAGTGAGTGAACAGAATGCTGGACTAGATGGACCCTTGGTCTGATCCAGCATGGCTCTCCTCATGTTCTTATGTTCTTATGTTTTACAACATGCAGAGATTCTATGGCAGCTGCTCAAGGGTTCCTCATCAATTAGCTTGACATAGAAAGTCTTCCTGAAGATAGAAGAGTAACCACTGCAATGATTCTATTCTGTAGTGTACTAGATAATTGGAGGCTGTTAGGTGCAGGATCCTATAATAGTAATAATATTTATCCTTCACATGGCACACTTCAAGTGTTCAAAGTGCTTCACCTATTTATTACCTCAGTAATTATTGCAACAATTCCATACAGTTGACTGCCAGACTGTGCCTAGTGTGTTCATGGCTGGAGAAATTGGAATCCAGGACTTCCTGATTTGTAGCTCATACAGATGCCCTTATCAAAATGTATTTTTAATCCAGGCCAGATGATGATGATGATGATGATGATGATGTGTTTTTTGCTTTTGGCCTTAAATTGTGCTGCTATGTTCTTAATTATGTTAGTAATGATTTATAGGGCCCTGAGTGCTTTAATGAAACAAAGAGAAGTGACAATTTAAAACATCTTCTGCAACACAATGTCAGCCTCTGCAACAAACAATCATTTGATGTATGGGTATTTCTGACAATAACCTACACAGACAGTCAAACTCTTTTAACATTCAATGTAGACCAGATTGGGACTTGATTATAAAGAAAGCAGCAAAGTCATGTTCAAATGAGAATCATACTAGCTTGGCCACACTAAACTAGTACTGTAAAATCAACCTTCTGATAAGAACCATCATATATTCCTTAATGCTAGAGTGGGGGGGGGAGTAAAAAAAATATACTATGCAAAACCAGCCCGTAGTTTTTACAGAATCCAGTGGTGCCCAATGGAGTTTCCATGCCTTCGCATACCGGTAGCTCTTACACATAGCTCTTCCATGCCAGAACAGTGAGATTGTGCCCCAGCCCCAGCCCTCCACTGTGCATCAGCTGAAGCATGCATGCTTAGAATTCAACATGCATAGGCCCAGTAGCATGTTTTCTTTACCACCTGGAATTGGGAGGTGGAGGTAAAGATCATACACAGGCCTTTATTGGTTTCTTCAATGCAAAGGTGTGACTGACCCAAAGAAACCAGAATGCCCTATTCAAGGGTCTCAGATATCTCAAGGGAGCCCAGGTATGGATTGGATGTGGGGATCAGAAGTTTGATCTCACAAATACCCAAACAACCTTGAGGGAAATCAACTCCTATTCCAGAAAAGGACTTGCCATGCTACACATGTCCTGCTGCTGACTCAGTTCTATCAATCAAGAGTGGCTATTTACCATGGCTGACCATTCTTGTCTCCTGGTTAATTTCACAGTATGGTAGCTATATTCAGCATTACTCCACTCTATTTTTAGTTGGATAGGGCCACACACTGCCCCTCCTTTTCTCTTTGCTGTGCCATGGATATCGTTAAAAAGCCAACTGTATTTTGCCACTAAGGGAGGATCTGCATAGCTGGCAGCAAGGGAACATCTGCTTTCAGTGTTGGGTCTGACACTTTCTCTCCAGTGTATATGTGGCTTCTCTCTCTACTACATTTTGTAGTACTGGGAAGACTAAGGGGACCATCTGGCTCAAAGTCTGTTTATACCTTAATCTGCTGCATCCTTTTGCCAAATTGTTTTCCCCTTGTTCAGCAAAACTCAAACAAATAAAGAGGCACCTTCATTATATATTATGGTTTGAAGGCAACATGGGCAGGTTTGTTTGTTTTTTGCAAGTTTTCCCATTATAAACACTGGGTGATTCCACCCCCACCCCTTTTCCCTTGCCAATTCATAGCACTTCTAGTCTTCAAGGAAAAATGTAGCTTTCCTTGTTCCTTTATTGCAGATGGTAAGTTGAGGATCAGAGACAGACAGAAGGGGGGGGGGGAGATCACTTTGTCAATGGTAGGGATGGGTTGACTACCCCAGCCTCCCCCTGGATTGACCCAGAAAAGAGCCAATTTCTCTTGAGCCAATCAGGGAAGCTCAGGAAACAAATGCCGCAGCAGCATCCCCCTGTACCCAATGCATTCTCCCCACCTTTTCCTTTTGCTCACTTTTAAATGCAGAGTTAGCAGTGGGGAGGGGTGTGTGTGTGTGTGTGTGTGTGTGTGTGTAGGTGGGGCAGAAATTGGGAAATTGTGATTAAACTTGTTGTAAAACACCTGAAAAATCAGAACTAAAATGTATGATGATGATGATGATGATGATGATGATGATGATGATGATGATGATAGCATGCTAGTAAAGCCTACAAGGAAACAGTAAGGGTTTTCTCTCTCCTTTGCTGCAGACAGAGCCCCTCAAGACTTCTAAAGCAGAGTTCCTTGGAAGTTGTAGTCTTTCTAAGGGACATTGCAGTAGGCCCTTCTCCAGACTGAATATTTATCCGAGCCAGAGAAAGGTCAGGAGGCTCACGGGGGGGAAGGGGCTTAAAAGCCTGCTTCTCCTTCGAGTCAGTTTTTTTTTTTTTTTTAATCCTGGAAATTCATATGCAAGCCAGGCTCAGAAATTGCCTGGAACACCTCTAGTCAAAGGTTCTCAGTCTGACCATATGTTGGACTTTGAGTCCAGCTTCAGAAGGGGCTGCTTTTGAGAACTGTTCAGAAACATCAGCTGGTCCAGAATGCTGTGGCCACACTGTTGACCAGGGCTGGTTTCAGGGAGCACATGACATGACTCCTTTGTTACAACAACTTCACTGACTACTGGTCTGTTTCCAGGCACAATTCAAACTGCTGATTATGACTTATAAAGCCCTATATGGTTTGGGACCAGGCTACCTGAAAGACCACCTTCTCCCATATGAGCCTGCCATGGTCTTAAGTTCCTTCTTTTGATATTTCAGCCTTCAGAAGCATGTTTGGTGGCAATGTGAGAGAGGGCCTTCTCAGTGACTGCACCCAGGCTGTGGAACTCCCTGCTAAGGGAAGTAGGTTCACTCCCTTTCTCCTGTCCTTTGACAGGCAAATACTTTTTTATTCAAACATGCCTTTGGCTTGTAAGTGGGTCTGTTACATTGGATGCTGTTTTTATTCTGTTATTGTTGTGTGATTTAATTATGTTTTAATGCATTTATATTATTATTGTTTTAATCAAATATTATTTATGATTGTAAGTTGCCAAGAACCATTTTTTCTTGGTAGAAAGGCAGGGTACAAATCAATAAATCAATCAATAGTACAATACCCGCTGTATCAACCAGCAATAGAACATATGGTGGCTTCCATGTCCATATCCTCATAATAGTTGTGCGTTGGTGTACTTCTGTGCAAAATGGGAAGACAGGATCTGTTGGGGTGGTAAGGGAGCTTGAATTCACTCCATCACCACTGCTCTTCCAAAGAAGAAGAAGAATGAATGGAGACCCACTGTGGTGTAGTGGTTACAGTGTTGGACTGGGTCACTGGAACTGGGGAAATCCGGGTTCTCATTGCCACTTGGCCATGAAGCTCACTGGATGGCTTTGGAACAGTCACTGACTCTCAGCCTAATCTACCTCTCAGGGTTGCTGTGAGGATAAGATGGAGATGAGGAGGACCATGTAAGCTGCCTGCCTTAGGTTCCTTGCAAGAGGAAATAAAAGTGGGATATAATGCAATAATAATTGTTAATATTTTATTTAAATAATTTTATGTAAATAATAAAATAAGTGCATTAAAAATACATCTAATGAAATAATGTTTTAAATGAAGTGAATTTAAAGTGAATTTGAAGTGTTTTAAATAAAAGTGGGATATAAATGCAATAATAATTGTTATTATTTTATTTAAATAATTTTATGTAAATAATAAAATACGTAAGTGCATTAAAAATACATCTAATGAAATAATGTTTTAAATGAAATGAATGCCCTAAGGCATTTGAATGGTAAAATATGGGCCCTTTGAATCTGACTGGGGAGGAAAAAATGAAGACACAAGCTAGATTAGTATATGTAATACATAATAGCCCTCTTTAGATAACTTAAGTGTGTATAACTGAATGTGTATGGGAGGAGGTGCAGGATAGCAGTCACAGGCCCTTCCCCACCCTACACACATTCAGAAAGCTGCCTACTACATAGACCAGGGGTGGGCCACACATGGCTTAGGGGCAACATGCAGCCCCCGCCATGCAGAGCACCCCAAAATCAAATAATTTCTTCTCAAGGGAAAAAATGGCACCCATAGCACTACAGAGTACCCAAAGGGTCAGATTTAGCTTGTTTGCCAGCTAAATTTGACCCTTTTAGCTCTCTTTGGAACACCAAAACAGTCAAATTTATCTTGCAAACAAACTAAATTTGACCATTTTGGTGCTCTGTAGTGCTACAGATTCCATTTCCCCCCCCCTTTAAAAATGGGTTTTAAACAATTATTTCAGAGCAGCCTGTGGTCTGTGGGTGAGGTTGCAGGGGGATGGGGGGGGATGGCCCCAAGACCTCCTGAAGTTGCCCACCCCTGACATAGACCCTAAGTGCATATGTACTATACTCATGTTTGTGAACTTCACAAAAGGCCCAGTTTCTGGCTTCCGGTTTGGAGTTTAATGTCGGACTGACGCTCCCTTGAAATCGAGGGTGGACTGGCGCGGCGAGAAACCCAGTCAAGAGGTTATCTTGGCTGGTTAATCTCCTCGGAATAAGAGGATGATCTACGAGTGATTCCCAGCATTTCTCTAATTGCTCTCTCTGTGAGTTATTTTTGCAGTGGCTTGGGCTTCCGCAGTTTCTCTCAGGGAGGGGTAGAGAGTGGGAGAATCCATCATCGCTCACCGTCGCGTTTGGAGTTCTTCTTTTTTTAAGAACCTGAAGAACGACAACTCAATTTCTTAAAGATTTATTGACAATTAGTAACAAAGAGAAATTTTATCCACAATCAGGACTAAATACCCTTGTCGTTGGAATACTAAAAAGAAAATATGTTTTAAAAACTTCATAATGGGAAGATCAACAAATGTGTTTTGAAACGAAAAAGAAAGAGGTACTGTAACTCCTTTTACTTTGAATTCTGGAAAAGTTTAAATTACTAGTAGCGCCGGTCTGTTAAATTTATACTGCGTCACAGACAAGATGGCTACTTATGATTTGTTGCTGGAGTTAGCCGAAGAGCTGATGGTGCTGTTTCAAGTATTCAAAAAAAAACACCTGCTGGGGAGTGTACAAATAAATCAAAAATTCCAGGAGAATACAAAGGGTGACCAATTTGTGAAGTTTGAACAGAACAGGGAGGACAAGGCGAAGATTGATATACTGGGAGAGATAACAACTGAACCTTCAAAGAGAGACAGAAAAAAAAGGGGGGTTGCCATTGAATCGGATAGTGAAGATGTTTTCGGGAAGCCATTCACGGAGAACTGGAAAGGTGATTGCTGCCGGGATATTTGGAGGAAGCCAGCTATGGGGGCTCACAAGGGGAAAAAAAGTCTTTTCTGGAATATGAGCCTGAAAAAGATGTATATTGTGAACACTGTGTTTGATCGGGGGAAATGGTTTGCTGATTGTTGGATGGGATAAATGGTTTGACCCATGTTAGGATTTGCTGATTATTGGATGGAATAAATGGTTTGACTCATATCATGATAATTGCTGACTATTGGGGGAGGGGAGAGGTTCTTATGTAAGAAGTAAGAGGGTTCAATTTCCCAAATGGATTGGTGGGAGGAATCCAAATGGGAAAAATCTAAAGGGATCACTGACACAGTGATCCAAAGAGAATATTTATAGATCTGAACCTAAAGGGGCTGGTGAGAGGAACCCCTTTGAGAGAAAGGAGAACTTCTCCAGTCTGAGGTGGTTTTTCTGTGTACTTTTCATTAATGTGGTGGCTTTGATCTTGAAGGGGGCATACTTGGGAAGGATGGGATTAGAGGGGGGGAGAGTAGTTGCTGAGTAAAATAAGGATAAGGTTTAATATTGAATTATAAATTGAATAGAAATTGATTATTGGTAAAAATGTATTGAGTCTGGATGAAACATAGTATTGAGAATGGCCAATGGAAAGGAGCCAACTAAATGTGGAATAAAATTTGAGATGTGAAGTAATGTGGAAATGTGAAACTATTTAAAAAAATAAAATAACATAAAAGCTAGGCTGTTTGTTTTTATAAATAGAGGGAAAGAAGATAGAGATTTTTATTAAACATAAATAGAAATATTGAATATTGTTTAACTAGAAGGATTATTATCTGTGTTTAGGAGTAAAGTACTGCAAGGTTTTAATGCTTTGTGAATTTGTGAGGTTGATGAATAAGAGAGGGGAGGAAATTTTTTTGTTTGTTTGTTTGTTGAAGGGAAAAAAGGAAGCAATTTCTTTATAATTATTATATAGAATATCTGATGTTACTTATGCTTGGTTGTGGAAAAATTGGAAGTACTTTTTAGTCTAATGTTGTTTTGTCTCTGTAGTGTATGCTTGTTTGGTTTTTGCTTTGTTTTGTTTTCTGTATTTTGTTTTTATGGATTTTAAAATTCAAATTAAAAAAATTTGGGGGGGGGGAGGCCCAGTTTCTGGTCAAATGGATAAGCTAGTGTGCCTGCAAATTGTACACACTCGGAAGCTCTTCAGACAGTTTGCTGAACCATGCACCTCAGGGGCAAGGCCTGCCACCAGGATCCTGCTCCCTGCTATGCACGTTCAGTATACATGCTCACTTGGCTTTAAAAGACCTACGGTCACATTAAAAATCAAGAGATACTTTCAAAGGAAACACTGAGAGAAGCCATCTACTGCTGCACTGCTCATTTACATTAAAGTAGCCAAGTTATGTAGAACAGAGCAATAAGGCCCTGAAATTAAGGGCTCACACACAATGAAATGCTGGCATCAATGGAACTCTAAAGCCATGAATGGTGTCACTATAATTAGGTTAGATGTAGCATAGCACAGGTCATGTTGTAGTATTCTTTCTGCCTCTGCCAAAGGAGAAGCTTTACTTCTTTCAGGCATAATTACATTTGTCACGTATTTTGGAAATGCAAACAAAACAACAACAACAACAACAAACATGCTAGCACAAAAAAGGCAATAGGACTTCCAGAACTGTTCATGTAAATGCTTTTCATAATATACTTAGAGGGATGAGCTGACTGATGTTAGCATGGAAAGCAGAAAACAGAGCTTTTCCTTCTCATTTATTTTTTTACTCTTGGTTCCCCATCAATAGATAATATAGACTGTAGGGTCAATGGGAGCATGATGGGAGGGGGGATTCTGAGGCATCTTAGTATCTTATGTCTTCCCCTCCAAAAGAATCAATGTGCATCTGTTCCCTGTGAACCAGGCATAATGCGCCCTGTATAATTCAACCATTTTCTGTAAAATTTAATGATATACATGGTAGTGTTTCCTCCATCATATTACTTCTGATGTCCTCTGTCAGTGCCAGGAACACATTGTCCCCACCAGTAACTACCGTGAGTCTTTAACTCCTGCTAACAGTGAACTCAGGTGATGAGTACCAACAGAAATCAACCCAGCTCAACGCGGACTGAGCATGCTCAGTAGCTATGGAACACTGGCTGTCAGGTGGGGGGAAACACAGAAAAGAAATGGAGTTTCTGAAAGAGAAACTACCATTCTTGAAGTTTCATATTAGCACTGAGACTTTCCATTCTGTGACAATGGCAACCAATAACTTGGCTCTTCCTGCAACCCATTTTTTCCATTCCATTTTGCCTTTGCTCAGACAGTTTATGTACAGTTGATGGTGCTTGAAAACCTGCAAATCCTGAACATATCATCCATCCAAAATTAAGCACTTTGACATCCCATTAATTTCAATGGCAGAGTTAAGCATGTGCTTACATATCTCCTACTGAAATTGATGGAATGTAGAGGTGCTTAAATTTGGCTGGCTTATGCTGACCTTCACTAAAGCTGATAGTGGGTCAAAATAAATGAATATATACATCACAGAGGGTGATTCTTATATCACCACCAACTCTCTTAAAAATTATCTCTCCCCAGGTTTATTGCCATTGTTGAATTAGTCCATAATAACAGACCTTTCCTATGCCAACTTCATCCCTACATGGAACGTACTTCTGTGTAACAAACAGTGTGAAATCCATGGGTAGACAATCATGTACTGTGTTCTGTGCATGCCCTGAGAAAATGCAATTGAACACAGGTTTCTTCACAGCAAAATACATAAGGGCCAGGCCAAGACTGTGGGTGTCCATTCCTGAGTTAGACCATGAATCTAGCCCTGTTGTTAGGGGTCTGAGTTTGGAGAGGAGCAGAAAGCTGAAACCCAAAGTTCAGCAGAGAAGAAATGTTGGTGTTGAAAGAAAAACAATAACCTGTGTGCTAGCCTGCATACAGATGCAGCACGTTGGCTTCCCACACACAGAAAGCAGAGTTTGTGTCCAAACCACACAGCAGTGTTCAGCTCACCCAGTTGCAGATTAATCCATGACTCAGGAACCACTCTGTAGACACAAGCAGGTCTATTCTACCTGTTTATTTACTTATTCAAAGTAATCACTACAGAGTATGCATTCCATATACACAGTCCATGTGCAGGGTACAAAAGCAAAGCAAGCAAAAGTCCAGCAAGCTTTATACATCCAGAGAGGATAGGTCTAGTAGAGAGATGAAGAAGAACAACTCCAGATTGAGATGAACAATACCTATAACATGGCTGCTGTCTCCAGCATACACCTGTCAACAGCAAAGATCACATGACAAAACTTTGCTTCACACGCTCCCTGAGAACTACCAAAAATAGCCTAGGAAAAACACAGCGAACACTGTGAAGCCTAGACATAAACAATGCCTAGCAATGCCTGATAGCAGAGCATTTGTACTGTAAATAAAAAAATCATAGCATGTTGTTGATACTCCAACAAGAAATTCTGCTCTGTTGACCAGGCAATTCTAGTATGTCTACCAAACCAGACCTGACTAATCCCAGGGCATCATACTACTCATACAATTGTAGGGGCTAAAGTTGCATTCCCCTATTCCCTTCTATATGCTGGAAGAAAGTTTTGCAGCCTAAGAATAGGCAGTCCCATCTCCATCCTCAGGCCATGCTGTTTCTGGTTCAAGAGCCCCCAAATATGTGCTTGGATCTCATATTATACAGACAGTCTTTCTGTATAGGAAAAATGTGACATATGGAGCATCCCTAAGCTGCAAAGCCATTGAAGCAACTGGAAGTATCAGAATGACACCGTCAACTCTTTTGTTTTCAGCAGTAACTTAGAATAGTGTTGCCCTATTAGTGCTGCAAGCCCAACTTCTGGAAAATCATATATTTACAGAACGTTGGTTACTTTCACACTCCAGCTGGCAAGGAAGAAACTCCAAACAAATCACCTTTCATCACACATATCCCCTTACAATGAGGTAACAAGAATATGTGCTTTAATAATGCATTGCGTTTTTTATTTATATTGCTGCTACAGTCTTAGTAGGCAACCTCAAAATGCCTATTTAGTCAAACAAGAAAATAAATGCTAATAACATGTAGCATCTGTAAGAGGCTTACTATCACAAATAGGATCACAGGGGATATATTAACCAGGATTCACTGGGAGCTAACTTGTGGAAAGGGAGAGGGGTCTAAAACACATCCTGTCAAATCAGTGTGACTTTCTAAAATTTAACGCTGAAGGAAGTGATCAGTCATTGAAAAACTAACAAAAGATTTCTGCAAATGCAGCTGCTGTTCACAGTTGTCAAGTTGGGCTGAGGATAATAAGAGAACAACAAACTCCCCTCTGAAATGATTTTTTTACCTAAAGGCTCAGACAGATAAAGTGTGATCAGTTGCTTTTAAATCAGACTGGAGTTATTGAACGGTGCCAGCAAAAAAATAAAAATCATAAGCAATCTATGGAATCATTTAGATATAAGAGGGTTCTTGGACATACCATGCTCTAGAATAGCAAATACATTATCACATTTCTTTTAAAACAATAGTATGTGAGATGTATTTATCATGTCTTATGTAAGCATATGGTAAGCATATTTTTATGCATGCTCTCCTTCATCTAAGTGATGAAGAGGATTCATTTGTTAGGGAATGACAACCTCTGGTATTCCTTCTGGTGTTCTTGTCTGCAGCCTATAAACCAATACCATTCAGCAATGGAACCCTAGAATATAAGGGTCCTATGTAGGCAGCACATCTGGTTCCTCTGATCAAAGCTAAAACACATAGTTAAAGAGTGTTTTTACAAGTGATGCTAAATTTGGACTGTGCTCTAGGGCTACAGTTCACTCTCTGGTTGAAGTAAAATACTTCAACTTATATCCTGATTCATGGGACTGTATATATTTCAAATAATTAGCATATTTTATTATGTGAACACCAAAATGATTCAAATAAAGGAAAATAAAATGGTAAGGTTTTTGACCTGGCCTAAAAATCATTTTAGGGCATTTCCAGACAATAGTTTCTTGCACTGATGGTTAGCAATAGGGTACAAGTGCAGGAACCAATACCCACAAGATATAGGTTCAAATATTGAAGAAGCTTTTGTCTCTCAGATCTGTTTTCACAGTCAACTTAGTACTATTGAAATTCAAACAAAATTGGCCATTAATTCAGATAAAGCTGAAAGTTCAAGCAAAACAGAATGCCAGAGTAGATTTACTCAAGTCCATTGCTTCCTTCTAGTTTCAAGATGATAACTTAATTGCATATGTAATGCTGTTCCATGTCAACAGCACCTAGTGGAGTCAATTGAAGGGTTGAATGCAGAGGCATGCCAAGAATATATCTTCCTAAATAAGACAGTTTGGAGAAGATATATTAAAAACTTTCCAGTAATTAATTACCTTTTAGAAACACAAAAATACCAAATGAGAAAAGGATCTCTTCTCTTTCTATTGCCTGTGCTCACCAAGGCCTGCAGGCACATAATTGGGTTGGACCCAAAGGCACCCTTCTACATGACAAAGACAACCTCTGCTCATGGACTAACTTTTCGTGCTAAAATATTTTGCAAGAAAAGTGGAACTAAATTCACATGTGTTCTACTTGTGCAAGAGCTTGCAGAAGAATTTGCACAAGTGAAAAAAGAAGAAGTTCCATAGAATGTACCCGCTGGTGACTCCTGTTCTGGTGGAGCTCCTAATCCATTGCAGTTTTTATTCTGAGCTTTATAGGAGCTATCCATGGTGGTGAGCCTATTTTGGGGATGGAGTTCAGCACCGTGGATAGCTCCTATAAAGCTCCAAATACAACATGCTATGGACTAGGAGCTCCACCGAAATAGGAGTCACCAGCCTCCCCTGCCATTATAGTATCATAGGCACTTTTGTACAAGTTCTTGCACAAGCATTTGGTGGAACAGTTCTCTTGGCTATTTTCTTTCTACTCATGATTCTTTGGATCCAACCCATAGACAGCGGGGAACTGTAAGCAGGGTTTTGGATGTTTCTGTTCAGGTTCAACAACCTGATCTCAAGACAGTTTCACGTGTTGCTCATCCAAATGTGCAAATTGATTGAGCAAATGTGACCTAAAGGACTGAGAGTTCACTGCGGACTTAGACTGAAAACTTTCCTCAGCTTATTTAGTCTCACTTTCCCCATCTGTAATGGAAATCCACAGGGGGAGCTCTGAGGCATAGCCATGATGACATGATGCCCCTTGGTTTCTGTACCAATAGGCAGGCTTGGATTAAGGACATGAGTGGCCTAAATAAGTACATCCTACATATTGAAAAAATAATAATAACCATTAAATCATCAAAAAATTTGTAAAATTAACAAATGTATTCAACTCAAAGAGAAATCTTCAAGTGTATAGTACAAAGCCCAGAGAACTTTGGTTACTGGGCTGTTTAAAAGTACAGTAAAATAAATAAGCAAATAAACATAAATTATTCACTACACTTATTTCTTCAAACAAACATTTTTCTTTCCCTGGCCGTGGCCATGGCAAAGTCATGACTTATGTTATAGTAATTCAAAGATCAAAGAAATTCACTTTCATTACTCAAGAGGGACAAAGCAACAAGATGAGTCAAGGTGGATCGGAGGACATTTTTGATTCTGTTTAGAAGAGACAAGGAACATTCTGCACTACAGTTAGTAATAATTAGTAACAAATATAGCTACAATGCAGTTTAATATTTGGAAAACATTCTATCACATTGGGTTCAATAATAACATGGCACATCCAAAGAGATTTGCTTTCATCATCTTTTCTCTCAATCTAAGAAGGATATCAGTTCAACAAATTGCTGAAAGACTTTAGTAAAATCTCCAGAGGGGATCATTTGGGTATTTCTGGCACAGTCATTTGATACATGCATTGACTTTGAAACTTGAAATATTCTCTGAAAAAATTGCCAGGACACTTGAAATATTCACTGAAAAAATTGCCAGGACACTAACAGTTTTGTCAACATCAGCAAAGGCCTTGGTCCAATGTTCTAACACAATCCCAGTTAGTCAATTATTGTGAGGAGAGTATTCACTCTGAAAATTTCCTTTCACTGAATGTGTGGGCAATTGCATCATCTCATGTCTTCTGCCTTTTGTGGTGTTTGGCTGATTTATACTCTTATTTAGCAGTCCTTGCAGTCTCCATAGTTTCTACTCATCATCATAACTACCATGTGTTTGTTGAAGAACAGTACCAAGATTCCTGAGTAGGTTTAAAGCAGTGCAAATACCAGTTTGAACACTCTGCATGTTTGATTGATTGCATCTATTGAATGGTGAGGGCCAACATCTCAAGAGGTGTCTGACCATGCCTATTTTTGATGCCTGCCCTGCAAGAATTATGCATGTTTTTCTATTCAGCAACCAGTCATTGGATTATTCTTAAAGATTCACTACCAAATGAATGCCTAATGCCCAAATCCATCTCAGAGACACATTGGAGTTCCAATGCTTAAATCATGCACACACTTTTTCTGGGATGGAACAAAGGGGCCCACTGACAACCCTGGACGTGCTCCTCGTCTTTACCATCGTAACCTGCTTGTTAACCTGCCTCTCTTTCTGGCCTAGAGAACAGTGGTGATGAGAAAGAGGAGCAGTAGATGCCTACTTGCTTACTGGCTCTCTGCTTGTCAAGAAAACAAATCTTAGCAATTATGAGAAAAAGGAGGAGGTGCAATAGCGGCTGGTGATAATGGTGGTGAGAAGGTAGATTTACTGATGGAGGGGGCCTTGCCCAGGGGCCCTCAAAAACCTGTAGCTGGCTCTGAATTCCTGGAGAAAGCCAAAAAATGAAACTGCTTCAATGCAACACCTCAGAGAAGACTCTGAGGCCAACAGGGTTGAGCAAATGTAGAGCACATGGTATGTAATCAACCAAAGCATTGTGCTCTGTCATCTTTGTCTGCATCCCTGAATACATATCACTCATATTGCTGTAGGGATTGTTGTAGCTTTGGCCACAACAAACACTGATGTCTATCTCATTTTTGGAGAAAAGTGAATGAATACAAAGTTTCTCCCCTTGTCACGAAAGGTCTTGAGGTCATGAAATGTTTGACTAGTCTGCTGTGTAGCACATAACAGAAGATTGACGTCATTATCTGCATGTGACACATTCAGCACTGAATGGAAAATACGCTGCATCCTTGGTCTCATTAATAATAGCTGATAAGGTCTTCAGAGCCATCCTTGACTGTGTGCCCTCCACACCACATGACCCTCTGTTGTGTGTATTAGGCTTTTTAAGCCATACCACCAAAGGACATTTTCACCCATTGCACTTAAAATGTTTTATTGAGCCTGTCTCCTGTTTTTACAAAGCAGGTTCACCTGCCCACCCCATCCCCACTACAACAACCCTGTGAGGAAGATTAAGCTAAGAGAGAGTTACTGTCCCAGGCCAGCCAATGACCTTCATGACTGATCTAGGAAACCGAGGCCCTAAATATATGAGGGCCTAAGGCTATAGCCTTATTAGCCTAATGGTTAATCCGGTCTGCCAGTAGGTACCAATTATATTTCCCACTAGACACTTGCATACACATCTCAACAATGAAGATGTTCAGGGTGGTCTTGAGCTAGTCAGCAGCCTCACCTACCTCACAGGTAGGTTGTTGTTAGTATAAAAGATATACTCAGCTTCTTCAAGAAAAGGCGACCTAAAAAAGCCAAATAATAATTGATTTCTCTGCTGCCTTCTATTTATTTTTTGTTTGTTCGTTTGTTTACTAGCTGCAGATCTATATTTATTTGCAGATATATAGCTCTTACTTAAGTGTTTATTACACACCTTATCATTTATTAAAACCAGAGTATTCCACTAGGTAGTACGTTGGTCTTGGCTTAATTGGAATGTCTCTGTGCATGTGTTTCCTCAGCTAAATGAGTCCACTGCATGTCAAGAGGTGACCCATTTTTCTCAGCCCCAATTTTCCACATATCAAAGGGGGATTATAATGGGTGACAGTACATTGCTCGAAATAATGAAATAAGGGTGGCAAAGCACTTTGCACGGTAAAAAGTGTTACAGAGATGATAAGTAATCATCATAAGTGACTCCATGATCGGTTTGACTTATGAGAGGCAACCTGGATTTTGGCCTAAACTGTCATAAAAATGTCATAAAAATAGCACCATGCAGATTTCCAAATGTGCAATTTCCTGTGAAATGTCTCCACAAGGAGAAATTTGGCTTAATATTCGCAAGGCTGTACTTCAATTATAGTATGAACTGGCAACATCCATTTCAAAATTAAGCAGGAAAAAAAGCAAAGGTAATTCTCCTCTTCTCACCCATCTTCCCTAAATAACAGAGGGCAGGCTTCTCCTAATGAAGGGGGAGAGCCTCTTTTATTACCAGTTTTATTTATCTTTGCTGTGATGAGGATAGAAAGCTGACTTCTTCTTTGAGCAAAGCTTGTGGTATCCACACTCCCTTCTACCCATTGAGTCCAGTAAATGAACACAGCTGATGTGTAAGTATGTCCCAGCTACAGAACTGCTTCAGTCAGCAATGTAGTTACCCAAGGGTGTTTTTTTTAATCTTTTCTTGTTACCTGGACAACACAATCTCTTTTTTATTTCACCAAGAACCCAGAGAGTTGGCTGCTCACTTCTGTTGCGACTCCTAACACAGTCAGGGGATAGGCAAATATATTTATCAATAGGCATTATGCTGTTTTATATTCTTTAAAAATCCAAAACAGGATACAGCACTTCTATATTCCTGATATTAAACTATAGCCATAAAAACTAAAAATTGTATTTTTGAGCGATTCACAAAAGTGGCAGAATTTCAAGGACAGGTATGCTAATGCAATCATGGAGATGTTTTGAAACAGCTCTGGATTTAGCAATCTTTCCATGATGTCCAGGTCTCCTCCTCTGTGACAAAAAGCTTAGTGAATAGAGTAGATCCAATGAACTTCAAGAAGAAAGAGATGGGGAAATACTTCTTGTACACATGTATATGACAGGCATTTGCCTCTCATAGAAAAATTGGAGGTCTCTGCATGTGCGGAGAACTGGGTCACAACCATTACTCAACTTCCATTTACTTCTTAATGACTGCCTGCCTATGTCTTACTACTGGGTAGAGATGTTTAAAGGGCTCCTGCTCCCAGAGGAACCTGTCCACCAGTTGAGATCTACTTCAGAAGCTCTTCTCTGGGTGGACAGGTGGCTGCCCAGGAAAGTGCTCATCTCTGGAAAGAGTGTCTTTCCAGAGATGGGACCCAAACTGTGGAACTCCCTCCCTTGATATGTGCTCCTGGCATCTTCATCATTATCATTTAGATGCCGGGCAAAGTCTATCCTAGACCCTTGTATTTAGAATGACTTTTAATATCTGAAACCCTTTTTAATTGCTTCTATTGGTGTTAGTGTTACTAGCTGCTTTTTTACTGCTACTTTCATGTTTTTACTGTAGCTTCCCCCCCCCTTATTTATTTTTTGGTTTTAATTTTGATTCCACAGTTCAAGTGAAAAGCACCACACTACACTGGCTTTCACATGCTCATCTCTTTAATCTGCAGGTGGGGAGTCATGTCAGCATTCCCACCCCTTCCAAGTACATATGTATGCTTTCAGTCTTGATTTTTAGAAAAGGTTGGCTCTGGGTTTGATACAAGAACCTTACTATCATTCTTACGGTCATTGCTTGTCAGATGCAAGTAAGCGGGCTGATTTACTACTACATTACTCTAAATTTTCTCTCATTTAATTCCCTTGATTTCATGGCCCATGGATTCTAATCATACTCTTTTTTTAGGTGTGATACCCTTACAATGTCTCATTGCATTGGAAGTTACAGCAGAAGAATTTATCAGGCAGTTTAATGGATTCTCTAAGATATATGAGCATGTGCGGAGTACCCAAGAGACTGCAGTGAAATGAGTAGTGTTTTCACACTCAGCTGAATATGCTGTGCCACCTTCAGTTTGGAATTTCCTAACATTTCCAGGTTCTTCTTAAGACTTCTTTCCAGCCCCCCTCAAGTGTAGATTTTTATTCTTCTTCTTCTTCTATATGGCTGCTCTATCTCTAGCCACATGCCAGCCCAGTTGAGATATAACAGGAAAGCAAGGTTCCCTGCTATGCAAAAGAGCTACAACAAGCCTTGGGCTTGCATGTACCGTTTCCCTTCTCCTGTTTTGTATACTAGAAGTGGGCATCAGCTTCCAGTTTTAAACTAATCACAGTTCCCCATGATGTCCAAACTAAGGGAACTGCAGTTTGTGTGAACTACAGTTTGAGAACAAACCAAGATCGGAAGCCATGGCTTGATCCTGGCTTTTTCACACTAACTGTAATTTGAATTATTATGGTTGTTTTTTTGCTTGGAAATGCTTTTGCTTTTAAATGAACCACAGTTCCCTGAGTTTTTTTAAAAAAAACAACAACAACTGCGGTTCATTTAAAAGCAAAAACAGAAGTATTCTACTACCTCTTCCTGTGGCTAGGGAGGGGTGAGAATTTCATTCTGTTCATTTACTTGATAAGAACTGACTAAATAATTGGAGTTGCAGTTCCTAAAGTGTAGATACCGTATTTTTCCGTGTATAAGACGCCCCCATGTATAAGACGCCCTCCACTGGGCAGTTTCGCAACCACGCGGTTCTCTCCTTGGCTTACTTCCGTGTATAAGACGACCCTCAATTTTTAGTTTAACAATTTTAGGAAAAAGTATAGTCTTATACATGGAAAAATACTGTATATTTTGGCACCTGATATCCCCCTTTTAGCTCCAGTGCTTAATAGTGCTGAGTTTTGGACAGCAAGAGAACTGGGAGACTATTCCAATTGGTTTGAGCTTGGAAAAAAATTAAAGATTATATATCAACTCCATCTGATACGGCAGCTGCGCCCCTACCTTCCTAATCATCTGCTCCCTTCAGTGGTTCATGCCTTGGTCTCCTCTCGCCTAGACTACTGTAATGCGCTCTACGTGGGGTTACCCTTGAAGACGGTTCGGAAGCTACAGCTGGTACAGAACGCAGCGGCTCGCCTGGTTAAAGGCAGCCGCCGGCGGGATCACATCACGCCAGTGCTGAAGGATTTGCACTGGCTACCAGTTGCTTGCCGAGCCGAATTCAAGGTGTTGGTTTTGACCTTTAAAACCCTATACGGCTCCGGTCCAGTCTATCTCAAGGAGCGTCTCCAGCAACACCAAGTGGGCCGCTCAACAAGATCTGCCACAGATGGCCTTCTCCTTGTCCCTTCAGCCAGAGCAGCTAGACTGGTCAGGACGAGGAAGAGGGCCTTCTCTGTGGCAGCCCCCGTACTATGGAACTCTCTCCCACGTGACCTCCGCCATGCCCCCTCTCTGCTGAGCTTCCGCCGCTCATTAAAAACTTGGTTATTCAGGCGGGAATATGGGGTGGGCTAAGATTTTAAAATTTTATACTGTTTTAATGTATTTTAATGTATTTTAATGGAGAAAAATGTTTTAATGTATTTTATTCTGTTTTATTTTCTGTACATCGCCCAGGGTGGCCAGTTTGCCGGCCAGATGGGCGATAAATAAATGCAAATAATAATAATAAATATCTTGGGAGCAGTCATCTTTTCATATGCTAGCATTTAAGATAGTGAGTCTGCACCTCGCTTTTGTCAATATTTGCAAATCAGGAGGAGTTATATTCAAGAAGTGACTAGGGGAATAGATATGGCTAGAACTTATACTGCTTTTGAGAAACTATTGATCTTGGGGGTTCAGAAAGGATTATTGTCTAAGGTATATAAACTATTAACAAATATGCAGGATAATTGAACTGAAGTAATTAAGCAAAAGTGGAAGAAGAATTGTGAATTTTACAGAAAAAATATATAAAATAATATACATGTGGTATTATACATCTACCAGGATTTCTAGAATGTTCCCAGCGATAACAAATATATGTTGGAGGTGTAGAAATAGAAAGGGGACTTTTCTATTTTCTATATGATGGCACTGTAATCTGGTTAAGGATTATTGGAAGGAGATCCTAGGTGGTATTACAGGAATCACAAATTATGAGCTGCAGTTAACTCCAACAACTATACTTTGAGGAGATATCAAACATCAGATCCCTAGATATTCTATTATGATGGTGAGTGATATGGTAATAGGGGATTCTATTAGCAAAAGCCTGGTGAACAAATTGTATACAATCTATTGCACAGTGGGAAAAGAAGATATGGACTGTTAAGTTGATGAACAAAATAACAAGTTATAAGTTGTTATGGGATGCAGGGATGAACTCCATACAGATTTTTCAAAACAATTGAGTTTTGTTTATTAATTATTGAAACAGGCATAGGTCTGGAGAGCTAGCAACCTTGGATATACTGTATGTGAGTTAAAGCTGGTAAGAGTGATTATATATGGAAATTTCTAAAAGAAAGAAAATGAGTTTTCAAAAGTACTAATCAAATTCACATTTTATTTTCATAAATGGGCCAGAAAGAACTTGGGATTGAAAGAAAGGGGAAAAAAAAGAATGTGGAAGGAACCAAAACTGATGGATTCATCCATCCAATCAAAGGGTTTTGAGCGCATAGCTCTTAAGAGTCTGGATTTGTGTCCCTGTGTATTCAGCCATGGTTGTGGTGCTGTATTAGGATTGCCACCGCTTTTTTTCCTGACAGTCTCCTCAACTGCATGTTAGGCAGGTCTGTTCCATGCTGGTGATAACGTTACCTATTGAATGTGATTGGTGAGAATTGTGTGCAGTCCCTTTTTTGATAAAAACATACATAAATTCACAAATGTCTTCATAAACGGGATGGAAAGAATGTGAGACTTAAACAATTAAAATATGGAAGAAAGCTAAACTGACAGATTCATCTATCCCTGGCTGGATCCACACCTAAGGTTTATTGCAGTATTGTATTGCTGCCATGACTTAAGTTATGGGGCACACGACGCATGCAGCTTTCAGTGCCAGTCGTGCTAGCCCTGCATAATCGTTCCTTTCTTCCAGAATTTCCCGGACTAGATTTATCACAGTTTTTTCAGTTATTGTGGCTCGCTACTGCAGTATGCGGCTAGTGTGTGCTAAAGTTGCACTGTTGTTGCCCGCCCGAGGTGTGGCCATGAAAGTGTCGTCACTGGAGTTAGTCAGTAGTTTTTAAGGGGTGGGGGAAATATGGCGTGACATGTGTCTCCCAAACTGGTGGGGAAGATTGGTGTCCACCATTTGTTGTTTTGCGGTGGGCATGGGGCAGGAAAAGCTTCCCCCCCCTGTTTAAAAAATCTTGCTGCTCCACATGTTCGCTCCATCGCACCTTTGCAGAGCTGATTAACACCCCCCCCCCAAAAGGATGTACACAAGGATGCAACATCATGATGTAATGGCCATACAGATTGGTGGGACAGAGGATGGTGTCAGCCACCATGAGGAGTTCCACCGCCAGTAGAGGCACAAATAATAGTGTTTTGCTTTTGTTTTGTTTTGTAAAAGAGTAACTCTGTCACCATTGTTACAGCCAGGGGTAAGCCTCCCAAAACCTTTTGTCACATTTCAGACCCCCAAATCAATGAAATGTTCCCCATTTTCACTGCCTGCAAATAGCATGGACATTTTTTGGTGGGGCTGGTGTTTCATCTCAGCCCTGGTGTCTTAATCCTCACCTCAAAGGTTCTTGCGGTCTCCTCCAGTTTTATATCATCTGCAACTTGGGACATATTGTGGGAATCATGAGTGAATGTTGTTATTTCTTTTGTGTTCCTTCACCATATATCTATGTATTTAGAAACTGTGCTTCTAACTACATAGCCCCATCAGTATCTGTGATGCTTTACAGAGCGACACAACAAAAATGGAATCTGATTGATTCTCTGCCTTTACTGTTGACATTTCAACCCAGGAAGAGATAGAGAAGAGGGAAGGCAGTGGCACAGGTGACAGGAGGTGTCAAGTTCAATCAGATAGGCTTAGGGTCAAACTACATGTTACTTTAAAGACATTGTTAGCAGCTATGGCTTTTTTTTTCTTTACTTTTTATTTTTTTATGGTTGATCAGCTCCAGTTTTTATTGGGACCCCCATTTCTCCCCAGGTATGATTTTATTGATAGCTGCTCCTTCTACATGGCTACAGGATAGTAAAAAATAGTTTTACATTATATTTTACCATGCCGTGAATTGCCCAGAGAACTTTGGCTATTGGGCGATATTGAAATGGAATGAATGGGTGAATTTCTGAACAGGCATTTGAACATTAAAATTATAGCATATGCATGATATAATGAACTGTAAAACAGATCAGATTTTACACGCCTTTTTTTCTTTTTAATAGGCAGCAATAACATAGAAAACAGATTCTTCACAGAGCCTGAGATGTTCGTCTCCCACACAAAGGAGAGTTAGCATTATAATATACTTGGGTTTATTTATTTCCTTATGTTTGACATTGTGTTCCACTGAAACTATAGTTATGCTTACATGAATCCCTAGTAATGGATTACCCTGAAAGTGACTCTGTTTGGCAACTTTTAAATGAAATTTTCAATACAAGATGTATAAGGTCGTCATTTGACATATATTCTGTTTTAATCTGTAGAACAGTGAAATGTGGGTGTTATTGTACCCATGTAGCTACGAAGTGCAATTTTACTGCTTTGGAATAAATACATTTAAGATTATGCACATTTTTCAGTCAAGCCTGGCATCTAACTTCATGAATAAAAAAGGCCCTATTAATCATGAATTGCTAGAGTCACATGCATTGTATTTATCATTCTTGTGAGTGAATGAGTTGTCTTCTGTTAATGTTTTGAGCTGGTAGATAGTAATTATACAGTACAAATAAGCCAATTTAATAACATACATTTTTAGTGCAGGCGTGTGCAGCATTTAGTTGTTTACTACACTGGAAACAAAAGTGCCTACATTTTTCTGTGAATACAAAATAGTTAAAGCAATCCCAAATACTGATCACCTACTCATATTTAAAAATACGTAAATGCATTTGCCATCCAGAAAGCCCATAGGAATCCAAACCTTCTAAAAATCATAGGGTTGGATCCAGACTTCATCATGCTTAGAAAAGACCCATTGAAATCAATGGGGCTTAAGTTAGGTATGACTAACTTGTCCCATTGGTTTCAATGAGTCTACTCAAAGCGTGACTAAGTCTGGATCCAACCCATTAAATGTCTCATAAGTAAACGTCAGTGTACTTCATGTGATAGAGCTTGTATGTGACCAATTAGTATATAACAATTGGGATCCATTTCTGAATAATAATAACAACAACAACAACAACAACAACAACAACACACCATCAAAGTGCATAACACTAACACAGAGTGTATAACAGAGAACAAGAGAGCAGGTCTTGCCCCAAGGAGCTTCCAATCTAAAATTCAGCACAGGGGAAACAAGTGGAGACATGAATAAACAGGGAAGCAATACATGGTTGCTGCAGTTGCATGTGCTTGGGCTTAGTTACAGGCTAAGTGACAATAGGGCACGGACCGGACACTAGGAGATTGTCCTAAAGACTTCAAAGAAAAGGTGGGTTTTGAGAGGGATTCAAAGGAAGTAGGAGAGGTGGCTTGCATTGGTGTCCTGGGAGGCAGTGTTAAGCATTACAGGCAGCTAGGAAGAAAAGGCTAGTATTTAAATGGAACAGGAATCCTTTGGATGGTTAGAAGGTGGTGGAGCTGGAGTATCGAAGATCACAAGAAGATCCTTTAAGAAGCCATAACATTGTATTCCAATGTTCGCTTGAGAGAGCCTATTTTTTTGTTAAATGAGTTGTCCAACTCTTTGGTACTTCTTTTACTCTTACCAGCAGAACGACTGAGGTCATAATGAAGAAATGAGGATGTGTGGGGAAAGGGTAATACTGTTGGTCCAGATGGAATCACTGAGGCCACTGCTGCTGCTGCTTCCACCTCTGTCTTTTCGACAACAACATACATAAATACAATCCAGATGGTATTTCTGTAAGCCCAGTCTGATCTCACACAGCAAATGGATTGACTGATGTGTAATGATGCGCGGCTACTTAATATCTCTGTTCTTGAGGAAATCAAGGTGCATGGGTCCAGTACAGGCCAACGTAGCACATGAAATGACACTAGATATAGATGTCACTAAATGTCCCCAGTAAAAATGAATCAATTGATTAAAAAAAAAACCCATTAAAAAAAACTATTTTGAAAGTGCCACTTTTCAAAAATAAGCTAAAGTTGGGGAGTAATTATCAGGAAATACAATTAAAAAAGGCAAGAGCAAGTTCATTTCAGTCTAAGCCATTACATGAGCCTTAATTACCTGACCCTTCATTAGGAAGGAATCAGGCATCATGTCCAATATGGAATTGCCACCCCAAATGGCACTCTGGCTCCCCTTTCACTCTAGCATTTAGCCCCACCCCAGCCAGTGGCAGCCAATCAATTAGATCAGAGACAAGAAAATGCATGATGTGATTGTGGCGTAACCCCATAATTCACTTCCCTGGTGTATGTCTGCATTAGTATGTTTAGTGAGTATAGAATGTTGAACTGAGTGGGTGTGGTTTGTGATGTCTTGGAAAGGGTGGGGGGAGGAGTATATAAGGAGTGTTTGAGTGATGTCAGAGTTAGTTGACAGTAGTGTGTTTGGAGTGTGGGGAGAGTTGGGAGTTGGGGGGTTAGGTTAGTTGGATTATTCGTGTCTTGTCTGTCAGGAGCTTTGAGAGAAATCAGTGCTTGTCTGAGGAGTGAAAGTATTTAGAGTTATAGGGACTTAGGTTAATTACAAAGTGTTTGGTGTAGGCAGGTTTAAAGTTATTTTCTGGAAATAAGATTTTGAGAATTAAAATAAACTTATTTTTATTTTGTTTGCTACCCAAATCCTACGTGTCAGCTTGGCGTTATTAACCTGCATTACTGTTAAATCTACACACACACACACACACACCTTTGTACCCACAGTATCATAAATTTAAGCTAGATCCTTAATAACCAGTATTAATATTTTCCCTCATGAGTAGGGGAAAGGTTTCATTTGACCCTCCCCTCAGGTTTTTGAGTGTTGATGCTTAGCCTGAGAAGGGATTATGCGCCTGTTCCTAAAGTGAAGGGACCATGTCGTCGCAGTGATATCTCAACATGGATAAGTATGTCTAAATTTTAAAGGGATGGGGAGGAACTTGACAAGGGGCTACTCTTGGGGGGGGTGCAGCCTTGTATGAGCTGTAACATCAGTTTCCAACTTATTACTTGAAGGCATCTCTGTGGCCTGCAAAATTCTATGAATTACAGCAGCTGGCGCAAGTACTCAACCTTCATTGACAAATTAGCCTTCATTTTGAATTCTGCCACACAATGTAAACTAAGAGTTGGCACCCATATGCTGCTTTTTTGTTTCTGCCTGCTTACGTGTAGATGGAGGAGTCTTCTGCATGTAAGGATAAAAGACTGATTTTCCCCACAGGTCCGGCTGTGGGTGGTAGCCAAAGGGCAACATCTAAGGATGCAGACGCTGTGCGAGGGAACATTTTCAAATATTTCTACTGTTAAGTGCTCCCTGACTATAACATGAATGATCTGGCATGCATTATTTTTATTACATTCATGCCAGAATGTAATGCCTCTATCTTAAATAAGGCATCCGGCTCTTGTTTACTTGATTGAACGGACTTTAAATGATATGCTTGTTCTAATTTCTTCTGCAGTGTTAATTCGGTAATCCCAATATTATTGGTTTACTGATATTTGTCTACCATAGGAGGGGAAAACAGGAAAGGAAGACGGATTAGCAGAGCAGCAGTGAAATCAATTAGCTGACCAACTAAAGCTCTCCATCAGCCCTCAAGGTGTCCTCTGTAAAACTGCAAGCCATGCTTCTGTGTGCTGAATGAAGAACAGTGACAATACTTTCATTCCACCATCTGCTCTTTCTTGGGGTGCTTAAGGTGAACCAAACATATCCATCTATCCATCTCTTGCTCCTCTCATTCAGAGTTCCAGCCAAGTTCTCTCCCTCATTAAAAAATGTGCAAAATAGTATTGTAAACACGGTTAAAGAACAATACAAAATGGCATGTATCATATAGGCTTTAGTTGCTTTCTCTTTCAGCCCTGTAAATAATTTGCAGCCCTAATGTACATATTTCCTCAGAAGTATGTTCCATTTTGTCCAGTGGGGCTTACCTTCCAAGTAAGTGTGCACAGCTGTGCAGTCTAACTATCCAGTTCTTGGAGCTGATAGTGTGCTTTAGAATTGCCATATTGAAGCACCCCAGCAATGCAGGGCAACCCAAGAATGTGTGGCAACCCAAGAAGCAGTTGCACTATCCAGTAGTGTAACTCAGGCTGAAATCCTATACACACTTACTTGGGACGAAGTCCTACTTTTGAATAGGTTGGCATAGGATTGCTTCTGTCAAGCCAATTTCAGTGGCTACGGCCAGTACCAGAGATTTTAAAATATATATTTTAAAATAAAATTTTAAAAAATATATCTCTGCTAGACTGGCACCTGAACTCTTCTAGTTTACTTACTGGCAGTGGACAGGGATGCGTGACAGAGAATGTCACAGGATACTTTGGATCCCAGCCTTGCCCTCTCCTCTCCCCATCCATCATCTCACCATTGTTTCACCCTCCCTGAAGCCATCGGAGGTCACTTTCTTGCAACCTCAAAGTAGGCCCTGCCCTGCAGTTCTTTCTGTGGTGGCTGTGAAGGGGTGGGATTGCACCTTAGATTCCCCCTTCCAAGATTGTAGGAGCAACTACAGCCAAAGGAGGGGGACCCTGGGACGATCTCCCAGGGAACATAGGATTGCTCTCTATTCACAATTTGAATTGATGTTAGATTGATTTTTTAAATTATTATTTGCTGTTTTTATATACCTTTTAAACCTTTTTATCATTATATTATTTGTATAATTTTATATACATTATTCTGGGATAGCCTCTGCAAATGAGGGAGTGGTACAGAAAATCTACTACTATATAAATGTGAATATCCACGGGTTTGTGTGTGTGTGTGTGTGTGTGTGTGTGTGTGTTTGTGTGTGTTGCATAGGCTCCTACACGGTTGGATGGATCCGCCCCAAACTTGGCACACATACTCTTCATCACCCAAGGACAAATACTGGTCGGTTAAATCTCCGAAAAAACCATCCCTGAACCTGCATAGCCCAAAATAAATGAGAGCCAATGGCGTCACTTGGAATGTTCTCAGGGGCCAATCAGGAGTGGTTATGCAAATCACTCCAACAACATTTAGAATGTTCATATGAACTGCCACAGGGGCCTATCAGGAGCGGATATGCAAATCTCTCCCCCGTCAAACAGAATGTTTATATGAACTGCAGCAGGGGCCTACACGGGGAGCTGGGCTTCCATTGTGTAGTCCAGAGAGGGGAGCAGGGATTTCATTGTTGTGTAGTCCCAGGGGGGAGCAGGGATTTCATTGCTGTGTAGTCCCAGGGGGGAGCAGGGATTTCATTGCTGTGTAGTCCCGGGTGGGAGCAGGGATTTCACTGTGTAGTCCCATTCCTTTCCTATGGAGCCATTCAAAAAAGCTCATATAAACATTCTGTTTGACGGGGGAGAGATTTGCATATCCGCTCCTGATAGGCCCCTGTGGCAGTTCATATGAACATTCTAAATGTCGTTGGAGTGATTTGCATAACCACTCCTGATTGGCCCCTGAGAACATTCCAAGTGACGCCATTGGCTCTCTTTTATTTTGGGCTATGCAGGTTCAGGGATGGTTTTTTCGGAGATTTAACCGACCAGTATTTGTCCTTGGGTGATGAAGAGTATGTGTGCCAAGTTTGGGGCGGATCCATCCAACCGTGTAGGAGCCTATGCAACACACACAAACACACACACACACACACACACAAACCCGTGGATATTCACATTTATATAGTAGTAGATTTTCTGTAGCACTCCCTCATTTGCAGAGGCTATCCCAGAATAATGTATATAAAATTATACAAATAATATAATGATAAAAAGGTTTAAAAGGTATATAAAAACAGCAAATAATAATTTAAAAAATCAATCTAACATCAATTCAAATACCTTAAGGAATTTCAAACAAATAGTGCCGGGTAAAAAAGCTAGTATTAAAATAAAAAAATAACCATACTTACTTGGAAGTAAGATCCATTGGAGAGATTAGAAGTTACTCCAAATATATTTAGGGATCAAGTATTCATAAACCATGGAGCTTTGAAATTACCATTCCAAAAGAATCCAGAATCCTGCTGAAGAACATTGTGTTCCCTTCTAAGCTATTGTGAGCACAGTACACAGAAAGTCAAAAGTTGTGACTGCTTTTCAGCATGCAGAACTGGAACAGTTTGAATGTTTGAAAGATTTAGAAGGAAATGTTGAGTTGTTGATATCATAATATATAGCAAGGGAAGAGAAATATGAAGCATCAACCACAGGGGCATCATGGAAATATTGTACAAAGTGGGTGTGGACTGAACAGAGGTCCTGAAGATGCAGTATGATCACAAACACTTAAATACCACAAGCAGTATCAATAACAGCAACCAGTTTGCTGCCTCTTTTCTTGGTTGAGGAGTGCAACCAGTTTACTGCCTCTGTTCTGCAGGTCGATTCACTTCACTGACTTCAATCTGTTTTTTCAATTGAAGGCCTCGCATGTAATTGGCTAGTGGATCTGCTGCCTAGCTATTTTCAGACCTGGAACTTTGAGTAGCTCTTGTAATCAGGAGTGCAGAGTTCAGTATTATTTTCTTTTCCAATTTAAATCTGTATGAAAGTTTATAGATAAAAGTTTCTTTTGATTTCATCACATCGTAAAATAGTATGGAGCATTAGAATATAAACTTAGAACATAACTGATGATTGCAGGCATTAATAAACAGAATTCAGTTCTTTAAAAAAAGAAGGGGGAGGAGAAAGAGGAGGAGGAGGAGACACTGCATTGTTGTTGTTGCTGTTGATGATGACCTTAGTTGTATATAACTTACTAACTTGCTCGCGGCTGCAACATGTGGTTTTTAGGATTTGGTACAATGGAAAAGATACAGTGTCTCTGACTGAAAGTGTAACATTTAGGCTGGGTGCTGGCAGCAGAAAACTTTTCTGACAGAAATATCTGATCTTAAAAGAAAAATCAGGTTAATCCTCCTGAGAGTCTACAGGTGATGAAGAGTGAACGTGCCAAGTTTGGGGCAGATCCATCAAAACGTGATGGAGCCTATGCGACGATGCCCCCCACACAACAGTCAGTCAGTCATTTAAAAAGTTTCCCTCCCTTTTCACCCCCTCAGAGAACATTCTAAATGGCCTAGGGGAGATTTGCATACCCACCCCTATTGGCCCCTGCAGGAATTCATACGAACATTCTAAGTGTCCTATGGGCTATTTGCGTAACTGCTCCTAGTGAGTCCTGCAGCATTTCTGAGGTGAGGCCAATTTGCATAACTGCTCCCCTGTTGTTTTGCCCATAGGAGATATGAGAGTGGGGTGATTTTGCCCCCCTTTTTCACCTCCTTAGGGATGGAATTTCCAAAAATCCATCCTTAGTGGGTGTCTACATCATAAAAACTATGTTCCTTCAAAATTTCACGTTCCTAGATTAAACAGTTTGAGCTGGGCGTTGATGAGTCAATCAAAATCAGTCAGTCAGTCAGTCAGTCAGGACACCTTCTTTTATATATATAGATTAATTTTGCCATAAAGGCATATTCCAGATCATATCAGTCCATTCATTAATGGGTGGATTTTTTTATTTCTCTTCAGTATAGCATGAACAACTCTAGCCACTCTCTCTTGGATGTATAGTATCTTTAGGGTGCAATCCTATGTGTGTTTAGACAGGAAAAAAATCCTACAATTCCCAGCATGCCCCAGCTAGCATGGCTGGCTGGAGCCATGCTAGGAGTTGCAGCAGCTTTCTGTCTAAACATGCATAGGATTATGCTCTTAGTGTATATTAATAAATACAATATAAATTCTCACTGTAGGTTGTAACCAAGACATATCCACCATTGGTAAATCTCCCTGACTCCCTCTTTCTTTTTCTTTTCTTTTTTTGTCATTTCTAATACATATATTCTTACTTATTTTGCTTGGTAAGAATGGGTAAATATACCATCTAGACACAGTCTTGAAACAGTTTTGTTGTATATGCATCTTTATTGAAAAGCAGTGAAAAACTGTTTGGATTTCCCTGCCCCAAGGTCATCTTCCTCTTTATCTGTGTTCCTCCAGCAACTGAAGACATTTCTTTTTAAACAAACATTTTATTCTGCTGCTGCTTAATTTTATTTAGTAACTGTTTGATTTTATTTATTAACTATTATTAATTGTTAACTAATGATATAAATAATTATCTTTATTAATTATTCTTTGTGTTTTTGCTTTTGCTGCTGCTTTTAGCTCATTATAAATGGGTTTTACTTTGAGCTGTAAACAACATTTTGGAAAAGAACTGTCATCTGAGGCACAATCAAATTTCTGAAGCTTATGAGAAGATATGGAATACTGGATAAATTTTAATTATATTTCCTCTTTGTTTCATATTCATACATATTCACTCTGAGCATATTTATTTGATTATTATTACATTTAATATGTGAGATTGAGTTCAATTATTCACTAAGATCCTATTTCCCCCCCTGCCCTTGGGAAATATTGCAATTCAGTTTTTCTCCTTTACCTGTTGCCCACCAATGGATATTCAAGAAGGACTGTCAATGTGAACATGCTGGTGGGAGGGAGGAAAGATTAGACTTGCCGCCACCACCATTCCCACTGCAACATCCCTTGTTGAAGTGTGAAGCCTGAGCATGTCCTATTCCTTTACTGATTGTCCACAGAGGAGATATGAACAGCTTAGCACACACTATGCAGTGACACTTCCACATCTCCATGGAAACCGTGCATCAGCACATCGCTCACTGGCCATTATTAAACGAGGACACTGTTATTATCAAATAATAAACCATCTTGCTCTCTGGGATAGCTGGGGCCATCTGTTATAATGTGAAGTGGGTGTGGATTTATAATTTAGACATGCTGAGAAAAACATTTGGAGTCTCTCTCTGGACTCCCTTAGTTAGAAGGGCATGATTGCCACATACATGTTTGCTGTCAAAGCTTACCAAAGAATATTGCAGTATTAAATGAAAAAGCTGAAAATATTGTTTTAGAAAATCTTCCACACTACATCTTATTTTGTTCTATGTACTCAGAACCTCATTTTAAGTTTCTAGATACTATCTTATTGAGATTACATTCAAAAACCATCCCCAGAAAATGGTTTACATCCCCAAAAACCATCAGAAAAGATGTGCTATTTATTGTCAGGTATTGACTTTCATGTGATTTATAGTGTCACTGTAAGATGTAGCAGACTTATAGGCTGCTGCAAGGATCCATGCAAAACTGCTATCAGAGATAGCTTTACATTCCTATGGTGATGCTCTGATTTGATAATAATTCTCTTCATTGTTGTATGGTTTTTTAAATAACGTTTGTATAGAGAAGATTTTTAGTAATTGTATTTGCAAATATCATTTGTTGTATCCCATATTTTCACATGTGTTTTGAATTTTTGCAAAGGCTGTTGGCCATCGACTATATAAATGTGAAAGTTTGTGTGTTCATTTGTTTGTGTGCATCACATAGACTCCTACACGGTTGGACAGATCCACCCCAAACTTGGCACACATACTCTTCATCACCCAAGGACAAATACTGGTGGGGTTAAATCTCTGAAAAAACCATCACTGTGCCTGTATGGCCCAATCTAAATGATAGCCAATGGCGTCACTTAGAACTGCCGCCGGGGCCTATCAGGAGCGAATATGCAAATCTCTCCTACGTCATACAGAATGTTCATATGAACTGCAGCAGGGGCCTACACGGGTGGGGGGAGCTGGGATTTCATTGTGTTGTCCCCGGGGGGGAGCAGGGATTTCATTGTGTAGCCCTGGGGGACGACGACAGAGAATTGATTGTGTAGTCCCGGGGGGGGGGGATTTCATTGTTGTGTAGTCCCGGGGCAGGGAGTTGGGATTCCATTGTGCAGTCCCGGAGGGGGAGCTGGGATTTCATTGTGTAGTCCCGGTGGGGGAGCAGGGATTTCATTGTGTAGCCCCGGGGGACGACAACAGAGAATTGATTGTGTAGTCCCAGGGGGTGGGAGGGAGAAGCAGGGATTTCATTGTACAGTCCCGGAGGGGGGAGCAGGGATTTCATTGTTGTGTAGTCCCGGGGAAGCTGGGATTTCATTGTTGTGTAGTCCCGGGGCAGGGAGCAGGGATTTCATTGTGTAGTCCTGGTGGGGGAGCAGGAATTTTATTGTGCAGCCCTGGGGGAGCTGGGATTTCATTGTGTAGTCCCGGGGGAACTGGGATTTCATTCTGTAGTCCCGGGGGGGGGCAGGGATTTCATTGTGTAGTCCAGGGGATGAAGCAGGGATTTCACTGTGTAGTCCCATTCCTTTCCTATGGAGCCATTCAAAAAAGCGGTCAGCTACCTTAAGGAATTTCAAACAAATAGTGCCTATAAGAAAATGACGACCCAGGCAACACCGGGTAAACAAGCTAGTAAGCAATAAAAGTTTGAGCTGTCCTGAAAATGAAAAACCTATCTGACCAGTTATTCCAGCCTTGCATGCACACATCCAGAAGAAAGAGGTGAGACACAGGTTTGGAATAAAACTAGGGCCACAGCTGATTTAAATCTCTCAAACAACTAGTATACAACAGATGGTCTACCAAACTGTGGAAAAGCACTGAGGCATGAGTCCCCTAAGGATCTTCTCCTGTGGTGAGCCACTCCACCCGTGTACACAAGCCATAACTACCAGCTTGAGTTTGGCCTAGGGATGTATGAGAAATTCATTTCAGTTTCTTTTTGATCAGGATTTATCCTGTTTACACCTTCCAGACTGAACAGCGACTCAGATGCCATCTCAGATGCAATGCATTTCCAAGCTTGCAATGTAATTCACAGACCAAAAATTGCATTCAATAGCATGGGTACATTTGAAAAAATGCACATGAAAAATGCGCTCCTAGATGATCTCTGATTCAGACACTGACCAGCCTGATCCCCTCACCCCACCTTGCTTAGCTTCAGGAAGGTTGTTGCATCATATGCCTTCAGATCATGGCCTCTCTTTTTAACTTAATCTTAACATAACTTAAAAACAAACTTTATGTGATAGTCTGTTAAAGAAACACATTTGAATGATTAAAAAAAACTTGCCAATTTGAGTGTTCAGGCTATCTCATGTTGGCTCAAGCTCCTCAAAGCCAGGAAATTGGAAGCTAAGGCTCATGACTTAACTGATGTGCCCCATGATCAGTGACGATGGGCAATGTCACAAATTATGCTTGCCTACAACTTACCCTCCATGCACACCCACTTTTCCTTGGTCTTTCATGCCTAAATCCAGATGGGGAGATTGTGGAGTGCCTGAGACCAGCTAAGATGCCCCACATTGTCCCGGCTGTGTATTGCTTTGTGAAGCATCTGAGCCTTACTATATTGCTAGAGGAATCCTCCTGTGAGTTGACCCATGCATGTCAGTTGCTTGTAAGCAAGCACAATTTGTGACATTGCACAACATCATTACGATCATGGGGCATGTCTCATTGAATTTCCCTGGTTTTTAAAAAGGAAATTTATTATTACACAAACTAAACCCCCCCACACAAACAATGAAGTTATGTATACAAATGGATAGATATGCCCCTGTATGTTCAGAACAGCTTACTTACCTGAGCAGAATTCCAGCATACGGTAGCTTTTTTTCTTTTCCTCCCTCTCTTCATCAGTGATCTGTCAATCAGTGAGAGTGATTCCCTCTGCCTTCAAAATTACTTCACTCTTATCTCAGATGAGAGTTTCTTGCTATTCCTCTCCCACTGTCAGAATACTGACAGGAACAGTGGAATTCCTCTCAAAACACTGGAGTACTGACACCCTGCTTGCGTCAAAGTGAAACTGAGCATGTCCAACATAATTTTGCCAGCAGTTGCCACCATTGGCTTTCATGGGGCAGAAAAACCTTGATAACTTTTAAACCACTGCTCAGCCTTTCACCAAACCAATGAAAGGCACACTTCCCCAACAAAACTGAATAAAGTTCATAAATAGTTCCCCCAGAATTTGAAAGAAATATATACGATGCTGCTGAGCTGCAGCTTGGAGTAAGAAGCACAAATGTTTCTGTGGAGAGAAAGCCTGATCACACATTTTCCTTTCTGACCCCTAGCACCTTTTCCTTTCCGCTGCCCACATTTTTCTTCCCTCTGTCTGCATAATCCACACTCCAGGCAAAAAGACACAGTTCCGAGCAGACCTGTTTGCATAGTTACATTTGCATTTACTTCAATAGGGCATATTTACATTTACCCCAAGGAGCTGCAGAACACCCACAAGTATGAGGGGCTCAGTCTCAAAGAGCTGCAAAGTGTCCCCAAGTACCGAAAGGCACCACTTTTCAGCACATTTTAACTAGGGGCTGGTTCAACGACATGGGAACCACGGGGGAGCAGAGGTCCCCCGTGGCTCCCGTGTCGTGCGAACGCCAGGTGGGGGCACCCCTGCGTGACGGCTGCGCGCCGGAAGCATGGAAAGTCACCATGGGCGGTAGAGGGGTAAGCCCCTACTGCGTGTGGCCACCCTGCCGTACGAACAGCGGGCGGCTGTCCCGCGGGGGCCTCCCATGGCTGCACAGAGGCGGCAGCCCAGAGCAGATGGAGCTGTGTGTTGGGGATTGCTAAAAGGGCTGGGAGAGGATATTAAGAGTTATTATCTCTCCCCTCTTGCATGTGCAAGTTCAGCAGAGCTTACCCCAACTGCAGCGGAAAAGCGTGAATATGTGTGGAGCTGCCCGTTTAGGCAGTAGCAGCAATTGGTAATTACACAGTCTGTCCCTTTGAGGGGGCAGACTGGGGCTTTTCACCTGGTTTCCCCCCCTTTATACTACCAACAAGACAAACAGTCTTTTGGAGGTTAAAAATATACTTTACTCACTCAGATCTTGCAGATTGGTTACAGGCAGGCTTAAGAAAGTATTTACATTCATGTAGGAATCATTTGGTAGCTGCTGTGTTCTGAACTTAGGAAAAGTTCCCTTCGAGCTACATCTTCACAACATGCTTCTCATTCAAGTTCATGGCGCAGACACTTTTCCCAGGGGGAAGAGAAGGCAACTGGCAACGCCCACATCCTGCCCCAGGAAGTCTGGGTAACATTCCACAGAGTGTCTGCTCTAGGATGCAGAGACTCTGTGGTCCCAATTACATCATGCACTTATGCAAGGCTTGAGGTTTTGACTGCTCACCCCCAACATACCCCTTCTCAGACAAAACAACATGCATCAGTATACATTTTCATTGTCCCACCCACAGTCCCATCTTCACACGAAGTTTCTGGAAACTCGCCTTGGGCAGGGGTATGGTCAGGATGTCCGCAGTCATCTCCCCTGTAGGACAGTACATTAGTTCAACCAGTCCCTTTCGGATGGCTTCTTGAACATAATGGCACTTAGCCTTGAGGTGCTTTGTCCTGGCTTGGAGCTTCTCATTGTGCGCTAGTTCCAGGCAGTTCTGGTTGTCCTCCATCAAGCGAAAAGGTCCGTTGCGCACTAACCCAAAGTCCATAGTTAGTTCCTCCAGCCAGGTCATCTCTCTGCACGCTTCCGATGCTGCAACGTACTCAGACTCTGTTGAGGACAAAGCTACACAGTTCTGTTTATAACTGGACCATGTGATTGGGCCATTCCCAAGCAAAAATACAAACCCACCCGTGGATTTGCTATCAGTGGTGTCCCCAGCCCAGTCAGCGCCTGAGTATCCCACCAGCTCTGGGTTCCCCTCAGCTGGCAGCTTCAGCTTACAGTCCGCAGTGCCCTTCAGGTAGCGAACCACCCTTTTAACACCCACCCAATCGCGTTCACTGGGGCAGCTTACCTTTCTGCTCAGTAAACCCACCGCATTTGCAATGTCGGGTCGGCAAGTAGTACTCAGGTACAACAGCTTGCCAATGGCGGACCTGTAGTGGTTGCCTTCGGGTAGCGGCTTTGATTCTTCCTGATTTTTCAGGAAGTCTGTGCTCATGGGTGTACAAACTGGGTTTGCGTTCTGCATCTCCATGCTCTCGATCAGTTCAATCAATGATCTTCTGTCTCTGGCTCAGGAGAAAAGATCCATCCTCTTCTCTTGTTATCTGGATCCCTAGGTAGTACTGCACCTTCCCTAGCTCTTTGACCTCCACATCTTTGCTCAGCTGCTTGACTACACGTGTGTATTCCTTTTCGCTGGCTAAAGCAATTATTAGGTCATCAACAAATGCGAGGATGTATGAATACTGTCCATTAGTACATTTAGTGTACAGACATTTGTCAGCTTTACCCTGTTTGTACCCAAGTTGGGTCAGCATTGTATGTAGCTTGGCGTTCCAGGCTCTGGCTGCCTGCTTCAGTCCATCTAGCCCCTTCTGAATCCGGCAGACTAAATGGGCTTGGTGAGGCTTGATGAAGCCCTTGGGCTGCTTCATATATATCTCCTCAGAGATTTCGCCATACAAAAATGCTGTCTTTATGTCTACATGCCAGACTTCCATCCGCCTTGAAGCTGCAATGCTTAAGAGTGCGCGGATGGTGCTATATCTCACAGTTGGGGCAAATGTGGAGTCGTAGTCCTCCCCATATTTCTGGCTAAATCCTTGTGCGACTAGCCTAGCCTTGTAAAGCTGTACTTACCCTTCTGCCCCATGTTTAATTTTGAAAGTCCACTTACTTCCAATGGCCCTTTTGCCGGGTGGCAGTTCTGTGAGAGTCCAAGTTTTGTTTTGATGCAGAGCTTCCATCTCCTCTTCTGCAGCTTTTCTCCAGAGACTTGCTTCACAGGCTGGCATCTCCCCAATCTCCTCCCATGTGGAGGGTTCTCAAGGTAGCGCCGACCCTGCGAGGTAGGACAGTCTAGGAGGTGGCACGCCCCTGTTGGAACGAGATGAGCATCTAACCTGTGGTTCTGGAGCCTCCTCAGGTTCCTCGTCCGACTCCAACTCCGGCATATCCGCATCACTGTTGTTCTCTGGGTCTCTGGTGCTGCAATTAGGATCCCGGTCCTCTGCGTCTTCTTCCTGTTCACGCCCTGTAGAGGGGGCTATGACAATTGAAGCTGGGTGCACAGGGTCAAGAGTTATCGGCAGGAAGCATATTCGTTCACGTGTGTCCCCTTCTGATTGATCAGAAAACTCTAGGACACTTCCTTTGATGTTGGCCTTGCTGGTTTCATCGAAATGAACAACATGCTTTGCCTTAACTTGCCCTGTCTTTAGATCCATAATTCGGTAGCCTTTCCCTCCAGACGCATATCCCACAAGGATGCCTTCTTGCGCTCTGGAGTCAAGCTTGTGCCTATTTTCTTTGGGAACGTATGAATAGGCAACACTACCAAAAACTCGTATGTGTGACACATTGGGAGTTTTCCCGTGCCAAAGTTCAAAAGGTGTGCACGTGGCTCCTTTTGTAGGTAATCTGTTCTGGAGGTACACTGCAGTTGCCGCTGCATCTCCCCACAAGCGCTGGGGCAGAGATGCATCCTTTAGCATACACTGTGTCATCTCCATGATGGATCTAAACTTTCTTTCAGCTACAGAGTTTTGCTGTGGAGTGTATGGTACAGTGGTTACATGTTTAATCCCTTCCTGTTCCATAAGGGCCTGCATGTCATGTGAACAATATTCCGAGCCGTTGTCCGTCATTAAGACCTTTGGACTCTTCTGGAATTTGTTTTTCACCATGGCATTGTACTTTTTGAACATGTCCACTATTTGGCTCCTATCTTTTAGAAGATAAGCCACACAGTATCTAGAAAAATCATCTAGAAAAATCAGTATGTATTTGTTTTTCCCCAATGATGGAACATTCATTGGACCACATACATCACTGTACACCAGGTCAAGCACACTGGTGCTGCACTGCTGAGTGCAAGGAGGAAATGAGGGTTTAACTGCCTTTTCAGTGACACAACTTACACACTTGGTTGTGGCTGATGCATTCTTGGTTATCTCCATTCCCCTTGCCAGCTCCTTTTTCTTCAAGTCCATTATGGCGTTTGTGTCTCTGTGTCCCATTCTTCTGTGCCACAGCTCCAGGTTGGCTTCATCTCTCCGGTTTGGGGATGCCACCTTGGCAGATTGAGGCTCTGGAATAACAGTCTCATAAACACCACTAGTTAGGGTTGCTTCAGCAAACACTTTCCCATTTTTGGACACTTGACACATTTCATTTTTGAAAATTATTTCAAAACCTTTTCTTGCAAGAGTGGGTACGCTAAGAAGGTTACAGTGGAAGTCTGGAATATAGAGAACTCTTTCCATTAGATTCTCCCTTATTTCACTTCCCACCTTACAGTTCAGAACTCCTGAACCAGCACCTTGTGCTTTTATAACTTTGCCATCTGCAATCTGAATGTGCGCACTTTGTAATGTGTCAATCTCATTAATGTCCATAAAGAAATCTTTATCACACGTGAAGTGACTGAGTCAATTAGCCACCTACTTGACTTGTTTTTACAGTTATTGGCTGTTAAATTCATTTCCTGAGACAGAAAGGTATTCTCAGAACTTTCTTTCTTTTGTTGCTTAAAAGAATGAGGCTTTTGGGATTTTGGAGCCTTGCATGCCTTTGCTAGGTGTCCCTCTTTATTGCAGTTAAAGCAAACTACCTTCTTTGGTGTGTGTTTTGCTTTTACTTGGGGCTTGGACACACAATTGTAAGCATTTGCTTTTGCAACCCTATCTAGAGACTGATTTCTCCTTTGTGTACACTCTTCTTTTAAATAGGCAATTAACCTTTTAAAAGTCAAGTCTTGTATCCCATCCATGAGAGTTACAAAAGTCTCAAATTTGGGTCCCAGTGACCCTAGGAAGTAACAGATTTTGTGCTCTTGATCCATTTTGTATTCTGTGAGTTCTAGTTTCTCAAGAATAGCAAGAAATTCTATCACATGTTTAGCACAATCTTCCTTGAAATTGACCCTCAATTTTAGCAGATCTCTCATCCACGCCCTGTGCGATCTTTTGCTTGCAAATCCATATGCAAGCTCTAGATTCTCAAGTATCTGATCTGCAGTATCAGACTGTCCAACAAGTATCATCTGGGTATCTGAAATACTGTTCAAAATCATGGCTTTTGCCATCTTATTCTGCTTTTCCCATACCTTGATTGCAGCTCTGGCCTCATCATTAGTCCCAGTGGGCTTTTCACTTTCAATGGATCCCAAGGCTTCTTTGTTATCAAGAGAGGCTCTTAGGCGCTTTTTCCATTGAATAAAGTTGTCCTCTGTTAATTTGGGCTACTTGAGGCTTACTTCATCTGAGCTATCTTTACTGGCCATCTTAAAACCAAAACTTGGAAAAATGTCCAAAATTCCAAAATCAAGGAAAATTTCCAAAATTCAAAATGGGAAAACTGCTTAAAATTCAAAATCTTCACTGCCTTACTGCCTTTTATCTGAGAAAAAGCAGGGGGGGGGGGGCATTTCTCCTTTTCTCACAATGGAGACAAAGGACTCAGCCTTGTGGCTACCAGGAAGTAACAAAAAAAAATATGGCTGCTTGGGGTTTCTCTCCTCTTAAGAGAATCCAGCACCATCTGCCTACCAAATGCTTGAAGATAGTCATCCACGTACTGGGCCCATTAACCCTTCTGTTGGGGATTGCTAAAAGGGCTGGGATATTAAGAGTTATTATCTCTCCCCTCTTGCGTGTGCAAGTTCAGCAGAGCTTATCCCAACTGCAGTGGAAAAGCGTGGATGCATGTGGAGCTGCCCGTTTAGGCAGTAGCAGCAATTGGTAATTACACTGTCTGTCCCTTTGAGGGGGCAGACTGGGGCTTTTCACCTGGTTTCCCCCCCTTTATACTACCAACAAGACAAACAGTCTTTTGGAGGTTAAAAACATACTTTACTCACTCAGATCTTGCAGATTGGTTACAGGCAGGCTTAAGAAAGTATTTACATTCATGTAGGAATCATTTGGTAGCTGCTGTGTTCTGAACTTAGGAAAAGTTCAGGACTCCCTTCGAGCTACATCTTCACAACATGCTTCTCACTCAAGTTCATGGCGCAGACACTTTTCCCGGGGGGAAGAGAAGGCAACTGGCAACGCCCACATCCTGCCCCAGGAAGTCTGGGTAACATTCCACAGAGTGTCTGCTCTAGGATGCAGAGACTCTGTGGTCCCAATTACATCATGCACTTATGCAAGGCTTGAGGTTTTGACTGCTCACCCCCAACACTGTGGCCGCTCCGGCCTGTAGGGGCAAATGGCCCTGCAGGGCATCCAGAGCTGCCGCCCCCTAGCGCGGGAGGCCTGCACTGCGGTGCGGGCACTGCTGGCTCCACCATGGTCCGCCCACGCGTGCTGGGCGCAGGTCGTCTGCAGCGCCCCGCCGCCAGACCCTGTGCCTCCCCTGATCAGTTGGGCGCATTTCCAATCTATCTGCCGACATAATTCAGGGCCAAACTGCTAAACAGGATACAAAATGTGTCTTTTGCAATAATATCAGGGTTAACAAAAATTAATAGCAGGCATGGAGAGGGGAATTTTCAGCAGGACCACAGTGCATGGGAAGGGAAGGTTTTTAGCCTTCCCTCTCTCATAGCGGTCCAAATCCCCTCCCCCAGCAGCTATAATTAACCCCTGAGGAAAAGCTTCTATTGCTGCCAATGGCTGGGAGCTTCCCTCCCAGGAGTAATAGCAGCCATGGGGGGCACTTTTCCCCAGGACCACAGCAGGGAAAGAAAGGGTTAAACCTCCCCTCCCCATGTACTGCAGTCCCAGTTAAACTGGCCCCCTTGCACCTCCCATTTTCTTTTTCTTTTTTTAACCGTGGCAGGATTATTTTGACAATTGTGATGAAATATCAATAATAACAAAATGTTATATATTTTCTTCACTTATTCCTCCCTTTCTTCATTACTTGCCCTTCTCTGCCTCTGCCGGCAGAGGGCTTTGAAATCCAGTAAAATAGAGAGCTTTTAAATCTAGTAAAATTAGTATTTTCAAAAAGATAGTACAGTGTAAGACATGCATTCAAGAAACAGCCACACCTTCTATATATATTCTTTCCATTCCCCCCCTTCTTCTTTTGGTCTTTCAAAGCCTGATATATTGCATAATATATTCCCCTGTTATGTAAAAACAAGATCCTGTTCTATAGGTATTTGCTTTTAAAATGCCCAGAAAGAAAGAAATGCCAGTTGTCCATTTATTTATTTATTTATTATATTTATATCCTGTCTTTTTTCCTGGAAGGAACCCAAGCCATAATTCTCCTCTCCATCATATCCTCACAACAACCCTGTGAGGTAGGTTAGGCTGAGCTCCTGTGACTGACCAAAAGTCACCCAGTGAGCATCATGGCCAAGTGGAGACTAGAACCCAGATCTCCTGAGTCCCAGTCCAACACTATTGTTGGTGATACATTTTTTCAGCCTTGTAAGAATATGAATATTTTCCTGGGTGTCTGTTGTTTCTTTTATATTAATGTAGCATACTGTTGCTTACTTGCTCTTATTGCTGTAAAACTGATGTCAGAAAATAACCAGAAAAAGAGAGTTTATATTGTAAAAATCATCTCCTCGCCCCCACCCCATTTTCTTCTTTTTATTATTTTGCTAATTTTCCTTATCATATCTAAATAGTTGATAACATGCCCCATAACATCAATACAACAGTGTCTGAACTGAAGAACAATTGCAGTCAGGCAATACTTTTATTAGGACCAACCAAATTATTGCTTGACCATGGATTTTGGATGTTTTCTCATGGACCAACACAACTGCCTTTTTGTGTGAACTGAACCAGAGTAATATTGTACACATTTAGTGATCCAGTGTGACCCATGAGTCACATTGATAACAATGATATGTAGAACTTTATGCATGCTTAATGCAGGACTTTATGCAAGCTTAAAAGAATGCATTCTTTTCTGGATTGTGCTTATGAACACTGACCTGATTCACATAAGGAGCTTCCTGCGTGAAGAGGCTTTCCTATTCACTTCAGCTACCTTGATGCCTACATAGTTTTGCAAACTGTGAGGTTGCAATAAAGTATGTTTCCATATTTTGTTGTAATTCACTGAAATTCAGTGGAGTAAATAACCCATAAATATAAGCAGCTTATGACTCTATAAGGGCAGGGCTGCTGCACTGAAAATACACAGACGTATGAATGCAAACCTTCATTTGGTAAGGCTTTATGGCATTGCAATCAATGTGTCATTTGCAAGGCTGGGCATGATGCAACCTTTTAATTGTTTCCCAGGTATGTCATTTGTTAATAGGAAGTGAAGGAATGTGGTGTGTGTGTGTGTGTGTGTGTGAGAGAGAGAGAGAGAGAGAGAGAGAGAGAGGATATTTCTGTATGACTGTCAATACGTGCCCTCTTTTATTTTTAGAATATTTCCCCTTTTTTCTCTTCTGTCTTGTAAACTTAAATTAGTTTCCCCTTTCTACGATTACATTTGAATTTTACATCCCTCCTATAAGAGGAATTTCTATTTCAATGGCTATTGTAATTGAAGGAAACTAAATGAACCCCTACTATCCCATTTGTCTTTAAGGCAAGATAACCACTTACGCAAGTTTCACTCCAATTTTGGTCACTGAAGCATTTTACTGGTTCTGATTAGTCCCACAGAGTGGGAGCATCATCATCTTGTCAGTTCAGAAGAGTCATTAAACTTGGGTAAGCTGTGGTGATGCATGAGCCGGGGATATGTAAATTCCCTGGTAGTGGGTACATTCTTCATCCTGTCAATTTGTTGCTACCTGCTGTTAACTTTCTCTCTCTCTCTCTCTCTCTCTCTCTCTGCAGCAGGTGAAGGAATATGAATATCAGATGCATGTGTGTGTGTGTGTGTGTGTGTGTTTTGCGTGTGTGTGTTTTAAAGCCTTCATTAAATGTCATTTATAGCAGCCGTGTGTGTGTGTGTGTGTGTATGTGTGTGTGAATTTCCATTTTCGAGAGGCTAACGATGGCGTGTAACACGATAACATGTATATTGGCTTTCACCTTTATAGAAATTCCACTGGATCAAGGAGATACCAGCTCAACTCCATATACTCAATATGGAAACAACAATAAGAACAACAACAAAGCATATGAGCCTATGAGTTCTCTTTTGTGTGCTGCTTTAATTTGTGCATCTGGCACTCACTGCGTGTGCTTGGTAATACAACCTGACACTGACCTGGGAAACATTACAGGAATGATCTTCACATAAACTTGAACAATTCTTTGCCAATTATTCCATACAGACAGATGTAGAGAGACCAAAAGGGTCTTCCACTCCTGTCTCATTTATTTTCTTTGAACAAACACAGTTATTGTCTTTCAAGGACAACACTATTTTCTTGCCTACATTTCAGATCCCGGAGGAAGCTTCTGTCAGTACTAAAAGAAAAATGGAGAGACAGTTAACGATGGTGCATTTCTGAGACAATAATTCCCTGCACCAGAAATATATATAAAACAAAGTTTCACATTTATTATGCATATCCCCAAAGCCATAAAATGTTGAGAATATTCATATGTACCTGTACCATCAAAAAATACTTTTAAAAAAGGGGGGGGGATCAGTAAAAGAAATAGACATTCATAAATTCTCAATCAGGTAAAAGTACTTTAAAATATTTTTGTTTAGTATAGCTCTGAGATTTAGCAAGGTTGGTTCTGACTGTGGATGCAGTCAAAGCCAATGAGGTCAAGTAAGGGCTTGGTATGTGTCTTTCAGAAGATGTATACATTTGTCTAGATATTCCGAACATTAAAAATGTGGAGAAGGTATAGGAGTATCTGTTTCACTCTGGATACATGTTATTGACAGCACAGTGGACACATTCAAATTGTTCAATATAATTATTGATCTTGGGGAAAGTGGCATGGAGTATGGCTTTGGTCATCCTTCCCACAGCCTGGTGCTCTCCAGATATTTTGGACTACAACTCCCAGCATACCTGACCATTGTCCATGTTGGCTGGGAATGATGGGAGTTGAAGTCCAAAACATCTGGAGAGGGCTGATCTATAGATGCTTAGAAGTTTTGAGCAGTTGGACTCCATCCAGCTCTAGTCTGAGTGCCCTCTTTATTTTCTGGCATCATGAGAGAATCCAGAAACAGACATGCAGTCTGAGGAAAAACATCTGAGGAAACCAGCAACGACAAGACAGGAAGGCCCAGAGACTAATGGGAGGTGGTGGGATATGCAAAGACTTTGGTTGGGACCAGGCTTGCAATTGGGAACTGTAAACAACAAGATCCTTTTCTACCCAGTCACTCTGAACTGAATGACCAAACCCAAATCCCCTGAAAAGCACCATAGGACTTGAACCAGATACCCAGGCAGCAGAGTCCAGGTGCCTTACTCTGTGCACCATTAGGGCAGTTCAGACTGAAGGAATTACTAATCTGATCCCATTTATGCTACAGTGCCACCCATGTGATGGCCAGAGCTGCAACTGTACCTCTTTGATACAGTCAGGGCCATGTGACTTGAAGAACCAATAAAGGTCTGGCTGGCTGGTTCTATATAACTCTTGTTCCAAGCTGTGCACCTCAGTCTGAGCAACTCATCAGATGGAGAAACAGCACAGCCTGTCTCATACCTCACATCTGACCTGGTTTTAACTGTCTTTGCCTCTGGCCCTTTGCTTCTCATTTGTCCAAACCCAGTACAGGACCACCAGCCTGTCTTTTGACTATATCTCTGCCTCTGATCCTTGGTCCTTATTTATCTGATTAGGTACCTGACCTCCAGCCTGTCAGTGACCACATCTTTGGCTGTTTGACCCTCACCTATCTTTGCCAGAATCAGAACTCAGCTGAAGCCTGTCACGATGTTAGGCCTCAGTGTCACTCAGGTAAAAGCCCCCACCCTCCACAACCTGAATCAGATGAACTAGTTCACCCCACCATTCCCTGAAATGGCTCCCCCTGTTTTGGGGGCGAGATGAAATAACACTCAGTTTCAGGGCCAAAGCCAAAACTGGGCAACAGTTTCCCATTCAGATCGAAGAAGGCACATGATATACCCTGTTCCCAGGCTATGGAGGAAGGCACACGAGTCTGATGCTCAGTCATGTGCTCCATGGTTTGTATAAATTACATGCCAGAGTAGCAAATGTTGGCAAATGTTTCACTGCTGCAGTTCAGAACAGACATCATGCCATTATCATCACATTTTCTGTAAATTCCTCCTTACATACCTGATATGGAGAGACTGCATCTTCTCACCTTACAGCTAGGTTAGTGGCTGCATATTCTTTTTGCTGCTGAAGTAGTTTAGTCTGTCAGCAAACCTCCAGAGCTTTAGAAACAGCTTATTTGGGATGCTTTAAAAAAAAAAAAAACCTGCAGACAGGAAAACTGCAGCTCTAAGAACAGAGTCATGTCAACTGTATGCATAAAAGAAGCTCTGAATACATATATATATATATATATATATATGGAGAGAGAGGGAGAGAGGGGGGGAAAGTACAATGTTGATAACAAAACACAGCATATGTTACTGTCCTAGTAGTATGCTATGGAGAGTAATAGTACACATGTAACTACAGTATGTATTCAGTATTCCTATATTAGTATTTAACTGGAGTCCATTAAAACAAAAAATATAGCACGTCAACTCACAAGATCAACTCTGATTGAGGGTAGGATAACAACCTTGTAAATGACTAGACACTGTGTTCATCACCCAAATTATATTAATATGTCCATATGAATGGTAATATTTTTCATACTAATAAAGGACATGATCCAGCTCATCCCACACGCAGAAAGCTCTGCCACATTCATCCCTGCATGTATCGGTATCCCCCATAGGCGTTCTACTGAGCTGACTTACCTCACTCTGCAAGCCTCCAGCCGGCCCTATGCAGTGGGTTTGCATGAGGCGCACAGGAACATGCCCAGCCATTCCTGATAACACAAGACCCACAGTCTCCAGTGGCCCTCTCTTCATTGCATTGTAAAATTATGCACAGGGATGTTGAAGAGTCTTTGGTCTCGAGTCACGAGTCGAGTCACGAGTCTTTGGACCCGAGTCTCGAGTCCGAGTCCAAGTCCTTGGTCCAAAATGGTGACTCACGAGTCACGAGTCACGAGTCACTCCCAAAGCTGACTCCACGAGTCCCTATTAAAATCAATGGGATTTTTTCCCAACAAAATAAGGCTATTTCAGATGTGTGGCTTAAATAAATTCTAGGCACAAGTGTGCCTTTTTATTTCAAAACTCTGCAACTGATTTTGGCAAGAACAGACCAGGCAGACAAACCCCAAATAACCAGGCAGGCAGAGGAGGCAGGGAACCCCAAAGCAGGCAGGCAGAGGCCTTTGTCTTGGACAATTCAACTGTTGAACTGGTCAAGAAGAGACCAGGCAGGCAGAGGAGGCTGGGAACCCCAGGCAGGCAGGCAGAGGCAGCCAAACCCAAAATGTCTGAAAGGTTGCATTTTAAAAAATGATTTTAAAAAATAAACTTGCTGTACTTCCTAAAACTTATCCATGTTGCATTTGAGGAACATGATTTTTTCTAAATGTTTGGCCCCCATTCTGGAACGGTGAGATCTCATCACAATTCCACCCTCACTGAACACCAGCTCCACTGGTGATGAACTTGCTGGAACCAGAAACACACTCAGAGCAGCCACACAGAGTAATCTCAGGTCCTTCTTCTGCCTCTCCCAAGTACGCAACACATCAATCAAAATAAATCTTGACACACTGTTGGGGCTGCACTCCTGGTAGCCTGTCCATAGTGGCCGAGCAGCGGCACACCTTGCTGCCATGCGCTCTTTGCTGGTGAACGCGCTCCTCTCCACTCCTTCTGGCACAGCCCAGGGATGTTGAAGAGTCCTTGGTCTCGAGTCCCGAGTAGAGTCTCGAGTCCCATTAAAAATATTGGGACTCGAGTCCGAGTCGAGTCAGAGGGGGGACTCAATCCGACTCACGAGTCGAGTCCTCGAGTCCGAGTCCCCATCCCTGATTATGCATAGTGTGGAGAAAGTGGATAGAAAGAAGTTTCTCCTTCCTCATAATACTAGAACTCAGGGTTATCTCATGAAGCTGAATGGTAGGAGATTCAGTAGAGACAAAAGGAAGTACTTATTTGCATAGTACATAGTTAAACATAGTTAAACTGAGCTCCACAAGATGTAGTGATGCTCACTAATCTGGACAGCCTTAAAAGGAGATTATTCATGATAGTTACATACTATGTCCAGGATCAGAGGCAGCATCCCTCAGAATATTAGTTGTGGGAAACCATAGTGGGAGAGGACTATTTAACTTCATGTCATGCTTATGGGTTATCCATTGGAGCTTCTGGTTGGCCACTGTGGGAAGTGAATGTTGGACTAGATAGACGTTTGATCTGATTCAGCAAGGCTCTTCTTATGTTCTCTGCTCTCTAGTCACACAGCCTGCAGACTACTCCCACAAAGAGCATAAGTCTGCTATGCCTGTGGCAGTATACAACATCCTGGTCTTTGAACATTACATTAATTTCAGCTCTGTCCTTTCATCCAAGCTACATTGACAAAGTAATTATTGTGTGTTGCATGAAAAACCCACCCAACAGTGGATTTGTGTCTTGGGCAAATATAAGATGGGTGGGCAGAGGAGTACTCCCACATTGTGGAATGGAGGTTTCATATAACCTAAAGGTTTGTTGTTGTTTTTTAAATCACAGAATAATTGACAAATATCTGTTTACACTGTTCAAGGAGCAATTGACTTGAAACGTAGCTTCAAATGTAAATTCTAATCTTACAGAGCCACTATAACTTCTTTTGTATGCTATTAGATCTATTTTTTGTTCCGTGAAAATTGACTTTCTTCACATCTGTATATTGAACCCTAGCAGCAGGAAACTTGGCAGCAATCAACAAGCGGATTTGAGTGTTCACATAATAAGATTCTGTAGGGCCACTTCAACCATCTTTAGATAGTCTAAGTTTTTGTATTATAACTGGCAATCTCTTCCCCGCCCCTTAATCTCTTTCAAAGCAGTTGTGCTGTCTGTGATTTTGCCATTTTCAAAAGCAGTTATACTAAACGTATTGGGTACCAACCAATACATGCCATGGAAGACTTGATACAAATGTCTGTAGTATTTCACATTAAGAACTTCTTGGAAAACTTATGAAAGCACAACTCCTTCTAAACCTTCTAAATCTTGTGAGTATCCCCACCCTAAATCCCATTGGATATAGCCATCTTTCTCCTACATCCTTGGCACCACTTCCAATGCTACTTCCTCATATATCTTAAGTGAGACTGCACTCCCCTAACCAATTCCTACATTGCTCCATGCCATTAATTCCACCTGGCTCCTACACACCTGTATCTATACTATATAGCCTAGTGGAAAAAGTGGACTTAGCCTCAGTTATGCATGAACTAGTTACATCCAGGTAGACTACTGTAATGTATTCAACATAGGGGCTGCCTGTGAAGACATCTCAGAAACTTCAACTGGTATTAGAAATGTGCATACAAGCAAAACCCGAGCTTGTCAAACTTCTCCAAATTCCACCTCAATGCTTGTTCCGTCTCATGTTTATATCATTTTTTTTCTTTCTGCATGAAAATTAATGTGTATTTTTCCAAATGTATGTATCAGTTGTGCATATCTTTGAAATGTACGGATTCTTCTCCCATTGATTAAACTGTCTTTGTGTCCATTTTTCAAAAGTACACATTTTTCACGTGCATTTTTCAGATCTATGCATGCTGTCCAATGCATTTTTTTGGCCCACAAATTACATTGCAAGCTCGGAAATGTACAGACTTCAACTGCAGGTATACATTGGGTAAATCCTAATAAAAAATGAACTGAAATGAATTTCTCATACATCCCTACAGAATGCTGCCACTTGGGTGTTTGTTGGTGCTAAACAATCACAACTGATACTGAACCAGTTGCACTGGTTATTGGTGCATTTCACGGCCTAAATTAAAATGCTGGTTTTTACCTTTAAAGACTATCTATACTCGTATGAACTTGCCTGAGACCTAAGCTCAGTATCAGAGGCCCTACCTCTGTGCTAGTCTTAAGAGCTGTGAGCTTGGTGAGCAGTAGAGACAAGGCCTTCTCAGTAGTGTCCCCTAATCTATGGAGCTCCCTATCAAAGGAAATATAGTAAGCCGCATAACTTTGGCTTCAGAAGGGCTTTGAAGACATATCTATTTTGAATGGTTTTTAATTGAGATTATCTTACGAATTGTGCTGCAGCCTTATTGGCATTTAAATTACTATTGTGCTGGTTTGAACTGCATTTTAGATGGCATATTAACTGTAGGTAACATTGGTTGTTTTTAAAAATGTTTGACATTTGTAATTTATAGTTTTAAATTGTGCTGTATTATGAAATTATGATTTATGGTTCTTACATTTTGTAAGCCACCTTGGAAGGACTTTATCCTGAAAGGTGACCTATAAATCTAAAACAAACAAACAAAATACTGTAACCTTTCCCTCAGGAACTATAGTTCTGTGAGACAGTTAGGGAGGTCTAACAGAATTCTCAGCAACCTTACCAAACTATAATTCCCAGGATTCTTCAGAGGTAGCCATCACAGTTAAAGTGTTATAAGCCCAATATACTTTTATAGTGCGCATACACACACACACACACACACACACACACACAGTCATGTGAAAAAGAACTTACAGCCTTCTCGAGTTCCATGGTTCCACGTATCAGGACAGAAGAAAAATCATCGGGCCCGTAGCAGGTCTCAAAATTAGGTAAAGACAACCTCAGATGAACAACAACACATGCCAGAGTACACTGTGGCATTATTTATTGTACAGAAATACAGCCAAAATGGAGAAGCCAAACTAATTACAATATTAAATGCAACAAATAACTTAACTACAAATAGACTTAGCTTTGGTGTTCTTTTCTAATATTGAAGGAGTTAGCTTTCTTTTTTTAATTCTGAAATGTCACCTGATTCACAACCCAGTTAAGATGAAACATTTGGATTGAAGATATTTTTGGCCCCATTAATTCAAAAAATGCTGTTTCATAATTACATTATTGTAGTCAGTTACAGAATTATATGCTATACAGAATGAATATACTCCTTTTTCAAAGGTATTGACAAGAGTGCATGACTACAGTCTTGCAAATACATTCTGTGTGTGTTATTATTATACGTAGCCCCATCTGTGAAAATATGTATAGTCTAGGCCAATCTATTTTCATTGCTGTTCCTATTACTGCACCATCAATTTGCATGGGTCCTTATGTATAGCTTATGCAGTGTAGGCATAACATTATCCACAGTTAAGGAATTGTCAATGGGCTACTGAATGGCAGTCTTTCCTTCTTCACCTCTTGTACTTGGGTTGGATATTGTATGCATGACCATTGTTAACTCTGGTAAATCTGAACTCAGGGATGCTCTTAAACTCCCTTTCAGGATAACCCTAGCCCTGAAAGGTAGTTTAGACGTGCCCCAGAATTTATTTTCATCAGGATTAGCAAATGGTCACATGCAATAATCAACTCAGGCAGAGGAGGCCAGGATGAATGGGCATGCAAGAAACAAGAGGTGTGGGTTAAAGTGTGCAATCCCACAGACTGCTCCTGATTCCTTAACCTTGAGTAGCTTTACATCTGCAACAGGCATAGCTCTCCAGTGATGTCTTTCTACTGTCTGGCTCCAGCAACTATATTAAAGTAGTCTTAAGCTTATATAAAGAGTGTATAGCAAAAATAGCATCACCTGCATTGGGTAATCTTACTTCTTTGATTAAATTGTATAAAACCAGTTCTTCTAGCATGGATTTTATCCCTTTTCTCCATTGCTAAAAAGTACATTTAAATAATGGTTTTCTACAATGAAACTTATTTATAGCATACTTTAACTTCTGTCACATAAGCCTGATATTATCCAAAGGATATTAAATTCACTAACAGTGCAATCCTATACATGTCTACTCAGTCAGAAGTAAGCTCAATGAGTTCAATGAGACTTACTCCCAGGTAAGCGCATATAGGATTGCAGTCTAAGGTTTCTTTCTTTGCTTATAGCAACAATTGAAGACGTAACTATATGAAGATGAAAAACAGCATGAGCTATGCAAGAGCTTGATACTGGTATGGGCCAATGCATGGCCTTCAGAGGCAGCTGCTGCTGTCTATATATCATGGCCGACTTGTATTCGTGTTTGTTTGTTTTTTAAAAAGTACTACTAGAACTGTAAAATAGGTCAATTATACCTCTCTGAATATAATTTCATTTGATTACATATCAGTCAATATCCTTGATTTGACCGTGGCTGTTCAAAGTTAGATGAAACTAATAATACACTAAATCTTTTCAGTAGTTTTAAAGATGGCAGGACAACTCATCACTGTTAGTTCATAGTGCTCAATGAAGTTTGAAAATCAGGACTTCCATCAGCAGAACCAGGAGGGGGTGATTCCCCCCTCCCTCCACAGCCTCCCACCATCTGGGAAACCCTCCAAAGCAGATTTTTAGGTGGTGTAGAGGGCTGCAGGGAGAACATCTAGAAGACTTCTGCTATTAAGATTTTGAACAGGGCATGAAAAGTGAACAGGATAGCAATCAAAACTCACCAAGTGCTAGATTCCTGCTTTTATGCCTTCTTCCATGTTACTACTTGTACTGGGAATGGGCTTCTTCTATCTATGTTGCTTCTGCCTCTTCCTTTAAGTATCCCCTGGAGACAGTTTTCATGAACATATCCCACCTGAACCATCCTATTCTTAACCTTATTGCTCCTCCACTGCCATTCTATTTCCTATGAAAATGGAATACTGGAAAGTGAACAGATGAAATCAATGGCTCAATTGGGGGGATTTGGGGGCCTATCAGTTCAAGACAGTTTATGCATTTGTGGGGCAGCCGTACTGAAGGATTAGCTTCACTACTTTTTTTAATGTCAAGTCCTATATCCTGATATTAGATAATGCTCCCTAGAGCATTTATTAAAGAAAATGACATACTGGAATGTGAAGAAAAATTAAGGCTTTTACTATAAGGAACATAACTTGCAGAGTAGTTTCCTTTGCAGTAAAGGCTTCCAGCCTTAGAAAAAGTTATCTGGGTTCTATCTCAGTTAACTGTGGTGGAGAGTCTCAGCTTTCAGGATATATTTTCTCAAGTTTTAATTTTCATTGTTTTTAGAATACTTTTAATTTTAATTCTTAGTTTTGTTTTAGTGAAGTCAGGGCCGGTGCTACCATTAGGCCAACTAGGCAGCTGCCTAGGGCGCAGGGCTAAAGAGGGCACCAGAAACGCCTTGAAAAAAAATACAGCGCTCTCAAGTGGGAAGGGGGGGGTGCTAAATATCTGATCTTGCCTAGGGCACCAAACTGCCTGAGTGAAGTCCAAATACTAAATTCTGCCCTATGTATACTTTATGTGTAGTTTTAAATGTATTTTATTTTGTTCTTTTTTATATGTGGTCTGTGCTCCCATGTATATTGTTATGTGAATTTTTAAATGTATTTTACTTTGTTCTTCTTTGATATGGTCCTTGGACTGCAATAAATTCGATTCTTCACTGCCATGGGCTTCTTCCTAATCATTACTTCTTCCCAGTTATTCCTTCCTTCTCTCATCCCAAGATTGTCCATCTAATTTAGGTTGCAATTTTATGATTTTCCTGGGTGAAAGTGTTATTAAACTCAATAGGATTAACTTCTGAGCAGAAAGGAAGAGGTTTGTGCTGTTAGACTATAAGTCATTTTGGCATAGACTTTGTGCTGATTCACAGTTGCATGTTCATTGCTCATTGACCATGGCATCAAGCAATTACATGAATGTGTGAATGAGCCATCACAGATAAATCCCAATTGATAGAATGTTCATATCACCCAGTGCCATCAAAAACACAAATCTTTTCAGTGGAGGCATTTCAGCTGAGAGTTCTCATGAGGTGACATCAAATGATGAGCATGTATGTGAGAATCAATTCATAGACGTCTGTGTTGTTTAACTGCCCAAAATACCATTGGTGTTACATACATTTGAAACTATAGCAACAATAATAGTGTTTTCTTTCTGGAAAGAATAGATAATGGCTACAATTGGTAGCGGAATCAGTAAAGGGCTGGTTGAGGGCTAATAAACTGAATCATTATCTGGCCTTTCAGCTTCTGAATTGATCTTTCCCATGTAAATGACCTTTTAATGTAGGCCCGTTTGAAAAGGATCCTGCTTTAAGTCATGGTGCAACCAGTATTTTAGTCTCTGGCCATTAAAGCTGAATCATAACCTTGAACTCGGCAGTGACATTTCCCCCCCCCCCCAATTTGCCCTTTAAAACACGAAGGCCCTGCAATCCTGTTCCCCCTTTCATGGGAGTAAGCTGCAGTGACAACAGTGGGACTTACTTGTTAGTAAATGTGCATAAGATTTCACTGTGAATATCCTAGTCTCTGGAGTCAGGAATGATGAACAGATACCTCGAAAAGGAGTATCCATGAATAGGGATGGGGGGTGGGTAGGGGGGAAATTGATCATTAAAATTGCATCGCAATGCAAAGTTAGCTAATATCACAGTTTTGAACAAATACATGGACAGAAACTAAGCTATCCTTCAAAATTCGCACTTCTCTGAATTCTGCAATGGAGTCCTCCAGTCAAGCAATATGTACAAAAATGTGTATATTAGGATAAATAATGTCCAAAAATGCATTATATTAGGAAATTATGGGCAAAAACTCCATATATTAGGCAAAATTGCATACAAAATGCATGTATTAGGAGAAACAACATCACATATGTATTTTCACTGTGAACTTTTAGAAATAACCCCTCAAAGTTCAGGATGAACATAGCCGAAGACTGGAAAAAGGAGAAACTGAAAGAGACTGAAACTGACAGATTCCTCCATCCCGGTCCGTGATGACTCCAGCCCCATCCATGACCCACAGTTGTCCAGACCTTTTGATGCAATCCATTTCTGATTTGCATTATTGCTGGTTTCTAAAACATTGATACTGTATTTTATGCAAGAAAGAAATGCAGTCCGCACCACTATAGCCTGCTTGTTCTTCTTTACCGCTCCGCTCCACTTCCAGTATTCTTTCAAACATTTGTTTCTCATTCAAAAGGCAAAATATTTTCTGCAGTTCGTCTGGATGAGTTTCACACAACCCCCTTTTCTTATCATTGTCCCATCTACCTCTCTTTAATCCTGTCTCAAGACTCTTAAGGGTTCCCTGCCTCCTGTGTGTGAGCATGTGTGTGCGTGCATGCAAATTCTCCATCTTTTGAGGCAATTACAACTTAATTAAAATCACAACAAACACACACAAAAGCTATTAAAACCACAAACAAGCAGAAAAACAGCAGTAGCAGCAAAATAATAATAATAATAATAATAATAATAATAATAAGAAGAAGAAGAAGAAGAAGAAGAAGAAGAAGAAGAAGAAGAAGAAGAAGAAGAAGAAGAAGAAGAAGAAGAAGAAGAAATAAAAACATAAAAACCAAAAGCAGAAAAATATATACTGAAAGGGGTTTCTTTCAGTCCATTACATGCGGGGGGGGGGGGCTCCAACCCCCTCCTGCAGTTAAATGCCATTAAAGAGTATGCTGAGCAAATGGACAGGGGGAGGGAATTCTACAGCTGAGGTGCCACAACATAAAAGGCTCCATCTCCCACCTTAGGAGAAAGGGCACTCTGTACAGGGCCTCTGAGAAAGATTTTAATAACCAGGCCGGTTCCTATGAATAGGAAGCTTTTCAGTGCAACATAGTACTGTATCGTGTGTAAGGCACACATGTAAGCCATATGTGTGTGATCTTTTATCCTCAAAAAAAGGGGGGGCAGGGGGAGAAAATATAGTATGAATCAAGCATGTGGACATCAAAGCATGTGTGTGGAACATCTAACAGCGCAATCTTGTACATGTCTCCTCAAGTGTAAGTCCCATTAAGCTCAATTTGGCTTATTCCCAGGAAGGTAGGCATAGGTTTGCAGCATAAGTCTTCTATCATCATGCAGAGAAAATCCTCATCCAGCTGAGTGCACAAGCCAGCCCTGTGCCACACTGTGAACAAGAGAGAGCACTGTTTCAGCAGCTTCGCTGGCTGCTATCATGTCTGACACCTGGGCTTGGCCCTTTTACTATGCAACTTGTCTCCTCAGGCCTTTACACATGATCCTATTTTGCTGCTACCACAATGGAATGATGCAAGATTGAGCCACACAAGAAATTAGCATTGGTGTTTTTAAAGGAGGGGGGGAGTGATTTAGCACCAGAGTACAGGACTTTTTCCATCTTCCTATAACTTAAAGGAGGCACAGTTTTTTAAAAGAGGGGTTCCACAATTTCATAAAATTTATGAAAATTTCCCACATTTACAAACCTAGGGGCTTTGCCTGGCAAGCGTGGTAGCAATGAATTCATTTTTCTCACATAAAGCTGTACTAGCTGTATACTGGTTTTGCCCTAGTAATGTTTCTATTACTCAGTAGCCTACTACTTCATTCCCTAGATGAAGATCTTTTCATTTGCAGGCTGCCTCACATGATAGAAAAAACATATTTGCACTGGAAGACTCTGCTAATATCTATAATTTATTTTGCCTGAATACAAAAGGAGAACACACATGCCATGCCAGAAATCAGCAGAAGTCTAGATGCCCCCACCATCTGATCATTATCTTTCCACATATTTACTGACTGTGAGCAAGATGAAACCAGCCATGTTAAAGCATCCACAACAAAAAGGGAGAATTTTAGTGGCAGACTCGGGGTGGACTAAATATGCCTAGTAGAATATGGAATGTTGCAGGAAAGGGAAGATAAGATGATGAGCCTTTCCACAGTTTCTTAAGCATATATAAATGGGACATACCTCTTGACAGAAGGACATAGTCTGAGTCCCAAGAAAAAGCATCAGCAGTAAGTCTCATGGTTCTTATTCTTTGAGAAGTGTTTCTGTAACTCACAGAGAGTTTAAGGCTGCAATCCTTTACACACTTACCTGAAAGTAAGCCTGACTGAAATTAATGGAGCTTACTTTTGAACAGGCGTGCACAGGACCGCACAAGTACCAAGAACCAAAATGAATGCATTTTGGAAGCTTTAAGGCAACCTGGTGCCCTCCAGATACTTTGGACTTCAACTCCCATAAGCCCCAGCCAGCATGGCCAGTGTACAATGATTATGGGAGATGTAGTCCAAAATACCTGGAGGGCTCCAAGTTGCCTGCCCTTGCTTTCAGGAAACAACCATTCTGTAGCTGTTCTGTGTCGGCTGCCCCCAACTTTCAAATTTTGTCTTGATAATACACTATAAGCAAATTTAATACACTCCACTTACCCTCCCACATTACTAGTTCATTAGTTAAAGCAGATTAGCACATTGGTGCAAGTGTGCATTAGCACTGATGCAAAATAGCACAAGTAGAATGGCTTTCTGGTAAAAAGAAAATCTGATTCCATCAATGAGCAGATGACGGAACAAAAGATGCCTGACAATCCATGAATCACAGACAGAACGGATTTAATAAAATCCATATGTCCCTATCTGAAAAGGTTCACCTACCTCAGGGGGGAGCAGCTAGTGGCCCTCCAGATGATTTGGCTTACAACTCCTATCAGCCCTAGCCAGCATAGCTGTGAAGAAAAAAAGCGTCAGAGTTTCCTGCACCACACACACACACACTCACACACACACACACACCTCCACACGTGTAAACAAGATAATCCCAGCTGGGGGCTGGGAACATCATGCAAAATGTACATAGTTCCTCTGATGGCTCCTGACGCCTCAGAGTCTCCCATGTCTTTGATGTCCCAGTATTTGCATGCAAATGCGGCCCAAGCATTCTATTCATGACCAAGGAGCCACCTCTTCTGCTTGGCCCAGATGAAGTTCATCCTGATTGGCCAAAGACAGCTGGGCTACTGAAAGGAGGGGTGGGGGGAAGAATATACTGCTGCTGTAGCTTCTGGGTTGGGTTGTTGTCTGCACGCTTTCACAAGAGTAGGGCTTTTTTGCTGAGGCAAGCCCTGAAGAGGACCAACCCCCAGACAAATGGAGTAAGTGCCTGAGTATTTATATAGTAAGGGACTAGTTTTGTTGTTTTGTAGCTCTACTGTATGTACCAAAGTGTCTCCCCGCCTTTCTCCCTCTTCCCTCATTCCCCACCTTTTATTGTAATCTGTTTACCTTGAATAAACTTTCCTGGTTTTACCCCACACGGTGTGTGTGGTTCCTCTGTGCTTCAGTGCTAAATCCAGTGTATAGACAAGGGCAAGGCCCTGAGAGAATCAGTGTCAAGACGGCAGAGCTAAGGCTGGCATTTGCACCTTTGATCTCTGGTCTTGAGTAAAGGACCGGGTTAGCAGTCCTTCACAATAGCCAATGGTGAGGGATGATGGGAGTTGTACATCAAAACATCTGGAGGGCCACAAGTTGCTCACCCCTGACCTGCATGATCAGGAATGCTGATTGCACAGGGTCCCAGTTCACTTGGAACACCTATGTGGCCCTCTCTATATGTGTAGGAAATTCTTTTCGGGCAGAGGTTGGGACAATGCTAACAGGGGCTCTGTGATGTTGGGGCTGAGGCCAGTTCTTTTCTCTCCACCACACATTTACTACTATACATGATGAAGGGAATACATGCAAGGGGCAAATGTGAACTGAGATTCTTCTGCACATGCACTGTCAATGTTTAGCACACCAGGTATGCCAAGCCCACAGAGCCAGCTGTAGGAAGCATGCAGCACATTTGTGCCACTGTGTGCAGGCATTAACCCCTTATTCTTCATCAAACTCTAGGGCATGGGTCCTCAACCCCTGGGCTGCGGACTGGTACTGGTCCATGGCCTATTAGTAACCGGGCCGGGACGCCCGGCTGCTGCAGCCGGCCTGGACACACCACGAGCACCCCACCTGGCACACACACACACACACACCCCGCTGCTCGTCCCTCTGCTCACCTCCCGGAGAGCATTTTCGGAAAACCGGAAATGACGCGATGGGAGACCTGTCGCGTCACTTCCTGGTTCTCCGGCACTGCTCTTTTTATGTAAATACCATGGTAAAGTACCTTAAAACAGCCATGAATAGCAAATCGCGGCTGTTTTAAGGTACTTTACCATGGTATTTACGTAAAAAGAGCAGCGCCGGAGAACCAGGAAGTGACGCAACGGGGACCTCGTAGGTACTTTCCCCGGCATGTTTAGGTCGAGCGGCAGCAGGTAAGTCGCCAAGAGTCTTGGGGGGGTGTCGAGCGGAGCGAGTTCGACTTGCTTCAGCCCCTTCGAGACTCTTGGATACATCCCCGCGGCTGCACAGCAGGAGGTGAGCGGTGGGTGACCCCCCCCTAGTCCGTGGAAAAATTGTCTTCCACGGAACTGGTCCCTGGTGCCAAAAAGGTTGGGGACCACTGCTCTAGGGCACATTAGGTCAGAGGAAGGGTATTCTTGCTGTTATACATCTGGTTAATGTGCTTATCCTTCATTTCAATGTTCCTTCGTCAATTATGTGCTCTTTTTTTTCTTTGTCTCATTAATATACACACAGAGTAAGGTTTAAAAAAAATCAGTGAACTACCTACCTTCCCTTGAAAGGGAAAGCAAACATTTATAATAATTCGATTTGTCATGAAATCATGTTTCTGTAATGGATGGGATGAATTTAATGAGGTATTTAATAGGCTGTGCTCTATTTGAGATAGACAAGGAATATTTTGATAAGCTTAAGATATCATAGTTGTAAATCCAGACACTGTTCCATTAAGACTGTTTACTAAAAATAAATTATCCTCCTTAGAAACTGTATTAATTCCATTAAAACCCTCACAATATGTTTGCCTCTGTGCTACAGAGTTGCTTCTCCTCTACGATTATGTTAATTTGAAACACTAAAATGAGCTTTTCATGAGAAACTGCAATTGCTGATACTCAGCCCATGTATACCACTCCAATCAAATACTCACTATTGCAGAAAAGAAGCTTGCAATGAGATGCCATGGGGATTATATAATTGCAGTTGCAATTCCTGGCAAGTATTAGAGATTGGGCAGCAGTGGCTAAGGCTGCAAATTAGCCTTCATTGTTTTCCAAGATAATCACTTCTGGAGCAAAAAAAAACAACCCAATCCCAAATATTTCATATTTGAGATTAAGGTAGTACCTACAGGGTTAGGGGCTGCAATTATAGCACTTTCTTTAAAAACAAAACACTGAGGGCACCTTTTAGCTGTAATGAATAGGTGTTGATCCTGGGAGGTGTTCAAAATGCCCTTATCAGATGCATTATTTAGGCAATATGCATATGATATGGTATCCTATACTGTGGTTGGTTCCAACTTCACCACTATCCTGGAGCTGGATGACTGTCAGTGGCAGACTGGTAGATCAAAGTCCAAGATTTGTCTGTTCGCTGGAATAGACACATGGAGTCTGTGCAACTGAAGCTATCATGCAACTGAAGCTACCATCCAAGGTCACAAGTACCCAACCGGCAACCAATACCATCCACCTGGAATGATAGAGTTGGAAGGGACCTTGAAGGTCATCTAGTCCAACGCCCTGCTCAGTGCAGGCTAGCCACAGGTAAACTATTTCTCCTTGTTCCTCTTCCGCATCAACCACACAGGGCTTTGGTTAGTTTTAATCCTGAAACAAAAATCCCGTACATTGATATTTCCCCATAGTACAGAATGAGCAAAAAAGGTGAGAGAGAAGGGGGGGGGGGTGTTGTGTCTTTTTTCCTACTTTTTTGGTATGTTTCTTGTCTATGTGTGTGTGTGTGTGTGTGTGTGTGTGTGTGTGTGGTTGTGTTCTTTTCCTCTTTGTCTACATAAATAGACACACAGAGTAAGATTTTTACTTTAAAAAAATCAGTGAACTACCTATTTTCCCTTGAAAGGGTGTGAGAGAATGTTTAATTGTGCATGAGTAAATTGTGCAAAGGGTAAATATTTTCTAGATGCTTCCTTGACAGTATAATGCATATTATGACTTGACTTGAAGTATCTAGTTAAGCTTGGCCCACTTTCTTGAGGGATCTGCTCAGTGTTTCCTCAGTATTTCCTATCTGTACAATGGGCAAATGTTTACTGGAATGTGTTCTAAATGCTTAATTTCTTAACAAGATGCTGCATCTTTGTGTGTGAGACATGTAACTACAAATGCAGCCTGCAGCTGAACTCGGCTAATTGAGTAATTTGTGATGCATGCACTTGTAGTTCTTAGTTTTGATTGTGACAAGGTTTCCAACTTGGGAGAGGGAACTTTGACCAATCTGGTGTGTGTGTGTGTGTGTGTGTGTGTGTGTATATATATCGATGTTGGAAAACCTACGTGTGATAAAGGTGCCCCCCTTCAGACTTGGCCAATCATGCATTGGCTCAGGAGCATTGCCAGTGCATGCATCATCAAGGAAGAGGATCTAGCCCCAAGCATTTGCACAGGCCCCTTCACACTTTTGGAGATGAATGCCTGAACAGGGTTACAGTTTTTGGCTATTTTGTGTTAGGCTGCCCTGTGTTGACTAATGTGCATGGGTTTATTGCTGGATTAGTGGCAAGAGATATGTAAGCATGGATTCTAATCCTTTATTGCTGGGCTCCACCTAGGGATAAACAGATTTTCTAAAATCCGCTCTGTCTGTGTTTTGTGGATTGTCAGGTGTCATTTGTTCCATCATCTGCTCATTGATGGAAGTGGAATTATTTTAGGTATATATGAGAATTTCGTTCCACTTGTGGTAATGCACATTACTGCAACGGGCACATTAGTGCAAATCCCACCCCGCCCCCGAAGTTAAAAACTGGTGCATAAGTCCGAAGAATCCACATGACTTGAAAAAAGCTGGTGCACTGTGGAATCCACAGGTCAGATTCATAGACATTCAAACTCATTTGAATCCATTGCGGATTACTCCGGCACCCCTAGCTCTGCCCCCTAGCCAGCCAGTCTCTGTAACACTCCTTGGATCTGCCGTAGATCCCACTCAGGTTCTAGAATTTTGTCTATCCAGGTTAGCAACCCTAGTTGAGTGGGTGCCTTGCGTATTATCTACAAAAATGCAGAATGTTTATTTGAAGAGGCGGAACTCACCTCTCATCAGACTAGTACCATTTTCAGCTTCATGCACTGCACCTACACATATTCTCACATATGATCAGTGGAGACAACCAAAGCCAGCTTTATATTACACTCAGATCAGCACTGCTCCATGGTAAGAACAACAACAGAATCTTAGTGCACAGAGAAGATCTTAGTAACATACTCCACATCTTTTATTATTATATTGATTGCTATGATAACTTGCCCTCATGTTCTGCTTTTAAAGCTGCTCCACTAAATACTCTTTAGCCTCTCCTTGCAGAAAAGGTGCCCAGTGGCCCAGACTAAATGTTAAGCCCTTTTCCCATCCCAGTTTAATACTGCCACCTTCACTTTCCATTTCTGTTTCTATTTCCTATTTGTTGGTCCAAATAATTTCTGATATTTTCTTTTGCTTACATCTCTCTAAAATAGCCATTTTCAGTTCTCTGTACTGCTAATGATGAACACCTTTTTGCTTTTACTCTGTCTCCTCCGTTCCACATCTCCTTCAAAATCCTTGGATGGAATACCCTGTGGGTTGAGTGATTTATTGCAATTTAATTTCTCAAGTTTCTCCCAGCTCTGGCAGCAGCTGTTCATATTTATTTTTGACATCCTGTCAGTGGCACTAGTTGTGGGAACTTTTTTTTCCTTTAAAAAAAGGTGTGTTACCACCTTTTCCATCCCCAGATCTTCAGATGTCTTTATGTAAATTGGCTTGCAGTTTTAGCAACCTCCAAGTAGTTGAGTGAGAACTCACCTTTAATAATGGAGTTGATTCAATTGTAGGTGAAATGTAGCAGAAACGCTTTTCTTGACAACAAAGGTAGGGCAGATGATTAAATATGTGCGCATGCACATAGGTAAAACTGCTGCTGCATTTAATTTATACTCCTATTTGGCACACACACAATGCATGTGGCAGCTGCATTTTGTATTATTTTATATATTGGTGGGAGCGTGAGGCTAGGGGTGCCTAGCACACTGCCAGAATGGAGGTGGATGCAGAGCAAATCTGTTCCTCATTATTGAGTGGGTGGGTGGCAACATAGAAACCACCCAGGTATAGAGAAAAATTGCCAATTGGGATAAATTCCAAAAGACTAACTTGGCTAGTGGACTTCTCATCATTTTTCCTGCCAACTGAGATGATCAAGCAGAGCATTCCTGCTATATACAGAGAATGTTTAGTTAATGGGGGAAAGATGTTTCAGTGCCATCCACAGCCTTCTGCAAATATCTAGAAATTATTATTAGTATTATTATTAGTATTATTATTAGTATTGATATAATGCAAACTCAGCAGTCTAAAGGCTGGTTTCATTAATCCACATTGGGATCATGAATACCTTTTCTTGGGTTGAACAGTCTGGGTTGAATGGAAGATGTATTATATGAAATAGAACAACACATCTAAACCAATAGATGTGATTTGCTCCTTGATCAAAGAGGATTAAAAACCTCCGACATGCCCCCTCTCTGCTGAGCTTCCGCCGTTCATTAAAAACCTGGCTGTTCAGGCGGGAATATGAGGTTTAAGATTTTTTAAAAAAATTATAATGTTTTAAATGTATTTTATCTTGTTTTTAGCCTATGTACATTGCCCAGGGTGGCCGGTTGCCGGCCAGATGGGCGATTAATAAATGTAAATAATAAATAATAAATAAAATAAAAAGGTATCCCTTCAGTTGCATATACTACTGTATGCATACAATTCACACAATACTTTGTCCATATGGCCACTGTCTTGTGCATGTGCCCAAGGAAAGATATAAAAAACACAAAGTGACTGTGTGGAGTCTACAGCCAAATGAGTGAACAAGACTTAAATCCTCTGGATACCATTGTTTAATTTCTATGGGGAGGGGGTGGGGAAACAAGTCTGTCTGGAAAAATGACCTTCTCTTCTCAAAGCCCTTCCACCTAATTCCTGAGACATGAGGACTATCTGTGATGTCTTGGTACTAAGGGAAGTGCACTCTGAAGCTACTTAGAGACTGAGTTCAGATGTAATGTGAAGCCACGGTTTCTTAGCTAAACCATGGTTTCACATTATGGCCTGGTTTGGTCATAATATTAAACCATAGTTTAGCATTACGTGTATGTGCCTGCTCCCCCCACCCCTCTCCTCCTCTAGCATGGTCAAATTTTGTCTGAACTGGGAGCTGTGGTTATTTTTAACTAGGTTTTTTTTCCTGAACAAGACAGGGTCATGAACCATAGTTTGAAGTTGACTTTGGACAAACCATGGTTCAAACAAACAATAAATTACTGTTAGTTGAAAATGGAAGCAGATGCTTCCAATCTCCTCATGGCCACGGCAGAGGAGTATTGGGGATGGGGGAGCACATGAAGCCAAGTCTCATTCACGTAGTGTTACATCCAAATGCCACTTACATCTGAACTTGAGTCTGTGGTGAAACAGGATTGTTGGGTCATGGTAAATGTCAAGAAATGAGGAATAATTGTATACCTACATCTGAGTCATGATTTGTACATGACCAACAAACCAGGATCTGAAACCACAATTTGAAGCTGGTTTGCAGAACACAGCTTGTGCTTCCTCTAGTTTGAAGCTGATTAACTGACCACATTTAAGGCTATTGCTTGACCTCAACAGGCTGCTGTGCCATGGAGACAGGAGTGAACTTATAAGCTTACAAAGCTATGTGCTGAGTATATGGGAAAGAAAAGCAGGTCTATACTATGGTTTATCTGTTCTACAGTAGGCCTGGAAGCTCAAACAATGTGAGTTGTTAACTGTGGGTAACACCAACCATGGTTCTGTATTACTTTAGAATTCAGGTTTACTGGAACTTTATGAGTTCTATGGTGAGCCCTGGTATTGGAAAAAATAATAATCCAGAGTTTCCAGGTGAGCACAAATAGAAATTGAATCCCACTAGGAATTCAAGCTGAGTTCTTGAGTATCTGTATGTTACTTCTGATCATAATTTGATGCCAAAGAGTACATTTAAACTAAAAAAAAAAAAAAAAGGTCTTTGAACTGTAGAAACATATATCACAGCTCAGCATAGTTAGTCCTGTAAAAATGTCATCCACGGTTGGGATTTGGATTTTCTACACAATATCTCACCAATAATCATTTCTGAAGGTCCATAATGGGATTAGATTTAAAGATAGAACTGAAATGTCACTGAGCTGATTAGCTCAGCTTCCTCACTTCACACAAAAAAGTGGCTGTTCAGAGTTATTGGCTTATTGTGCTACTATTGTTAATTATATAGTAGAGATTCAAAAGTGGATAATGTGGGCTGCCAATTCAATTTCGGGGCAAGCTGGAGAGGAGCCATATTTAGTATTACAACATAACACTTCAATTTCTGTTTTTTAATATTGCAGAAGCAGAGGGAGATATGAGTTATAGGAACCCGCTTTATTTACAGTAGACAGATATTTATGAGTTCTAATAAATTATTATTTTTTTGCTGCTTAGTCTCTGATTTACAGTATTTATTTTCAGATATTCAGTACTAAATTTTACTAGGAGACACTGGAACATTGATTACCTTTCCTTTGCAGGTCAGCAGGGACCATGTTCTGTTTACAGAGAAAGAAGAAATTCCAGTAAAGCTTTCAATGATGGAAAGATCATTTTAAAAGGCACCCAGCTCACTTACCAATGGGCAATGACACACAACACAAGCATGTTGGCTTTTAGTAGCAGATGAGGGGAAAAACTTATTGATTGCCTTGGAAGTATGTCATTTGGCATGTTGCATGGGGGCACTCTAAAAGGCTTTTCATTCAGGGCTTTGTTTGAACAAGTCTGCAACCTGTTTTGTTAAGAGTTGAGTCCAAGAAAATACAAAGTGGGGTTTTATGAATACATAACAACAATTTATTAAGGACAATGGATCACAATGTCCAGCATGCTGTCTCTAACAATGATCAGCCAGATGGGAAGTTCACAGACAGGGCATGATACAGACAGTGCCCTTGTTGTTTGACTCCAGCATCTGATATTTGGAGGTGTTTCACCTCTGAACATGGAAGTTCTGTTGTTAGCTATCAGGACTAGTAGCACAGCCGGATTAAGGCCAGCTGATGCCCTAAGCACAGCCCAATAATGGTTCCCCCTCGGCCCTTCCATTACTTAGCTGGCAAGACATTAAGACTCAATCAGTGCTGAAGGTGAAATAAGACATTAAAAACTCAGTTTTCTTCAAGGCCATCCCCCACACCAGAACACACAACTATATTAAATATAAACTGTTTTATATTATATTTATTTAACACTAAATAGCAGCAAGCAATATAAGCCAATTACTTGCTTATAACTAGGGCAATAGAAAGAAATGCAAATTTTCATCACAGTTTTATGCATTTTTAATAAAACTGTTATAATGGAAAAATGCAAATGCAAAAATTTGTGGTACTCTGGTACTCTGTGGTGCTCCCCTTCCCTTGGTACCCTAAGTATGTGTTATATTGCTTAATGGTTAATCCAGGACTGACTAGTAGCCATTGGTAGGACTATCCTCCATGAATCTGTGTAATCTTCTTTTCCGTCCTTGTAAAGCCCACTTTGCGTATCAATTTTTGTATGCCTTTTTGGTTTGAACTCTTTGCCAAGTTCCAGTTTGGATGTCTAATTATGTTCAGGTTCAGGAAGCGCAGATTTGGTAAGTTCACATTGTAATGTGAACCGGACACATTTCTCACCCATCCCTACGGTTAGCAACCACACAAGTGATGCCTGGATGTATTTGTAAAGGGTGTCAAAGTCCCCCTTTAGATATTCTCCTTCCAGTGTGGTGGCTGTTGCTCTAACAGCTGCTGTCATGCTGGTCAGACTTAAAATAATGTCTAAAAGCTTTTGCCAACATGGGTTGTGGTAATCTTCTCGTTCAATTCACTCTTTGCACCACTGCTAGTTTTAGAAGGAGGGTGATGTTTCTAGCAGCGTCCCCATTTGATTATAGTGTAGTTCCTTCCAAAATCTCCTCTTAACTCTGACAGGCAGTGGGTCCCTCCAAATTCAGTGCTTGAAATCCTTTCACTATAAATGGTAGGGACTGAACCAGGGAAAGACATTCTACATCTAAAGTATGGCATCTACCACCGTGCTACTATGCAGGACCGGTGCAAGGAAGTTTGGTGCTCTAGGCAAGATCAGATATTTAGCGCCCCCCCCTTCCCACTTGAGAACGCTGTATTTTTTTCAAGGCGTTTCTGGTGCCCCCTTTAGCCCTGCGCCCTAGGCAGCTGCCTAGTTGGCCTAATGGTAGCACCGGCCCTGCTACTATGATTCCTCCCAGACGTTATTTATTTACTTAAACCAATTTATTTGTGCTAACTCCAGTGCAAAACTCTCATATTCCTGAGCTTGTGACTACATTCACAAAATGTGTTCGTTAGACAAATGCACATTTTGAAGGGGGTAAACGCACTTTCACACTTTGATCAATGGGGGAAAGTACACATTTGGGTGCATGCGCATGCTTTTAAAAAATGCAGTGGCGGTGTTATGCATAGGGCAGGGTATCTGGAGTTTCCCCCTTCCACAACCCCCCCCCCCCAATCAATTAAACAGCAGCAAAACTGAGCACCGGCTGCTGTGGTGGCAGTGGTGGCAATGGCAACAACATCCCCATGTTTTGCATGACTTTCCTTTGACAAATGTAGCCCTTGGCTCCGCCTCTACCAGTGGCCCACTTTCTGCCCTCCCAGCCACCAGCTGCTGCTGAAAAATTGTGCAACAAAATGCACACTTTTCCCATTCAAACAAAAACAAAAGTTTACATTCAGGAACAAGGTAGACCGATCTTTCAGGTGGAACTTGAAGAACTTTGATCAGCTTGAGCCTCACTGATACTCCCATCCTGAGGAAGGAGAAGGAGAAGGCATATTTTCATCAGGGCAATGGTTCTGTCCAAACTCCACTGCTTTTTCAGTTTGGAAATGATGCCCTAGTTTTACAACAGAAGATTATAGGGCTGGGCCCAAATCCCTCATTCCCAATTTTGTAGCTCCATTTGTAGGGTATTCTGGTCAGTTTCAGTGGTGGGGATATGTAATTTTGGGTGGGTGGGGCATATATTGACCAGAGCTTTTTGCAGCTCTTATCAACTGTGGTCACCATTAAGTTTTCCAGAATGTCCTATTTCAAGGGACATTATGGGGGGAAATGACACCTTCCAGAAAAAAATGGTGGCCCCCATTTTTGCCCATTGCATGCCCTTTGAAATAGGGCATTCTGGATAAATAAAATGGTGGTCCCCAGCTGCTTTGAGCTGCAAGAAGCTCCAATGAGTCCTTCCCCCAAGATCATGTGCCTCCACCACTTCCAAAAAATGTGGAAAAGGGGAAGTAATTTTGTCCCCTTTTTCATCTCCAGTCACCCACCCACCCACACTTCTGATCAAGCTTTAAAGTTTTCCCCAGCCATAATATAAATCTAGAAGGTATTCATTTATGGATTTCCCCCCACTATAATGGCATGTAACTTTTCAGAACATCTAGCTGGCTATGAATATGCAAATTAAGAATAGTTACCACAGTTCCATTGTGCATTCTCTTGTATACTTATTATGAATCTTTTGCTATAAACAATCATGAACCTGTTATTATCTTTTTGTTGCAGCTCCTCAGTGCTTTCCCCCCTTCCTCTGTGTAATATTATATAAGACAAATTAGGCTCTTTTTATTGCAATAATCAGTTATTCATTGGAGTAGGACTACTGCCCAAAAGAAAAGAAAAGAAAAAAGGGATCACTGAGGAATTCTCCAGCTAGCTCAAGCCTTAAGCTGATGACTGTGTCTCCAAAGCTTATAATGATAAGAAAAATGACCAAGAACTCTATTAAATAGCTAAGCATTCAAAAATACATGTATTATCCCCCTCTCTAGCCTTTTGCTGAATGGGTTTTGTCCTGAGTGTGCACGATGCTTCTTAATAGCAGAGTAATAATGAAACATTGTAAATAGTATTTCTAGCTGGGAAAAGCCATTTCCATAATGAATCATTTATTTCAATTCAGTCATGGGAATGAATGCAGATTTGTTGGGAGGGCTGTAACGAATCTGGAGGGCAACGCAGATTAACTCAATTACAGCACACAAAAACCTTATTGAGGAAGAAAAATGAGAGGTTTCCGGCCATTTTTTCTGTCCAGTTATTTTAATTGTGTGTGTGTGTGTGTGTGTGTGTGTATTAGAAGGAGCATGAATATAATAAAGGGGGAAGATTGCCTAAGGAGTGACTACTCTCTTCTCTCCCTTTCCTTCATTCCCTGTCTCCTGATGAAGGCCATGACTAGATGGCATGTATTGTTTGACCCTTCTCATTTGAGTTGTTTGGCAACCAATAATGACATCATAATTGAAGACAGGACTAGTGAATTCCTTATATTTGCCTGTCATGGATGTTACTTTGCCTTGCAAAATGTCTTCCACGCAAATATGGGGGGCACCATCGTAGCTCTCCATTCATCCATTGCCCTCATTGAAAGGGGATGGACAGAATCTCAAGCTCTTTGCTGCCTTATACATAGCTGGGAAAGAGGATGTGATATCCATGGATATCCAAGCAATGGCTTTACATCCATGTGGAGATCTGAATCATTCTTCCCTATTAAGGACTTTTCTACATGAGGCATTTATCGTGCACTCACCATTCCCTACTCACAGTTGTTTACGGGTTCTTTAGATGACAATGTGACCCTCCAGTTTCACTTCTGTGTCTAAAGAGCACTTTTGGTGAGTTTTATAAGAGCAGGGAAAGCGCTGTGTTTAATTGTAAAACTGAAAGAAAATGCTTTTTTAACTTGTGGATTTGTGCTATTCCGCTCTACCACAGTGCCAGCTAGAGGTTATGTAGCTGAAAAGCAGGAAAGGAAATGCTCCTCGTGTAGTTCTTGGATCTCACTTCTGCAACGAAACTGAAAGTAGATACAGCAGATTAACAGCCAATTAACAGCCTCACGTAGAAAATTTATATGTGAATTAAGTGCATCTGCAGTGAAGAGCAAGGGTTTCCCCAGCATCAAAGCTGGTTTTCCAGATTCCCTCCCACCACACACACACAAACACATAGATTTTCTTGTTCCCTGTACAAGTTAATGTTCTTCATTCAACAAGAAGGGATTGTAACTGGGGGGGGGGAGCTACATTGGGGTGACAATTGTCACCTTCTGAAGACTCAGAAACAGGGAATAAGTATGGCCATCCCAGTTTGGATTCCCTTTGTATGCAAGTTGAATCCCACAAAAAACAGCAAGAATATTCTCCTGTGCAGCAGCATGTTCATGATAAATCATGATCTAGATAATTATGATATGGAGAAGTATATGTGCTGTTCTTGATTTTTTTTGCTGTGGGAATGGATATTCATTCATATTGTTGCACCCCTGTAAAAGGGCTAGAGGTCTGTATAGGTGGCAGTAATTGGGGAGCTCTTAGCCTTGTATGTAGCACTTGCCTGTTCCTCGCAGGGGAAAGAAGGGCCTTGAATGAATCATCCCAAGCTACTGCTTGTCAAAGCCTGGTGTACCAGAGAAGCCTTTTCTGGGAGAGAAACTGAAGTTAGAGGGTCAGTCTTTGAGTTCCTTTTCTTTTGTACTGCACAGGTGGATGTTTAAATGAGATCACCCTGAAGCTGATGGGAACACTCCCTAGGCACCTCTGGCAACATCTCTCACTGGCCCACTCAGCCATGCTGCCCAGATCAATGAGACAGAAGCAAAGGACTGGCTCACCCACTGGAGGCATTTTTCTCTGCTTTCTCCTTCCTGGCCTGGTGAGGAAGGAATCACATTCTCACATTTAAGAGTATGTGAGATATCCCCAGACTGACCTCCAGAGACCACATGCATCCAAGAGGCTGATTCTCTCTGCACCTCCCCGTTATGAGGAAAATATGTGAATCGTCTCTAAAATCAGGGACAAAAATGAAAGACAGTATTGGGACCTTGAGACAAATAGCACAATGACAGATCAGTATTGTGGGGGAGAGGAAGTGAATGGGTGCTCTATATGGAAATGAGATTGAAGTACGGAAACTCTCATTCAGTCTGTATCAAGCTCTTGTAGCCATTGTTTTGGGCCCTTGGTGCTGTTTCTTCCTATGCTGTTTAACAACATGTTGGAACTGATTTAGAATCAGGAAAGAGCGATTGACTGTCTATTATTATAACCACTACATTGTCTTTAACATAAAATATGGGAGGACTGTCTTAGATTCAAGTGCACCTTGGAAGAATAATGGCCATTCCAAGGATAATAAATGGTAATTTGGACCAAACAAGATGTGCATGTGTTTATAGCCTGATCGGCTATAAAACTGGGGGGGGGGGATTGTTCTACCCTTTTATAACGTGGTATAAAACTGGTCTCCTGCCCTTCCTTTCCTTGCTGTGTGCAGCTGTTTTAAGCTGCCCCCCCCCCCGCCCCTGCCTGGATCCAATACAATGCAGCAATGTAAGGCAGAGCAGGGCAATGTAAGGCAGAGGTTTTTTTCCCTCTCAGTCAGCCAGCATTCTGTGGCCACTGATTCCTTATTGTGCTATTTGCGGGAAGGGGAGATGAGGTTTTTATTTATTTATTTTATTCATTATTCCATTTATATCCTGCCTTTTCCCTCTTGCAAGGAACCCAAGGTGGCTTACGTGGTTCTCCTCTTCATTTTATCCTCGCAGCAACCCTGTGAGGTAGGCAGGGCTGGTGCTACCATTAGGCCAACTAGGCAGCTGCCTAGGGCGCAGGGCTAAAGGGGGCGCCAGAAATAGGGAGGGAGGGCTCAAGTGGGAAGGGGGGGCGCTAAATATATGATCTTGCCTAGGGCACCAAACTGCACCAAACTGCCTTGCACCAGCCCTGGAGGTAGGTTAGGCTGAGAGTCAGTGACTGGCCCAAAGTCACCCAGTGAGCTTCATGGCTTTCCCAGCATGCTCCATTGGCTATACACAGTAGACCTCCCGCAGCCCTGCTTTCTAGCTGAACAGGTTAGTATGTGTTTATTAAACACACATGCACATGTCATTTGGCCCTACTTGAGAAAATAGACTCAAATGAGAGAGGGGCATCCTATGAAAATCTAAAACATTAGTGGTGTACAGGTGGGCACCTTTCTGTTCAGGGTTCCAGCCATGCCATTCCCCCTCCCTTCCCAGTTTTCCTTTATTCCCCTCTCCAACAGTCAGCCAGCAGAGCATGGTCAATCCTTATTGTGCTATTTTGTGTTCCCCCACCACCACATTTTGAGTTTTTTTGGGAGAAGGCAGCTGGACACACTTGGGCTTAGTACAATCTTGGATTTGTCCATTGATTACTATGGGCAGCTCTCACCTCTATCCCTGGGGAGATTTACAAATAGTTTCACAGTGTGAATCAGTAAATCACCTATCCAAACACTTGATGGCTCGTTCTACACTTTTTATATCTATGTGTCTCTACCCCAGTCCTTTTCCAGCCACTCCACTCCATTTCCCCTCCCACTCTATTTTTAGTTTTTTTTCCCCTCTCAGTCAGCCAGCATTCTGTGGCCACTGATTCCTTATTGTGCTATTTGCGGGAAGGGGAGATGAGGTATTTATTTATTTATTTTATTCATTATTCCATTTATATCCTGCCTTTTCCCTCTTGCAAGGAACCCAAGGTGGCTTACATGGTTCTCCTCTTCATTTTATCCTCGCAGCAACCCTGTGAGGTAGGCAGGGCTGGTGCTACCATTAGACCAACTAGGCAGCTGCCTAGGGCGCAGGGCTAAAGGGGGTGCCAGAAATAGGGAGGGAGGGCTCAAGTGAGAAGGGGGGCGCTAAATATATGATCTTGCCTAGGGCACCAAACTGTACCAAACTGCCTTGCACCGGCCCTGGAGGTATGTTAGGCTGAGAGTCAGTGACTGGCCCAAAGTCACCCAGTGAGCTTCATGGCTGAGTGGGGACTAGAACCCAGATCTCCATAGTTCCAGTCCAACACTCTAACCACTACACCATACTGGTTTCTCCATTAAGGCTTTTTTTTTTCTAAAAAAGAAATAAAAAGAAAAAAAGAATGTACTTCTGCAATCCTTGGAGTTATTCTAAATCTGATGATACTTTCTTCTTCACCTTCTTCTTCTTCTTCTTCTTCTTCTTCTTCTTCTTCTTCTTCTTCTTCGGGAAATCTGGCTCATTTGAGCTCAATGGACTGCCTGCCTGCTTCTGATCTGATGATTGGAAGCGGGCTGAGTTGTGTGTTTTTTTCCACAGATTTCTGTCTCTAAGATGGGTCATAATTTGCTCTGGTGCAAGTTGAGCCAGCTCATGGACTTTCATCTCTAAGATGGGCCACAATTTGCACATTTAAAAAAAAACCCTAAGGAAATTTGCGCAAAATTGGGCAATTTGTACAAATTGAAGGTTGAAACCCATGTAGAGCTAGCGCAATTTGTGCAAACTGAAAGCCAAAACCCATGTGGTTCTAGCACAATTTATGCAAATTGTGCTAGAACCACATGGGTTTCAGCTTCACACCAGAGCAAGTCGACACCAGTGCAGGGCTGACAAACCAGAATCTGGGGGGCCAAATCATGAACTGTTGTAAACTGCTCAGAGAGCTTCAGCTATTCGGTGGTATAGAAACAAACAAAAAAACAAATAAATTAAAATCCATCGGATTTTCACCTACTATCAGATTCCTCACGCATCCAAGGTGTTCTTTTGGCTACATAAGTGCAAGCATGTGAAGACTTGAATCAGAAATGGAGGGAAATATGGGAACCATATGACAATGAATGGGAAGTATTTAAGTTCTGTTTCTACAGCTATGTGGCAAAGATTCCTTTGAAGCTTGCTCTTGCATATATCATTTTCAGTGGCATAAGCACAAATACTGGCAAAGTAAGGGATGTAATTATGCTTGATAAGAAAAGACATGAGAAAGATTATTAAAGTTATTATCTGAGACAAATATCTGTGAATTTAAATGCATCAAATGAAGCTTGAAAGAAATTTATGTTGTGTGACATTTAAGTAAAACAGTCCGCTTTATAAAGTCTGTGTTTCTTCTGAGATGAGTGATTAAAGATACGTGGTGGTTGTGAATGTGACTTCATTTGAAGGAGACTGAACAAAGCAATAACTTTCATGACGAACAGATATTTTGGGGATTTTTTAATTTAGTTGATCCAGGTATTATGACAGTGTACATGAGTGATATGTATGGAATGCAATGAAATATCATCTTGGTTTTCGGCATCCATAAAGTCTTTTCTCTTTGCAAAGTGATTTTTATTATATTTATGAGTCTCCCTAGTGCAAAAATATTCTGACTGATGAATAGTAAGTAAAAAATTAAAACACAAGACAAAAATGTATGTGTATATTTTAGTGTGCGTACACACACGCACACACACACACACACACACACTAAAATTAGCAGTACAAACAACTATATTCATATCAGTTAATACAACACAACATAGGGTTAATCAGGTCCAATGACCATTTCACCATTAAGGATGAATGCATCTGCCAGTTTGCTTTCTTCCACATTTGGATTTTTAAAATTCTTATATATATTTTTCTGTGCTAAATATAGAGAAATTTGCAAATTTGGTAAATTCTTATCAAAAGTTAATTGAAATAAAATTCTCACCTATATGCACCAGCAAAATTCAACAGGTACATCTATTCCTAGCATGGAGAAGACCATTTCAACTTTCAACAACAAAAGAAACAGTAAAAAAATATATAGCTGTTAAAGATGAAGAGCCTGTCAGAAAAAAGAGGTGGCAATCCTAATTCTGCTCCACAAACAAGGTTATATATACAGGGACCCAAACCCAGGTGTTTACAAGACAAGCACTCAAGTTGTGATCCCATGCATCTGAAGGGTGTGTGATTGATGTAATCATGTGAGTAGTGCCAATCATGTGACTCTTTCCCACCCAATTAGCAGGTGTACTGGGAATTGCAAAAGATAAAATCAAGAAGTACAAAAGTGTTGTACAGAGTTCTGCCTCTATGCTCTAGGCTTGATTTCAAAAGCCAAAATATAGAGAGTTTGCTACGCTGTGCTATCAGCGAATGGCCTTGGCTACTTGCCAGCCTGATGCAATGGACAGCAACTTACTAACGTGTGACCTGGCTGCTGCCCAGAAGAATGACACTGCACAACAACGCAGCTGCAATCATTTAAACACGAAGTCTGCAGCCCATGGAGTTTGGTGCTAGAATTGTATATAAGACTAGCAAATGCAGCCTGAAGTGTTGGTTGGTTGATTGTGGTGGTGTGGTGTGGTGTGGTGTGGTGTGGTGTGGTGTGGTGTGGTGTGGTGTGGTGTGGTGTGGTGTGGTGTGTGGTTGAAGTGTGCTAAGAAGGAAGAGAGAGATCCAGGAACCATTTGGCTGCCAGCCTGAAGAAAGATAAAGAACCAGCAGGAGCCCTGACACGGACAGAGGGGGAGAGAGACCTCAAGGCTGAGTGACTACAGCAAGGACCCAACTGATACTGAAGGCAGAGCTTCTTGACGGGTTGGTTGGTGATATTGTGGTTGCTGCCTGTCCAAGGGGTGGGGCACTTACTAGAGAACTTGGGATTGTTGTACTTTGTATAATAAGGATCTTAACTTGCAATAAAAGATGTTTGGCTTGATCCTCCTGGATTTATTATGGCATAAGAATTCATCAAAGAACCACTGCCAAGCCCTTTGGGAAAACCTTTGGCAAAACAGCAGGCTACCAGGAGGGACAGTGTTGACTGCATGTGAAAGACCTGCCCACGTGATTGTGTGAGTGACTTAACCTTATATTTAAATAGGACTTCATATTAACAAGTCCTAAAGAAGCTAAAGTGATGTAGCAGAGTGCAATGGCTATTTCATGGCATTTTCTTCCGGTGAATCCCAGTTTACTTCAAAAAGGAAACTAAACATGTATATTGACATTTTTGACAAAGACAGTACTTTTGTGGCAGCCATTGGCAAATGATGTATAAAATCCCCAGAACACAGACAAATGTAATGTACATTTGGAGGGGTTGGTTGCCTGTGCTGGAAATATAGAACAACAGGTTTCATCATTTGAACGCTCCATGTGGAATTCTCAAAACACTGAATTCCTACAAATATTATTATTATTATTATTATTATTATTATTATTAATAATAATAATAATAATAACAACAACAACAACAACAACAACTAATCCTTATTCTTATTTGCCTGCTATAGGACCAGATGGCAGATTAAAAGGCAAACCACATCAGGAAGAAAGCAAAGTTTGTTTTAATGCAGTGGTGTATAAGCTCAAGTATTAGCACCATTATTTTCATGGATCACTAGGGTCCTAGTCCTGAGGTTTTGCAGGTTTAGGAGGAAACAAATAAGAATGCCCATATGTGTTCTTTTTCATTAAGGCAGCATCTGCAAAACATTACAATACTGTTATGTTTTCCTGGAAAACATGAAGAAAGTGTTCAAGCAAATTGCAGCTTCCAGATGAAAGCCAACAAGGACTCCTATTTGTTATCTTATCCCTAACCAGGGCTTTTTTTCTGGTGGAACTCACCGGAACTGAGTTCCAGCACCTTTTCTTCTATTAATTGCATTACAATTTAATCGCCATCTACTCCCGAGGAAATGTAATCCAAGAGTTCCGGTACCTTTTTCTCCAGAAAAAAAGCACTGTCCCTAACCCATGCTGAACAGATCATAATGTATGTATAAAATGTAATCCTAAGCATACTTACATGGAAGTAAGTCCCATTTAAATCAGTGGGGTATTAATTCCAGTGTAAACAAATTTGAGATGGGGGTGTTGGTACCATTCAGTTCAGAGTGATTTTAGTCAGTGCAGAAAACTTTCTTTTTTCTGTCACTGAAAAACTACTTATTGGGGTAGTTTTTCCCCTGTGGGGGGACCATTTACACCCGACATAAACAGAATTGCATAAGTTTAACTAGAGCTGCCTCAGAAATTTGAGGGAGGTTTCCATTAGGATAAAACATCTTCATAATTTCAAAAGTCACTAAAGAAAGTTCTGATAAAAAGGGAAGATCTTCACATCTCTGGTTACCAATGAGTTCTACCTCATGTGAAATCTGAGATGAATTTTGTGGTTCCTGGCATGGCAGAACATCTGAGGAATTTTGAGAGAAGCTAAAACAATTTTGCAGAGATAAGCAGAATTTTTCGGTGGGAGAGGTGGGTCACACATTCCTAGTAGCTTTTATAGCAAGGGTGAGCTCATTATAGATAAAGCCTGCTTTAATTTAGAGTTGGTACAATATGGGTGAGTGGAAAGGTTCCTGCAAATAAATCCACATACACTTTGGTTTTCAAGCTAAAGCAAAAGGAAATTATAGGGATTTAGAAACCATTAATATAACTTCTTTTAATTCATTATCATTTTTCCTAGAGGCAAGATCTTTGGGCCATATACCTCTGTTCCTGGGTTGCTCTTAGTATGTAAAAACTGCTAATGTTGTCACATATAAATATTAAGGCAAAAAGAGGATTGTTATGCAATGGAAATAAAGCTCCCAATAATGTTATTTTAGAAGCAAATTGAGTATTAACAATATAATCCTCTTAGAAAGTGAGAGCCCTTTGATATAAAAGTTGCAAGTGAAAAGTGCTAGCATATATCGGATGTTATTAATATAGTTATAGCCCAGCTTTCTTTCATCTTTTTCCCCCATTGCTTTTCTTGGTGCACATTTCCTTGTTCATTTCCCCTTTCCCCACATTAATAGCAATGACCTATCTAACAAAGATTTCATTGTTGTTGTAATCATTTTAACTCTGGGAATCCACTTCCCCCAAAACACGTGCATCTGTGGGCGGGGAGAATTTTGCGAGTGAGGTAGAGACTCACCTGATTACATAGGGGCCAATGCAGGTATAAGGGACAGGGTGGCACGGGCCAATATTAGGCCCGGTCGCCCCACCCACAGCTTCTTTGTCCTTTCGCAGCTCGTAAGTACGGGTTAGGGAACAGACTGGGTCCGGTGAGCATCTATGGCACCTTTTAGGTGACAGGCAATATCTGAGGCTTCACGTTGCTGGGTCCTTAGACTCAATCTGTTCATACTTCGCCAGCTTGTTGTCATGCAACTGCGAGAGGAGGTGATACTGCGAAGGCCTCCCAGCACTGTGATGGTGTAAAATGGGGCGGTGGCTAAATGCAGCGCCACCCTTCCGATTTTGGATGCATCGCCCAACGCACAGCAGTACCAGCCAGGGGGGCCAGATTAGGGTAACCCGCACTCCATCCCTTTGCAGGTCCTTGAATTTCAATAAATGTGGCCCATTTAAATCCCATCTTGTTGTCTCGACTCTTTATTTCCACCTTTACCCTTGCAACAACTAAACCAGTTTGGTGTGCCCATGGGCCACTCTCAATAGCTGCCAACTAGCACACCAGTATATTATAGGACATGCACCCAACAGTAGGCAGAAATATTCACTCAGGAGCACACGATCACTGAGAAAAACACGCACACAAACATACATACTAGAATGCAATCTTTGCAAATTCCAATACAGAATGACCTGATCCATACTTCTTCTTTTTTCTTTTTTTTTAATGCAGATCAGTGTGGAAACAGGATGGAACAGACTTATTGGTGAACTCATGCAAAAGTGACATTGTTAAATATCTCAGCTTAATCTAAGCCATTCTGTTTGGAATCTGGGGGAATTTGCCAATCAATAATTTGCAGTACTCTCCAAATCCCAACACGATTCTCACAGCCTCCACCCAGATTAAAATACAAACCAAAATATGCACTCACTTTATCCATAATGTCATTTCACCATGCTGAATACTATCGAATCCACTAGAGCTTTCTCTAGAGAAATCTACAACAGAGGTTTAGTCAGGACCGGTGCAGGGCTGTTTGGCGCCCTAGGCCAAATTATATTTAGCGCCCCCCCTCTCGTGCCGTGGGGGGGCTCCGGAGCAAAGCAGCCCTGCTCTGCAACCCCCCCCGCGCCGGCGCCGGCGCCCCACCACCACCTACCTCCCCCCCCCCCGCTGCTGGCTGCTGCTGCTGGCTGCTGGCTGCTGGCTGCTGCTGCCGCCGCCGCCGCCTCCTCCAAGGAGGAGGAGGAAGTGACGCGACGGGACCCCCGCGCTTTTTTTTTTGCCGGGGAAACCAGGGCAACAGGGCTGTTTAAGCCCTGTTGCCCTGGTTCCTCCCGCCAAAACAACACCGGCGGGGCTCCGGAAACAACGCGGAGGTAGGTAGGTAGGTGGCTGGCTGGTGGGCGGGCGCAGGCGCGGGCACGGGCGTGCGCGGGGGGAGGTGGAGCAGCGGCGGCAGCGGCGGGCGGGTGGGCGGGGAGGCGCAGCGGAGGCAGCAGGCAGGGCAGGAGCGTGCCGGAGGCGAGGAAGGAGCGCAGCGTTTCTGCACCCTCTTCCGCCACACGCCCTAGGCAGCCACCTGGGTCTGCCTAGCGGTAGCGCCGGCCCTGGGTTTAGTTCAGATGTAAGACTGGGAATGGGCAGTGGGACCCACTCCCCACTTTCTCCTACCCAATTTTGTCCACCCTTCCATGGCTTGCTTGAACCATAGTTTCATGTTACACCTGTATCAGGGCTAACTATGGTTAATGCTAATCAGGATTGCCTTGAAACTTTGATTTGAAGAGGTTTTGCAAACCTGTGGTTTTAAGATTAATTGCAGAGGTACTAAGAATGCTAGACACATGTGAATCTGATAGATAACATAACATTGAGAATCAGTGTCCATGATTAACCACAAATGCACTCAAGCATGCCCACAATCCTTTTTATTAAACCAATTTTTAAAGAAGTTGACAAAAAATAATTTTTTATGCACCTGTCTCTAGTGATAAACAAAATAAGAAGGAGAAATGCAGAAAATGTATTCAGTTAAGGGGCCATTTCTCAAATTAATTTTTTTCTGCTCGTATTGCAAAAATGTTAATAGATAAGCAACTAGGAAATTACCAGATACATAATTTTGCCCTGGTATGTATATTTGCCACTCCCAGTCCAACCCTTTAACTATGACACAATACTAGTCATCTCTGAATTGTTGCAACATCAAGTCATGATGCTTCACCTATATAACATCCCAATTTATTACTTTCAAATTCCCTCTGATCCCCTCAAAAGCACAATGCTTTTCAATGGAATTATTTCACACATTTAACTTCCAGACATCGAGGAGAAACTGTAAGCCTGGCCTTGGCAGCTGAATGTGTGAACTAACGCCATGTCAAATGATATCAGGCAATATAGAAGTTCTGTCTGTAGTGTTGAATCTGTGGTTGTTTATTCACACATGCAAGTCTTCACTGGATGCTGTGATCATCAAGAGCTGAACACGTACGTATGAACTAGGCTGTTGTAAGTTTGTAAAAATGGACAGGCATTGAGATGTATGACTGCCATAGTAGGCCCAAAGAACATTATAAGACATGAGTCATCATCATGACAGATACTTCTGGCAATAAAAAGAAACACAGTTTTGCCCATTTTCACGTCATTTTCCTACCTAAAAGCATTCTCAAAATGTTGAGAAATGTAACATCATAAGTTGCCCCGAATTCAATCAGAACTGCTTTTAAATAAATACTGTATCTTTAAAGCTTTGTTAATGAGTATGGGCATGTCAGTCAAATTAAAATAAGTACTTTCCATTGAATATGAACATGACTTGAATAAGAAAATTAATGTTTGCCTTGCGTTATGAACATGCAAATCACTGTGTAAGTGCTGCCTTAATTATAATTGCTATTAATGATGAAATCAAAATTCCAGTGAATTATAATGCATCCTTTAATTAGATTTTGATATACAATTTCTGAAATAATTAAGTCTCCACCAACTTGGATGTCAGCCAGGTTATATATAATACATAATATGGGCTGATCATGTAATTAAAAATGTTTCATAAAACCATTGAAAGACCTTGTAGTGTAACAATCTCCATTGACTTAAAATAAGATGGTGCTGTTTTCTTTCACTGGTGAATTATTCTCCAATGCGGTTATGTGATTGATGCCTATATCCATATGAGAATTTTCTGGTGTATATTTACCAACAATGGAACAGCATGCTTGGATGCAGTTTATTAGGAATATACACAAGAAAATATGAGTTAAAAATGGAAGTGAATTGAAAGTACTCATGCAGTTTCACTTTCATTTTTGCACATTGTCAAGGTTCCACCAAGATCCCTTGATCAGCTCCTTAAAGATATCTGCCTCTTTAAGAGCCCCTCCTGTCTCAGGATGCCAATTCTTTGCCTTTTACCTTCTCTTCCCAGACACTTCAACAACTTGCTGTTAACAATAACTTTACTTTAGTAAAGTAAACAATTTACTTTAGTAAATATTTGTATAGTTGATTCACAAAACCTAAAGGTAATTACATAAATAGAGCTGTATACTTTCCAAAAGCAGGTACTGTATAATAGAAGAAATAAAATAATAATGCAGTTCTCTCTAACCTAGGTACTCTTTCACCTGTAACCTTAATAAAGATTCCTTCTCAGCCTAGCTCTGGCTGTTCTGCATTCTTCAGTGATATTCAGACTCTGCTTCTCTGGCTGCTCACTGCTGCATGGTGCCTGCAAAACCTCTCCTCTCTTTCCAATTTTGCTCTCCCACTGTGTGTCAGTGCCTGTAGCTCCAGATCCTATTTATATACACTCCCCTAGAACTAGAAGGTTACAATCATGTGACCTAAAACTGGGGAAATGAAACTTAACTCTATTAGGGGGGAAAGGAGACTTCTCTCAATGAAAAGGAAACTTAACTCCATGAGGGGAAAAATGAAACTCATGAATGCCCAGGGATGGGGACTCGGACTCGACTCGTGAGTCCGACTGAGTCCCCCCTCTGACTCGAGTCCCACTCGAGTCCCAATAATTTATGTGGGACTCGAGACTCGACTCGGGACTCGAGCCCAAGGACTCCTCCTCCTCCTCCTCCTCCTCCTCCTCCGCCCTCGCCTCTGCCGCCGCTGCCCTCACCTCTGCTGCCGCCGCCCTCACCTCCTCCTCCTCCTCCGCCGCCGTCGACCTCGTCGCCATCGCCGTTGCCATCGCACGCCGCGTCACGCCGCCAGCGCCGTCGCTCTGTTTTTGGCGGGGTTGCTGTGGTTCCTCCTGCCAAAAACAGAGCACCGTCGCTAGCGGCGTGACGCGGCATGCCACGTCACGCCGCCAGCGCCGTCGCTCTGTTTTTGGCGGAACCACAGCAACCCCGCCAAAAACAGAGCGACGGCGATGGCGGCATGACGCGGCGTGCTGTGTGCGACGGCGATGGCGACGGCGATGAGGTTGGCGGCGGCAGCGGCGGCGGAGGAGGAGGAGGTGAGGGCGGCGGCGGCGGCGGCAGAGGCAAGGGCGGCGGCGAGGTGAGGGCGGCGGCGGCGGTGAGGTGAGGGCGGCGGAGGTGGAGGTGAGGGAGGCAGGCGGCGGCGAGGGCAGCGGCGGCGGTGGCAGAGGCGAGGGCGGCGGCGAGGTGAGGGCGGCGGCGGTGGCGAGGTGAGGGCGGCGGCATCGGTGAGGTGAGGGCGGCGGAGGTGGAGGTGAGGGCGGCAGCGGCCCATGGAGGGAGCAGGAGGGTCTCCGCGGGAAGAAGGGCAGCTCTTCTTCCTCTCGCGGAGACCCTGGCCGCCGCTTTGGGAGGGACTCGGGACTCGACTCGAGTCACCATTTTGGACCTCGTACTCTAGACTCGACTCTAGACTCGGGTCCAAAGACTCGGGACTCGACTCGGGACTCGACTCGGGACCAAGGACTCTTCAACATCCCTGTGAATGCCCCCCTCCCATCAGGAGATGTTTGGGCCTACAGGCTTCAAACTAACTCAAGCCTGTGTAGGCCTCAATCCTTCACACGCATATATATATATATATATATATATATATATATATATGCACAGGGCTGAGAAGCTCCTGACTGTGGTTCAGAAGAGCTTGGTGAGAATCCCTGGGCTTGAACCTTTGAAGCTAGTCCTGGGGACTGAATAACCTTTACATAAAACAGCTTCCCCAAATGCCTTTTTCAATCATTTACCCACTGATTCAGTGAAAGATGTATAAATTGAGACTTGTGAATCAACCCAAATCAAAAGCAGCTCCATCTCCTGCAGCTGTAACATACCACCAATCAGGGTTTTTTTTTAAAATAGCTGGGTTGGGATCCTGGACCAACAGTATTCAATTCAGTACACATTCTGGCTCCATTCAGTAAATGGTTTGGATCCGAAGTATCACAGGGAGCATCTTCTCCCCTACATTTGAGATCTGGTGGGGATGTTTTTTTAGTGATACAATATTGGAATATGCTAGAGGTAGGGCCTTCTCAGTAGTTGCCCCATCTATGTGGAATACCCTCCCCTGGGCGATGCACCAAGCTATATGATTTTCTGCTTTTCAAAAGCTAACGAATATTCACCCTTTCTACCTAGCTAGCCTTTGCGGCAGCTATTTGATAAAAACACTGCTTGACTGATTCTAATTTTAGTTTTATTTTATTGATTTTTAAATGGTTGTTATTACATTTTATATTGGATATATCTCTTTGTCAATTAATGTTGAAAATTGATATACAAATGCTGTAAAATAAGTAACTAATAAAACACACACTACTGTTAACTGGGGGGATCAGGATGTCTGGCATTGCATAGCTCTTCATTTTCTTGCTGCCCCATTGAAGGTACTCCACTCCAGCCTGTTCCCCCAAACACTTGCACCATCAGTTTGTGATGCACCATCAGTGTAGCTGCGGAGTGCGGACATATTTTAAACATTCCCCGATTTCCCGATAGACCCGTGTGAAAGTCGATTGCAAGATCCGCGCTTTTGTTTACATTTGTACCAAGTGGCAGTGCTTGAGGGCCAGAGAGTTAACTGAGAGTTCTTGATTAAAAAGCAGCTCAGTGGGATACTTGGTAGCAAATGGTCTTGCTTCAGTAAAGTGTACATTTACTTGTTGAAAGCTGCAGGTGGTACACAGAGCTTTGCAGTCAGTAAATAAGAGGTGAACCCCAGACCTGGATTACAACTGCGCCACAGCCTCTATCAAACATTTACAATCAATGGGCAATTCATCTGAGATCAGTGACTATGGGGAGTGAGGGTGGCCCTCTCTCTCTCCTCACTCTCATCCACACAAGAATCTGCCCTGACTGCCCATGCCGCTGTTGTCTCTTGGGCCACCTGCTCACAGTCACACTTGAGCCTTCTGTCTATGCTGAGGTCCTGTGCTTGGCATACAGTTAGGCTAAGACAGGGTGGCCGGATGACTGGCCAGATGGGCGATTCAAAAATGTACGTAATCAATCAATCAATCAATCAATGTGGAACCTCAGGACCAGGGGCCAAATCCAGCCCTCCTAGGGTCCCAATCTGGCCCTCCAGGGTGCCCCAGATGTCTATCCACCCCTTCCCTTGGCCCTGCCCCCTTCCCTTCCACACACAATCACCAATTGTGATTTCCCGGTTTTTGTGCACTTCCCCCCCCCCCATTCTAAAAGGTTGAAATGGCTTAGTTACTGGGAGTAAGAGCATTAAACTAAAATATATACTGGGGTGGGGTTTGGGGGATGTTGGTATTGTTGTCCCCACCCCTTTTGCCTTTGTCTCTTTGCCCTCTTTGCCTTTAGCCACAACCACCAATGAAATGTGCCCCCCCCCCAAGAGCTCTTCTCCAAGATTGAATTTGGCCCTTGGGCTAAAAAAGGTTCCCCACCCTCTTTGCTGGAAGTCACTTCTCCAGCGGTTGGCCCAAATCTGCTGGGCGGTTCCTACCCCACCCACCGTGCCACTGAATACAGGTGCATCCCCAGTCCTGGGGAAGACCAGCTGTCCCTGCACAGAGTGCATTGGGATAGCTGCATAACTTCCCCATCTGGGGGCCTTACTCCTTTTGCCTTTCACTGATGATAATTTGCTATGTCTACTCAGAAGTACGTCCTGTGGTGGAACGGTTGTTTTTATTAAACTTCAGATTATTTTTACTGATGGGGTCAGCTGTACCGATGGTGGAACTTTATGTTAACTGACTTTCATTCCTGGGCTGAGATTGGTCCATGAGGGTTTGAAAATTGAAAGGGAGAGAGAAACAGAGGACAGATGGGTTTCCCCAGAGAACCCATTGTGCAAGCTAACCCTATTGGCATTGTGCTAGAGGTCCCTTACGCTAGCACAATGTAATTTGTGTTGGTCGAATGACATCATTGGATACTGTGGTCATTTATCCAGTGTGGATTAGTGGTGGTCAATACCCACGTGAACTGAAGCGGGCAGTTCATACAGCAGCAACATAGTTGCCCTGGTATTCTTGAAGGTACAGGGTAATGGAAGAGAAATACCTCAAGTGGTGTCAGCAGGCTGGTAATTCCGGCATTCGACCTCTCACTTCCACGGAGTGAGGAGTCATACATGGTGGCACTAGCAGTGGGATCAAATTCACCGCAAGTCCCACTAAGTTAAGTGAGGCTTACTCCAAGGTTAGTGTGCATAGGACTCTAGCCTTAAAAATTGTCAGCATGCTTTGCATGCAGAAGGTCACACGTTTGATCCTGGCATCTCCAAATAGGGCTAGAAAAAATCCTGCTTGAACCCTGGGGAGCCACTTCCAGTCAGTGTCGACAGTACTGGGCTAGATGGACTGACTCAGTAGAAGGCAGCTTCCTATGTTCCAAAGGTTTAGTCTATTCTTAGTTTCCTCTAATTACTTAGCTGTCGCTTTTTAATGCACAAATGATACAATGCAACACATCGGTATTATTTACAGATTAGACGATCATAAATCAAAATGCTAATATATGTAAGAGGGAAAATAACTTGGCAGTTTTTCTCCAGAAGGGCTTCATTAAGTTTCCCCAAATAAAGATACATTGGAGACTGAGCACAATTATTTTTTAACCAGAAAAAATATTTTAGTGCTAAGATTCTTTAAATTCCTTTATTTACATGCTACTACTTGTTACCAAATTCTGACAGAAAATTACTAGACTGAAAACAGAGGGGATAGCTTGTTATGTCCGTATGGACTAGTACTCTGGAAGATGTTTGCTTAGAGTTACTGGCCATCTGTTTGATGGCACTGTGCCAACATATGGGCTTTCTCTATGTGTATGTGTCTCTAGATTTAGGCAGTTGATATGACCTAGTGCTGTGCATAGTCAAATAATGCGCCAATATAAATATGAACTTCCAGATTTTGGAGGATTTAAAACATCACATGTATAGCAAAATATTTTTTTCTCCTGATATATTTTTTAATAAAATGGTAACGTGGCTGATTCAACACTGATAGACCTATGTTGATAAGAAGCTATGTTTTAAGTCTCTACAGGTTATTTGTGCGTGGCAGCATGTAGCTGGCCGGCCCCTCTGCGGAAGGGCAGGGGGAAAGGGGAGGGACAAATGAGACAGAGGCTTGGTTGGGTTAAATAAGTGGCCACAACTTTATTGGTTTCAGCTTGGAAGAGAATTTTAGCAGGGGGATAGAACATGGATCTGCTGATTGAGCTGTCCACATGTAGTCCTATCCTTCCACCCTGGCCCACGTGCCAGTGGGAAGACAAGGGTCAGGTGCTCACATCATGGCACGTACCGTTAAAGTGAGCCCCCTTCTCCACTGCCCCGGAGTGTGGCAGGATTGCCGCCCCATGCTGGACTGACTCTTGATGCCACTCACCGTGAGGTCCCTTCTGGGGACCCCTCCCCATCGGAGAATGGGGAGCCCAATCCTGCAACTCTTTACCAGTGGGTCCAGCCCAATGCCTTCCATGCCTATGAAGCTGTGACAAAGAATTGAAAGCTTTTGTAGCTGACCTACCATTTATACTTGTCCTGCCATACAGTTCCATTACCTACACCTGGATTAGTGTACTTGCAGTTGGGAAGGCAAGAACCCTACACTGTGGTGCCAATTCGTGTGCAGGTAAAATTCCATCCCAGGCCCGTTAACCAACAACTGACTTCAATTGACAGCAAGAGATATGCTGCCTTGGAGTGGCTGGGAAAGTCAGTGAAAACAATGCTGAAGCCACATGGGAGGCCTGGCTTTTATGAGCCACGGGTGGGCCAGAGGTCCAGTGGATGTAACTTTGGCTCCTGCTTGTCAAGTTACAATGGATGCTTTCAAACTGTACAGCCTGAGAATGTGAACAGGATCCTTGGGGAGGTGAGGCCTACCACTTTTGTGCTGGACCCTTGTCCTTCCTGGCTTATAATAGCAGCTGGGGTTGGGGGGGACTGGCTGAGTGGGTAAGCGCAGTGCTGAATTCTTTATGGCAAGGTGTGATTCTGTCTTGCCTAAAGGAAGCAGTGGTAAGACCTTTGTTTAAAAACACACACCAAAAAACCTCCCTGAACCCCACTGCCTTGCATAATTTCCTACCAGTCTCCAATATTCCATTCTTGGGCAAGGCGCTGGAGTGTGTGGTGGCTTCTCAGCTCCAGGGATTTCTGGATGAAATGGATTATCTAGGTCCATTTCAATCTGGCTTCAGGCCTGGTTATGTGACAGAGAATTTTTTGGTCACCTTGGTGGATGATCTACACCAGGAACTGGACAGGGGGAGGGTGTCCCTGTTAGTTCTGCTGGACCTTTCAGCGGCTTTCGATACCATCGACCATGGTATCCTTCTGGGGTGTCTTTCTGAGATGGGACTGGGAGGCATTGTTATACAGTGGCTCCAGTCCTTCTTGGTGGGGTGATCTCAGAAGGTGGTGCTGGGGGATTCCCATTCAATGCTGTGGCCTGTGGTGTCCTTCAGGGTTCCACCTTATCCCCCATTCTACTTAACATATATTTGAAACTGCTGGGACTGGGAGAGATTATCGGGAGTTTGTGGGTTTGGTGCCACTAGTATGCTGGTGACACCCAACTCTGTCTCTCCTTTCCATCTAAATCCAAGGAAGTTGTTCTGGTTCTATATTAGTGCCTGATGTAGGTAACGGACTGGATGAGGGCATACAAATTGAAGGTTAATTCAAACAAGATAGAGGTGCTTCTGGTCAGTCGAAAGGCAGATCAGGAAACAGGGATTCAACCCAAGACTTCCCCTGAAGACTCAGGCTCACAGTTTGGGGGTACTCTTGGACTCAATCCTGAACCTGGATGTCCAGGTCTCGGTGATGGCCAGGAGTACATTTGCACATCTGAGGCTAGTGCTCCAACTGCACCTGTTCCCTAGAGATGACTGATCTCGCCACAGTCATGCATGCCTTAGTTACATCCCATTTAGACTACTATCACACTCTCTTCATAGGTCTGCCTTCTAAATCTGTTCAGAAACTTCATCTGGCCCAGAATGCTTTGGCCAGACTGTTGACTTGGGCAGCTGGTTACAGGGAGCACATGACTCCCTTGTTACAACAGCTTCACTGGCTACCAATCTGTTTCCAGGCTTGGGACCAGGCTACCTGAAAGATTACCTTCTCCCATATGAGCCTGCCCAGACCTCAAGATATTGTGCAGGGGCCCTTCTTTTGAGACTGCCACCATCAGAGGCATGCTTGGAGACAATGCAAGAGAGGGCCTTTTTGGTGGCCGCCCCCAGGCTGTGGAACTTCCCCTTAAGGGAGACTGTGTTTGCTCCCTCTCTTGCTATCCTTCTGATGGCAGGCAACGACTGTTTTAGTCAAGAATGCCTTTAGCCTGTAAGTGGGTCTGTGGGTTGGGTGCTGCTTTTATTCTGTAATTGTTATGGTTTTTATTGTATTTTAATGTGTTTTATTGTTTTAATCTATTTTAAATTGTTTTGTAAGCCACCTTGAGTGCCATTTTTCTGGTAGAACAGCAGGGTATAAATCAAATGAATAAATAGTCTTCCCTGCAGTCCATGCGTGAAGCCCTGCCTCCTGCTGAGCCAACCAGGGCTCCCTGATTGGCTCCCAGGCCTCCCTTTGCAGCTGGACCTCCGTTGCCACTACACTGACTCCGCACTGCTCCCTTCCTTCCTGCCAGGACTGCACACCCCTACGACCTGGCTCCCAGGTTAGCAGGGAGATTTATTTTTCACTGTTCATGCTAAAGTCTATTTATCAAGTGAATGGATCACTTTGGGAGAATATTCTGGAAGATTGTTGTACACCGCCTTGATGAGCTTTTAGCATATAAGGTGATCGATTGATGTGAAAAATTAATTAATTAATTAATTAATGAGATAGGTAAGATGGAAAATAACATCACACACTTGCTCAGGCCATTAGTTCAATTCAGCACCAATGGGTTGTGTTCTTGTCAGGGGTGATCCATACCAGTGCAGGTCTTGGCAATAGTGCAATACCCAGCTAATGCTCACCTGATAATTAGGTAGAATTATCTACCTAAGCATGCATACATGAGTGTCACCTCATAGATTTTTTTTAAAAAATACCCAATTACTTATTTATACTGTCTTGACAATATATAAAATGCCCTGTCTAATATTTAATGCAGTTCACTACCCATCTGCAGTGAAACCCCTTTAAGGTAATGTTTCTGGGTAATTGGTAGATAGTTTCTAAAGTATGTGTTTCTAAATATACATACTCCAAATATCTCATGTGCTCTGGTCTCTTCAGATATTGTGAATGTGAATGTGCTCAATGAGGGTAAACAAACTATGGCTGAATCCAGATCGGACAGAGTTGTTGGTGGCTGGGACTGGAAGTTCATGGGATCAGTGATGGAGTGGATGTTGCCTATAACAGTCCTGTCCCTGCCATAGACTCCCATAGAATAGTCAAAACTGACTAACCATGTGCTAAAAATGAAGCAAAACATAGAAGGATTAAAAAAAACAAAAAACCTTGGGTAGAGTTCACCAAAGGGCAGGGATGGACAGAAGGTAGATCTCCAGAAGTTTTAGATTTCAACTCCCAGAAGGCCCTGCCAGCATGGCCAATGGTCAGTTATGCTGGGAGTTGAAAGTCCAAAACATCTGGAGATCTACTTTCTACGCACCCCTGCCATAGAGTGCAATGAATGGGGCACATGGTGACAATTGTTCTTCAATAAAACTGGTATCTCCTAACCAAATGTTTTGAAGCAGGGGTCTTCAAACTACGGCCCGCGGGCCGGATCCGGTCCAGCGTGCCCTTCCATCCGGCCCGGCTCCGTAGGCCCGAACTGGGCCCGCCCGGGCTCTCAGCCGCCCGAACGGGCTTGCCATTTTCTTCGCTCTCCCCGGAGAGCCAGCTGCGCGGGCTGCGCTGCCCGTGCTGGTCCCGTCGCGTCACTTCCGGCACGGCGGAAGTGACGCGCGGGACCCTGCTCCGTCCCGCTGGACCCCCGCGCTCTGTTTTTGAACAGAGCGCGGGAGTCCAGCGCGACGGAGCGCAGCAGAATGACGCGGCTCCGGTGGTGGTGGTGGCAGTGGGGCGGGGGCGGCAGCAGCAGCAGCAGCGACGACGGTGGCGGGGCTTCGGCGGGGACGGCAGCGGCGGGGCTTCAGCAGCGGTGGTGGGTGCAGGTACGGCGGGGGGTGGCGGGGGGGGTCTGGCGGTGGCAGCGGGGATCCTGGGGGGGCTTTGGCGGCAGGGGGTGACAGCGCGGCAGGGCTTTGGCGGCGGCCGGTGCAAGTACGGCAGCGGCGGGGGGGTGGCGGGGTGGGTCTGGCAGCGACGGGGGGATCCTGGGGGGGCAGGGGGGCTTTGGCGGCAGGGGGCCTATATTCCGGCCCCCCAACAGTCTGAGGGACAATGAACCGGCCCCCTGTTTAAAAAGTTTGAAGACCCCTGAAGGTTAAAGGTCTTTTGCCAAGATCTTTTGTCATAGTGAGAAAAGAAAGTAGGTTCCTAAGCTCCATATTAATGTATTCAAAATAAAGAAATAAAAAAAAATGGCCCCACACATTGCGCTACCAAAATAATTATTGAGTTGTCATATGGATATAGAGCTTGGGAACCTATTTTGTTTTCTCACTGTGACAAAAGCTCTTGAAAGTGGCAAAAGACCTTTGACTTTGAAAACTTTTTCTTAGTAGATACCAGTCACTGAAAAGCAAGGCACTAAAGACACATTCTTTGCACTGAATGATGAAATCTAAGTCATTTTTTTTAAAATAAAAAAACCTTTTATGTGTGCTCTCTTCACTATAGTTGGTTTTGTTAGTCAATTTTGACTCTTGTGTGAGGGTCTACTGCAGGACCTGAATTAAAATTGTAATTTCTTTCTTATTATATTTATATCCTGCCTTTTTTCCTGCAAGGAACCCAAGGCACCTTACATAATCCTCCTACTCCTCTCCATTTTATTTTCACAACAGTCCTGTATTGTTGTCATCATGCATTGAGAAGACTGGCACAGCTAGACATAAGCCATTCTTTCATGTTTACTATGGCTCTCACTCGAACTGTACTATTGAAGTCCATGGAAGATCATGCCACAATGAATTTGTTAGATTCCTGTAACACCTTAAAGGCTGTTGTTTTTGCCAAACTTGATATACTCTGTTTAATAAAGGAAAGAAACTATTTTTGGTATTGTGCACTTGGACAGAATTATATATGTGGTGACAAGCCCGTGTGCAAAGTGCTGGCTGGGGAAGGAAGGCATTTGCAGGGGAGACACATTAGACCAGATGGCGGTGCTTAACCTACTTCTGCCTACAGCATTTCACACTGCCACAAGATATGTTGATGACCACTAGCTTCAATGACAGGCTCCTCATCTTTAACAGCTATATGGCAGGTACATACAACATGGTTTTCTCCATGGTGGGAATAGCTGTACCTATTGAATTTGGCCAGTGCAAATGGATGGGAATTTCAATTCAGTTCAGTTTTGATTAAAACTGTTTTGATTCGTGAAAAAATCACAAATTTCTTCATATTTGGAATGGAAAGAACTTGAGATATAAAAGATCTAAATGTATAACTGCCAACTTCATCCATCCCTAACTGAAGGATTGTAACCTCAGTTTTTTCCTAATATTTCTTCTGTAATATATTGCTCCTCAATATGCACTGCATTTACAGAAACAAACTTTTCTAATTTCTGTTCCTACCTATTCTGTTTATTTTTTAGTTTAATTTTGTGGGGAAATTGCTTGGTCCAAGAGGAAATTCCTTGAAAAGATTACAAGAGGAAACAGGTGCAAAAATGTCGATCCTGGGTAAAGGTTCTATGAGAGACAAAGCCAAGGTACTGTACCCAACTCTTGCTTTTCAATCATATCAGATTAGATGAATAATTGCAATATGTCATTCTCTGAATGTTAAATTGCTCCAGATACACTTTGTGAAATTAAATTATGGAGGAAAATAGGCATAAAGTTACTATTTTCTAAGAGAAAGAATGCTGGGGGAGGGGGAAATCTCTCCGCTTTCTTGATATCACTGCCTACTTTATTTGATCATATATTACATGGAAATTTTTCATTGTTGTAATTTGAAAATGCTTTTGTGCAGTGGACTAAGGATACATGTACATCTTTTACATTTGGACAAGGTGTACAACATTTTACTGTGCATGCTATATATGCTCCTGGAGATTGTAGTAGATGAGACCCAGAGAGAGAATGTGGAACTGAGTTACACAACATCTTGAAACTTACACTGCATTGTCACTACCATCTGCCTGGCTAATATATTTTTTTCCCTTTATCTTTTTCCCGCCTTGGACATTTCACTGCATTTTATCATTGTGTATAAAATGATGACAACATTTCCTAAGGCACAATCAGTGTCCATATTTGTTTATTGTTTCCCAGGCCTGGCATGTTTATCAGTTCCACTCAGCTATTTCTGACACTGCATTCAGAAAATTTGGCGTTTCTCTCTGACACACACCCCTGTCATTCATCTTAGCTGTTAAAACAACAATAGCAGAGAAAACAATTGGTTTAAGAGAGAGAAAAGTGAATCATTCGTTTGCAATTTTCATCAGTCTATTTAACACTGTAGTATTCTTGACTGTTGCCATTTTATTTAAACCAAAACCTGCATATTAAAAATGGACATGATTAAAATAAGCAGCACATTCCACATGATACTGTTAGAATGAGTAGGCAGTCTAGCTCTTGTTCTAGTTTCTGTACTATGGTTGGTTGACTAATACATTTTGCTGATGATTATGATGATGAGTGGGCAGGTTTTCACAAACCCGAAGGTTAGTTGGTCCTAGGAATGACTAACTCACCCCAAATGAGCAAGTTCTATCATTAGGCAGATGAGGCAGCCACCTCAGGGGGGCGGGGACAGTGATGGCAGCCAGGTGGAGCAGTGGGTGAGCAATGGCAAGATGCTGGAGGACAGAGCTCTGTGTGTCACATGGTCTGCCCTGCACCCCTTAATCTACCCTGCTCTCCTGAGGTACAGTAGAAGATGCTGTCCCATTGCCAGTGCTGAAAGAACATCCAATTCTGGTGACCTCTGTACTTAGAATTGGGGTGTGTGTGCCATCTTGTCCTTTACCTCAGGCAAGAAAACATCTTTGGCCAATCCTGTGAGGGTGGAGTAAATGGTAGCTACTGGGACTAGCATAGAGCCTACTTGAGAGAAGGTGCGGGACATTGGCTAAGCTCTGGGCACCACCTACTGACAAAGTCTTGTATCATTAGGGCCAAACTGGAATATAGCCTCTGTAGCTAATAGTAGCTTTCGGGAATGATTTGGCTTTAGGCCGCAGGGTGGGCCCCCATGCCACACCCACATCCCAATTCCCCTCCCCTCAACACACTGTGGCTTGGTAAGAAAAGAAAATGAGAATTCCAATCACAGAACTCTCACAGAACATCTGATTTGGCCCAAAGACTAATTCTAATGAATGGGGACTGCACAAAAGCACTCCCATGAAGAAAAGAACCCTTCACCTAAACTCAAAACTGCCGTTACTCAGCTGAAGCAGAAAGGTTTGATTTCAATCCAAGATTCATATCCACTCCCGATGCTGTGTCCATAGAGAGCAACGTCCCCTTTTTGGGCCAGTGGCACATGTGTAATTTTGAGAAAGTGTCATGGCTGCAGTCACAAAATTGCTGCAATGGAGACATAGCCATTCACAAAATGGCTGCCATGCTAGTAATAGGCAGTCAGAAAACACTCATTTCACTGAAAGCAAACTGCTGATGCTAAAAGTCAAGTAACCTGCCAGGATTGGAACATAGATACAAGCAGAGGTGGGGTCTGAGGCCCAATACATAAAGCCACTCCTTTGAATCCAGTTTTCCATTACAACAGAAACACATTTCACAAAAGGCAAACTCTCCCAGTCTCTTCTTTCTCTCTGCCAGCCAACTCTCCCTCCAGTCTCTCTATCTTCCCTCTCTCTCTCTTTTTCTGCCAGCCAACTCTCTCCGCCCCATCTCTTTCTCTTTCTTTCTTTCAGCCAGCTCTCCCCTCCAATCACTCTTTCTCCCAATACCTTCCCTTCTCCTTCACTCCCCCATCCTCTCAAGCCTTCCACGCACCACCTGCTGATCTCAATGTCACACTGCTGCTCCCCAGCACCATATGCATGCCCCCCACCCCACCAAGCATCATTAGTGATTACTCCTTTTATTTATTTCTTCCCCCAAACCTCAGGTGGCTGGGTGCAGTGCAGATAGGAGCATTAACTTCCGGCCACCTTTCTTTATTTCCTAAGAATGTACCTGGGTCCACATGGGCCCAGAGGCATTCTGTGGAAACAAAGATGGTGGGCGTTTGGAGGCCCATACTTCTCCCTGCAGTGTACCCAGCATGCGCGCTCACATGCACACACACACACACACACACACACACACTCACACTTAATTGGTTGGGGCGGGGGGCCTCACAGGCACCAAGCAAGGCATCCAGAGTGCAGCAGCACCTGCTAGTACCATGTTGGGGAACCCAGATCTAAAGCAATAAAAGAGACGACGGACTTCTTGTTGGGAAAGAAATCTTTTTCTCTTCGACCTGGCAATCTGTGACTACAGGTATAAAAGTTGACATTTTCCTAAATCACTGAACTCCAAAACTTTTAGCACCTAAATTGCAGAGTATGTAAGTTGTTTGCTTAACATGATGAATACAGGAAGGAATTGCGCCCATCATAAGATAACAGCCATTTCCCACTGAGGTCTTATGACAGGTGGAAATAGCAGACCCTCCATCCTGAGAGCTCTGATTACCCAACTGTCTCATTTGATGCCTCTAAAGCTTGTCATCCCTGGACTGGACTGGCATTACAAACGTATAATAAGTCTCTTCTTCGGCAGTTAAAGTGATAAGATTACGCGGTCAGACTAAATGGCTCAACTTACCGTTCTTTTTCCTCTTTTACCTACACCAAGCCTTCTTATGAAAGCATTAAAAAAAAAAAACCACCAAGAAACCTGAAATAAAGTGTTGAAAAAGAGCTCTTAGAGCAATTAAAAACATATAGACAAGTGAAATTTGATTACAAGTAGAATTATCTATAGGCATTAATTCTCAGAAATTTCATGTGTGGTATAAAATGTCTTCCAAGGTAATCACTAGTAATTATATTTGTGACTACATTTTCCAAGGTATAGCTTTGGTTACTAATTATGTGCCATTAAATACATATTTATACATGCAAATAAAGAATTGTTTTCAGAAATTCACATAAATGGTGTTGTTGTTGCCCAAACTCTACTGGTTGTGTCTGATGGTTATACTCCTCTATACAGTAATACCTTGGATTGCAAGTAACTTGGTCGGATTGCATTTTGCAAGACAAGCAAAAAATTTTAGATAAATTTTGACTTGATAAACAAGCGACGTCTTGCAATACGTAGGGATGTAACCGCTCGCCTCAAGTGGGCGTAGCGGGCCAAAATCGGCCCCGCTCACGCCCACCAGAGACTCGCTTTGATATAAGAGTGTTTTGCATTACAAGCACGGTTCTGGAACGAATTATGCTTGCAATCCAAGGTATTACTGTATGTTACTGCCATACCACCATTTTACAGGAATAGCTGTGGTAGTTGGCCATTGTTAAAGGGGTGCCATCTTGGGAGACCAAGAGAAGTGGTCATCCCACCCTGTGTTTTAGACCAGAGGTGGCCAGAAAGTAGATCTCCAGATGTTTTGGACTTCAACTCCCAGTATTCCTGACCATTGACCATGCTAGCAGGGGCTTCTGGGGTTGAAGTCCAAAACATCTGGAGATCTACCTTCTGCCGACCCATGATTTAGACCACAGTCCTTAGGAACACCTGAGGCCATTGTCTTTGTCTCCACTAGGGCTGAGTTGAAATGCCACTGGGTGTCAAAATGGGGGAAACATCTTGGCTAATTTTGGGATGGCAAAATGCAGAGGTGGGGGTAACTCACTGCTGCCACCAGAGTTCCTCCCCAATCAGCCACCTTTCCCCCCACCCCACCCTGAAGAACCCTCTGGAATCCATCAGGCTAAATGATGACAGAGCATGCATTACTCTAATGGGGCTTCTGAGGGGAAAAGTGGGGACAGCCATTGATTTTCCTAGATGTTTCTGCAGTAGATTATCAGCTAAGATTACATGGGGGGGGGAAACATGGGGGGGGAGGACCTCCACTATCAGCACTCAGTTTTGACCATCTGTTAATTTCACACACACTCTGCCCAAATTTGCTGGGGGCTTTCAGCTCCCCTTTCTCTCTCACACACAGCCTGAAATTAAAGTAAAAGGTTCTCGTCTCTGCACGACTTTATATGTCATGATAAGCCATGCTGATAATAAGCCACGGTGGGTTGGTTGTTCACTTGCTAACCCATGTTACTCCAGACAGATGATAAGGCACTCTGCAGCTTACCATACTTTGCTTCCCTTTAGTCCTCCTACTTGCTCCCTGCACATATCCCAGGAGCCTTTGCAGCACAACTCATTTAGTAACTTCCTATTCCCTTCCCTATGGAGGGAATGTTTTCTGTCTCCCCTCCCCTCCGGCTACCCCTGTTGTTGTTGTTGTTGTTGTTGTTGTTGTATTCTATTCTATTTCTACACTGCCCAATAGCTGAAGCTCTCTGGGCGGTTTACAACAATCAATAAAAAAGACAATAAAATACAATATAAAATATACACAATAAAAGCATTATAAAAATTTTAAAACCAAATTTAAAAACGGCTCAAATAACTAAAACAAGTTAATGCCCCATGAACTATTTAGAGTTGTTAAAAGCCTCACCACAGAGGGCAGTCTTACCTGGCGCCAAAAAGGTAGTAGAGTTGGCAGCAGGCAGGCCTCCAGGGGGAGCTTGATCCACAGTTAGGGGGCTACCACAGAAAAGGCCCTCCCACTTGTTGCCACCCTCCAAGCCCCCCTCGGAGGTGGTAGTCAGAGAAAGGCCCCAGATGTTGAGTGTAGTGTCTGGGTAGATTGTGGTTGGGAGAGGCATTCCGTCAGGTATTGCAGTCCCAAGCCATATAGGGCTTTATAGGTTAAAACTAGCACCTTGAATCAGGCTCAGAAGCCTACAGGCAGGCAGTGCAAGCGAGCCAGAACTGGTGTTATATGTTCGGACCTTCTGGTCCCAGTGATAAGTCTGGTTGCCGCATTTTGCACAAGCTGCAGCTTCTGAACAATCCTCAAGGGCAGCCCCACGTAGACTGCATTGCAGTAGTCTAGCTTCTAGATTACCAGAGCATAGATTACTGAAACCAGGCTATCCCTGTCCAGATAGGGGCATAGCTGGGTCACCAGCTGCAGCTAGCAGAAGGCACTCTATGCCACTGAGCTTCAAGTGACACAGATGGCTCAAGGAGAACCCCCAAACTATGAACCTGCTCCTTCCAGGGGAGTGCAATCCCATCCAGAACAGGTAGAACACCCTCCATCTGGTCAGAGGAACCACCCTAGGGGTGGGCGAACTGCCCACCCCGACTCATGGGGCACTCAGCAAGCTTCTACGCTGTGCGATCCGCCAAGTGCTAGCTGAGAAGCACTTGGTGAGGTGCTCGGCGGACTTATGGGTCCCCGGCGCGTCACTTCTGAGTCTCTGGTGCTGCGTTTTTCCCGTAAAATCCAAGGTAAACTACCTTAAAATGGCTGCGAATAGGCTATTTGCGGTTGTTTTAAGGTAGTTTACCTTGGATTTTATGGAAAAAACGCAGCAGCCGGGGACCCAGACGAGAAGCGCTGGGGACTTGGAAGTACCTTTCCCCAGCTCCTTTTCGGGGAGTTGCGCTGAGCCGGGGAAAGGTAAGTTCCGCGGGGCTTGAGGGGGTCAAGTGGGGCGAGTTCACCCCGCTTCAACCCAACGATCAAGATCCATGCACATCCCTACGCATCTGTAGCATCTCAGTCTTGTCTGGATTGAGACAAGGATTGAGCTTCAGTTTGTTAGCACTCATCCAGTCCATTGTCACAGACAAGTACAGTCATGCCTTGGACTGAGAGCATAATTTGTTCCGGAAACGTGCTTGTAATCCAAAACACTCTTATATCAAAACGAAATCCCCCCAAAAAAATTTGTACAGAGATTTTTAATTTAAGTTGTACTACAGTACTTGTATTGCAAGATGTTGCTTGTATATCAAGTAAAAAAAAATTAAATAAATATTTAAAAAATTGCTTGTCTTGCAAAACGCTCTCAAACCAAGTTACTTGCAATCCAAGGTATTACTGTACCAGTTTAGCACATCCACATCCTCACCCACTGAGGATGAAAATTGCTTTTCTGAGCAATTATTACGTTCACAACTTTTTTTTTCTTTTTCGGTCCTTCACAAGTGCGCAAATGGGTTCATAGGTACGAAAATCACATACTTCGTAGCATTTTGTTTTACGTATTTTTCAGAAGTAATTTTTTTAAACCATGTGATTATTAACCCATTGGTGCTAGGGGTGGACTATCCGACCACCACTCAACTCGCGGCACGCAGGCCGAGCCCAGCCCAAAGCAAGAGCCAGATGAGGTGCTCGCTGGACTTCCGGGTCTCTGGCGCTACATTGTTTACATAGAAAATGGTGTAAGATATGTTAAAAATGGCCGTGATTTGCGCAAGTTATGCAAATCATGGCAGCTTTAAGGTATACTACCCTATTTTCTACATAAACTACATGGTGCCGGAACCTGGAAGTCGCTTCCCCGGCTCGGCTCATGTTCTCGCAAGTCAAGCCGGGGAAACAGGTTGAGCAAATGGAGCTCAGGGGGTCAAGCCCTGTGAGTTCGCCGGACTTCCACCCCTAATTGAGCTCCACACACATCAATAATTGGTGCACTCGCAAAGGAAAAGGAAAAGAAAAAGGTTGCAAACACATTAAGGACATTCCCAAGAGTCGTTTCTGTATACTTGGAGGGATGGACAGCGCTGGCGGAAGTAGTGAGATAGCAAGGAAGGAACGGCTGGGGGTTTTGCCACTCGTGCCAGGTGGTTCCAACAAGGCCTGTGCCAACAAAGGACTCGCAAGCCATGCTAGGGATGTGTGAGGTTTTCAGTCGGGGCGTGGAAATCCAGTGGACTAGCTGGGCTCGACCCCCCGAACTCCATCCTGCTTCCCTCTACCCCAGCTCAACTTGCGTTCTCCCGAGCTGAGCTGAGGAAGTGACTTCCGGGTTCCCAGCTGGCTGCTGTTTACATAGAAAATGCCTGAAGATATGCCCAAAGTGGCTGCATTTTGCGTAATTTGCACAAGTTGAGGCTGCTTTTGATGTATCTTAAAGCATTTTCTACGTAAACAGTGGCCCGCTGGGAATCCAGAAGTTCGGCGAGTGGTGCCCCGCGCACCCGCTTTCAGACCAACTTGGCAGGAGGCGGGAGCAGCAGTGGTGTCCAGAGGAGAGTTGAATCTCAGGAGATCGCCCACCCCCTAAGCCACTCTACTGGGTTCGCACATTACAACAAGCCACCCTGAAAACAAGCCACCCTAAACAACCCAACAACAAGCCATGGGTTCTCCGGGTGGCGGGGTTAACAAATGACACTGTTAACAAACCATGCTGAAGCCTCCATGCTGGGTTTGGACATGACATGCCACTGCCACACTGATTCAAACAAGGCTCACAAACCAGTGTGGATTATCATGTCACACGAATAAGGTTTCTGAGTGATTATCATTAAAAACAGCTCAGTGGGACCTTTAAGTAAGCAAGTCAAAGGCACAACCCCCTTTGCAGCAAAAAGGGAGGGAGATGTCTTGTGCTGACAACTGTGAGGTATAAAAATTAGTAATCTCTCTCAGCAAATATTTCAAAATGCACCATGTTTTTGTTGTTGCTGTTTTGACAATGTAACCTACAATGTTCCCAAGAGTGAGCTAGCCTTTGGCCTTTGCTGAATCACATTCCCTTATTGAAAACTCTTTGCATCTGCAGTGAAATCTGAAATTGTGCTACTCTAAAGTCTGGAAAACAGCCTCTCTTTAAAACCTCTGGGCTACATTTTCATTACCAAGTGTTAGATTGGCAGTTCTTGAGGTAGATCATCACGTTCAAGGAAACTGGAAGCAAAAAAACCCTAGTGGCACTGTGAAGGAGTGAAAACCCACACTCCCATGGAGCAAGCAAGCCACTCAGACCCATATTGTAAGCTGCCAGTGCCACCATCCCTTAATCATATACTACAGCTCGAGGAAAGGAAACTTCCTTACAGTTTCATAATGGATTTATTTTATAGTATTACATTGCATATTTTGATTTTTGAAAGGCAAAGCTCAATATAAGTACAGAAAATAAACGTGTATAGACTTCTTAAAATCAATTATATTTTTGAAAACACATAATCTCTATTTTCCATTTAAAGGGATTTTAAACCTGACCTTCTTCAAAAGCATGCTGTAATAAGGTCTATAATAATAAGTAACAAACGCTGTAATCCCTAAAACATGGATTTCTCAGATTTCCTCTTGTGCTGTACTGAAATAAATAGATCCCCCTCAGTGATAAAGCTCTTTCAGAACTTTCCCTTTAGTGGCTTTAGAACAAATAATTTATATGCAATCCAACAACTTGAATATGGAAAAAAAAAACTTGATGGAAAAGTTAATTCCTATATAATTTCTCTCTGCAGAGTTTTGCTTTTGTTTTCTCTCTGCGGACATTATTGCTATGGTGAACATAAAGGTGATGTTGACAATGGGTTGGATCCAGATTGAGTTAATAACACTTCAGTCCCATTGAAATCAATCAGACTTAAGTAAGTCACAGTTAATTTGTCCCATTGATTTAAATGGGACTAAAGCGTAACTAATTTCCTTCATTGATTGCAGTGGGTCTAAAGCATGACTAACTTTGTCTGGATCCAACCCAATGTTTTTACTATCACAACAGACATGATGCTTTTGCAGCCTCTGACATTTTGTAATAATTTGTTCTGCCACCCAAGTGTCTTAAGTAAGCACTTCATACAAATCCTCATGAAACACAGTGAGCAAAATTAAATGAACAGCCCATATGCTATCCAAGCAAAAGCAAATCAGAGATTTAAATAAGATCAGCGCAGTAGTTAGCTGGAATGATTTTCCTCGTGTATTTTATATCAATTTCTTTAAAGGGATCCTGTAGAAAATAGTTCAAAGATGAACAACATTATAGTGTACTTTCCTTCAAAATCGTTTTCCACTATTAAAGAACACAATTACACTGTGCAGCAATCATGTAAATGAATGATCAGGTGACATTAGTGGGTTTAAGGGTGGCTTAAATCATTATCTGGATGTGCCAAAGAAAAAGGGCGAGTGAATCACAGCTATTTTTGGCCAGGATTCAAAGAGCTACTTTAGGTACTCCTAATGGTTTTAAGGCATGCCTAGTGAAGTTTTTGGTCTGCCTGTCTTTCTTTCTTTCTTTCTTTCTTTCACATTTAACTTTTATGCTGCTGCATCATCAGTGATACAAAAAAATCCTGAGTTTGGCTCAAAAATGTCCAGAGTATTTCCTTCAAATGCTTGCAAAAATCTTTTTTTTTAATTTTTATTTATCTCTTATTTCAAACAGTATATATAAAACAAATTTTAAAAATGCATATAACTACTAAGGTGCACCCATCACCACGGGACCAAGAAATAATTTCTATCATAATAATCCATTATTATTCAATATTCCAAAAATACATCATATCTTGGCATGGCTTACTCCCCTTTCCCTCTACTAAAACATAATCTAGGAATAGTCCCCAAATATCCTTGAAGTTATTTTTCTTTAATTGTCCCTTTTTACATTTGATACTACATGTTAATTTATCATTTAAGGCAATATCCCACACACCTCCTTATACCAATCAATAATTGAAAACTCATGTTGAACTTTCCATTTCCTTGCTATCATTAATCTCCCCGTGGGGAGATTGCAAAATCTTTTGTGTGTATTGGGGGGGGGATGCTCACAGAACACTAATGTACTTATTGAAATCAGTGGAGACACGGACATCTCCAATGTTTTCGAATTGCAGATTTAAACAGGTGGCATGCTGAAAAACAGCTGATGGGGGTAGGATCTTCAGCAGTGGGTTGCTGTTTGCCCACCGCTATGCAGGCTGTTTACTGCTGCCTACTGAATTTAATGAAGACTTTTTGTCTTCGCTGATTTCCAGATGGAATGCTTACTCCATTTCTACATATCACAAACTCTAGCGGCAATTCAGTTTTAAAGGAAGTATGTCACGTATGGCAATGGAGGCTTGCCGTTCAAGATGTGCAATCCCAAAGGCCCCTTGGGCATGTGTAACTAGTTGTGCAGATCCTTGGAGCCTGGCTTTTTTGCAGGTTTTGTCTGTTTCATTTGGCAGGCTAAAAATAGAAATGAATGAATATTTTCTTCTTAAAATCCAAAAGTACCAGTGATGGGAGCAGCTGGGTTTTTTACTCCTCAAAATGTATTGGCTCTAATCAGGCATTTGAACAGAGAGGACTTTATACATGTGTTTCAGTATCCATTTTGTTTGTGTTATATTCAAACATCGTCCATGTTTAGCCATCATCTTCTTTAACTACTTAAGAGATTTTTTTTGTAATAGATGTTCCTAGTTGCAGCATGGGTGAGTGAAGATCAAATGCAAACAACAAATTTTGCCTATTAGCTCTGGGAGCTTACAGTCCCTGCTGTGTAGTCTTCACTCCTGGGCCTGGCTGGATGATATTAGATTTGTTGTAGAGATTAAGCCATCTGCTTCACTTTAAATGTTTCCTACTGAAATGATTCATGAAGTGGTATAATATTTCAGTGCAATTAGTGGTGGCATTTTCAAAACTGAATAACCAAGAGGGCAATTTAACCTTCTCTGAGGAACTGCATACTCTAGGGCTAGTTCTCTAGAAAATTACATTGTTCTAAGGGAACACTTGGGAAATAATTGCATCAGCCCTGGAACAGATGCTTTGAAAGAGCCCCATGTTATTACTGGTGTAATACAATGTTGATCACTAAAGTATCCAACTCCTTCTTCTAATCTAATGTTAGAACAGACTCTTGTATTTCCCAGCATTGACAAAAGAGCTAGGCCAACCATGCCAGAACAAAACAGGTGTGAGATGTTGGGCCAATTCAGTTGCTACTTGGCCGTAGGCCTGTAGTGAGATAAGGAGTGAACTCGAGCCTGTGAGTTCTAGGGGGTTCTGTCTTGCAGTCAGTGACCTGGTTTGCACAGCATGGCATGGGTCACTGTGGGTTATTTAACCCATGATGAGCCATGCACCCATGGGCGCCACTTTACATATCCAACCCCTACTCAGATGTTGCCGTGTCATGTGAACCCAGCAAGCATGAGTTATGTGAGGATTGTTCTAGGGTTGTGCAAGTGTTGTTTAACCCTCGCATAACCCATACTCGCCAGGTTGGCATGACACAACAAACCCCAAGTGGGGAGTGTATCTGCAAAGTGGTGCCCATGAGCTGTGCCATCATGGATTATTTAATAACCCATGGTGGGCTGTCTTGTCATGCGAACCAGCCCAGAGAAGTCTTAACCCTGTACAATCCTGGAGACCAAGTAATTAGCACCTTAAGAGTGCAATCTTAAAGGACTGCTGTTCTTTAGACAGAGGGTTCCAAGATCAAAGCCCGCTGCCAATCCAAAGCCCTGCTGACAAGAGCCAGGCAGGATGAGTGGACAGAGGCTTTTTCATCTCCTATTCTACCTTAAGAAGCATTTTTAACTAAACAGACCTCTCTCAGCCTGTCTAGCTGATTTACCTTGCTATGGGCAGCATGGGCAACAGAGACATTTGTGGACCCAGTGGATCCATATTTCTCCTCTGCTCTCCCCTCCCTACCCACCCATATCTATTTCCCTGACCTTTTTCCAAGTGACCTGAGAAGAGGAGTCACCATGGAGCTTTCCACAGTGGTTAGGAGCAGGGCTAGTGGGGGAAGATCCCTGCTCTGATTCCCCCCACAGGTCATAGCTCTATCTACAGCCTCAGGGTAGGGGAGAACTGTCATATCCGATGGTCTCTGTCTGAGGAGCCATAGGATTGTTCTATAATTTTCTTATACCTATGAATTACATATATTTTATCGCAAATATTTATGTTCTACAAGGCCAGTGCTAAATGGTACACAATTTGGGCATTTACCCGTAAGTCTCAGTCAGTTCAAAAATGCTCAAATTTCATCATGTATTGCTAAATGGATACATTCAGCATGACATATTAGCATACAAACTAGGCAAACTCCACGATGCTAATGTTTCCAACATTTACAAGTAAATCTTAAGGCCAACTCATTGTAATTTCCATTATTTAATGGAAAATACTGGCATTTACAAAGGTCTAATCTCCAGATGTCCAAAAAACAAACAAAAAAACTCTGCCTAAAATAATCCTTGAGATGCAAACATATCTGATATTTACCACTATCTCAAGAACAAAAAGGAGCCTTCGAAAAATGAATCAATTCTGCCCTCAGTTTTATGATTAACTGGTAAATGTCAGCATATATCAGAAAAGTCTGAGAAATGTTCAGAATTGTGAACCTTTCATACTGCTTTTTCAGGACAGAAAGTGAAAATTCATATAACAATGTAATGGATACACAGTGCAGCCAATAATTGATCACATTCACAACAACTTTCATGAAGATGCTTGCTGATTATTAATTCTAATTATTTTTCAGGAGTTTGTTTGAATCTAACATGGTTTAGGACAAAAAAAATTCAGGAATGTTTCTCCGAAAAATAAGATGGCGATGATGATGATGATGATGATGATGATGATGATGATGAGCTCCTTAGCTTCCCTGTAAATATTTCACTACTACTAGCACTAATTAATCACCATTATCATGTCAGCTAGTAGCAGTGGGGGTGAGATATTTAAAGGAAAGTTAAGAATCAGTCCCTAAAATTGTTTTCAGTACCAGAATTTTGCTTGTAAAGTAAAATTAGAGGAGTGCCCCTGAGCATATACAAACTGAATCTCCTTCAGTATATTAGAGATTAGGGGAAAGCGTTTCAGTGCAGAGGGAACTGCTTGTGAGTGTTTTGGGGTGTGTGTTTTTTTGTTATTTGAGCCTCTTAGCTTCTTTTTCTTTTAAAGAAGTAAGTCACTGGGATCAGTTGGTTGCAAGTTGAAGATGGGTTGGCTAACTTTGCAAATAGAAAACCCTTAAGGTGGACAAGATTCAAATCGCCCATCTAGTCACCAGTACCCAGCCACTCATAACATAACATAACAATGTGACATAATTGTTTCATCAATCCATTTGCGTCACTTAGCCAAAGACATGGTTAGATACCGTAATACAAATTGTTGTGGCCCAAAGGTTATCTGCCTGTGAATATGAGATGAGATCATTGTAGAAACTGTAAAGCAAAGTGTTCATTGTAACTAATTGAAGTAAATGCCTTGAAGTATGGATGGGAACAAGTAAAACAAATAAAGGGACTTGTCAATAGCCCAGCTTCCTTCACCTTCACCTAGGGTGGCCAGATGCAAAGGGGGACAGGACTCCCACACATTTAATAGTTGTGTAGAAGAGAAACTTCCAGAAATGCCCTCTTCTACACCACTATTAAAGGTGTAGGAACCTTGTCCTCTTTTGCATCTGGCCACACTACAACAAGTTCTCTAAGGGCACAATCCTATGCATGTTCATACAAAAAAAAAATCCTACAACTTGCAGCATTCTCCATTCAGCCATGCTGGATGAGGAATGCTGGGAATTATAAGGCTTTTTTTTTTGTCTAAACGTGCATAGGATTGTGCCCTAAAGCTTTGAAGAATGGCATAATTAAAGCTACAACAAAAATGTAAATAAAGAGAAAGTTTGTGGGAATGAAATGATAAGATTAGAAACAAGAATGTGAAATAGAGTAAAAATATTAGTATATTATGATGCTGGCATGCGACAAGCTTTTTGAAAACCATAGGTCTTTTTTTCTCTATGGCCTTACCCATCTGCATTTCTGCAGAGCAATGATTTATAGTCCAAAAATGATTTATTTATCTGCATTGATCTCCATAAGGACTGGATTTTGATATTGCGGTGTTTTGTTTTATTATTATTGTTTTCAGGGTTTTACATATAGATAAATGCAGAAAAGACTGCTTTGAATTATTTGCAACAATTATGTTAAATCCCAGTTCCCCCTGTCCTGTGCTTATCTATACTCCTGAGAACCATGATAAATACTTTTAATATGCCTTAATGGGTTATTGTTACAAGGAATTTTTGCACTTGCCACTGCAGAGACAGCATTACATTAAATTACAGTGCAGACAATTAAATAGAATAATGAAAAAAAATCAGGTTTGGAACAACAGCTATTTGGAGCCCTCTGCAATTCAATTCCTTGATCAACATAATGGGGGATGATGGTGAGTGGAATTTAGATGGCTAAGCTTGATATGACTGTGTTTGTAATACCTCCATCGGGGATTAATGTTCCCTTCTCTTATTCAGAGACATTGATTAGCCTCTAGATTATTTTTCTGATTGATTACCGTTGTACTGTAACATCCCTTCTTCATATATCTAACTAGGATCAATATAACTTTATAGTTAGAACTTCATCTTGGCACAGTTATGGTGCAATCAGCAGTAATTTGTGGTTCCTCAATAACAGTTTTAAAGAAAATGTGCACAGTCTGTTACTTCAGCTTGTATCCATTTATAACTAGGGGGGGAAATTAACTTCCTTGCGTGTCTGAAAAAGTGAAGCATTAATTTTACATACACTTGGGCATGAGCATCTTTCTCAGAAAATCTGTGCATGAGTTATCATTTCACTTCAGAGAAGGTGGGAGAAATTAGGGTATGCAAAATGCATCCATTCTCTGTCTTGCATTAAGCTTCTACAGTGTGGATTCATTTGTATAAAAAGATAGTACTAGGGCTCATACTGGCCTAGACATCCTGCTGTATAATCCCAGATGTTTGGAGCAAGTAATAGGCACTCATTGGTGATGGGAATGCACTGCACACCGTCAGAGAGACACTTATTATTTCTTCACATATTTTATTTATTTATTTACAATATTTATATACTGATTAATATAATAAAATTTCTATGTGGTTTACACACACACAGTATAAAAACACAACTAGCAAAGCAATCCTTAAATCCTATGGTCCATGGGAGGGCATACCAGGGACCACAAGATGGTTCGGATCCCCCCGCCCAAAAGGCTGTAGACACAGCTACAACCTCAGCTGGAATCCAAGGGGGGATTCCCCACTCCCAGGCGCCACAGAAAGCTCCACAGTGGCTCCTCTTCAGGTTGCTATTGGACAGTGGAGGAAAGGGAGTGGGACAGTGGGCAAGGAGGGGAGGGGAGGGGAGGGGAGAGATGTGGATCCACTGGATCCACAAGCCTTTTCATTGTCCAAGCCCACCCAGGAAGCCATCTAGCTGAAAGTGTTTTTAAGGTGGAATAGTGGCATTTTCACCTCCAACGTTCCACCAACCCTGCTTGCCATCTAAAGAGAGGCAAATTCTGTTGGATTGCATTCTAAAATACATATGTAATACAATATAAAAACACTATGAAAATAATATATTGGGTTAATCAGTTGTTAGGCTAACTGTAGGTTGTTTAACCTACAATTAACCCATAGTGCTCAGGTTCAGATGACATAGAGCTACCTACAGTCAGCCTGATCAGAGGCCATATATGCAAAAAGGTGATGGCACACCCCCAGCATGTGCTGCCAAATTGTGGGTTAATTAACCAACAGAGGAGTCACCAGCCTCCCCTGGCCCTAACATGTATCTATAATATGTTCGTAGTCATGCACAATTCAGGCCTGCAGAATTCACTCAGTCACAGGACTGAAACTCACATATGGCAATTTGCACATCACTGTAGCGTGGGGAGGAAGGGTCATACAAACCATGTCATGTGTTTATGGCATATTGTAAAGGGGCTTCAGGACTGTGTGGTCGTGCCCTGCCTCCTGCTGCCCATTCATTCAGTAGCTTCATTCAGCGAGCTACTTGCATACCGACATACACACATGGATTTCGTCCACGTAAGGAGTGCTGATTGGCTTGGCTCCACTCCCCGCTGGCAATGCATGAGGGGTACTCATTTGTATGCCTCTATTGATGGATTCCTTTAGCCACTTTGTTGCTGATTCCCAGTATACGATTCCAGAGAGAGTGAAAAAAGAAAAAAGTAGCAACAGAGACAGCTGTTAGCATAAGTATTAACTGAGCCTGCACAGGAAACTTCAGCTTCTGTTCTCATTGAGCAGCAAAGGGTATGTTGGATATTAGGCAATTGATAGCCAACATGCCTGTGGAATGAGTAATGCATACAGGTTTATGGCAACCACCAGGGCCGGCGCTACCGCTAGGCAGACCCAGGCGGCTGCCTAGGGTGCGTGGCGGAAGAGGGCACAGAAACGCTGCGCTCCTTCCTCGCCGCCGGCGCACTCCTGCCCCGCCTGCTGCCTCCGCCGCGCCTCCCCACCCGCCCGCCGCCACCTGCCGCCGCCGCTGCACCTTCCCCCCACGCACGCGTGCGCCCGCCCGCCTGCCCACCCGCCAGCCACCTACCTACCTTCGCGTCGTTTCCGGAGCCCCGCCGGAGTTGTTTTGGCGGGAGGAACCAGGGCAACAGGGCTTAAACAGCCCTGTTGCCCTGGTTTCCCCGGCAAAAAAAAAAAAGCGCGGGGGTCCCGTCGCGTTGGAGGAGGAGGCGGCGGCAGCGGCAGCGGCAGCAGCCAGCAGCCAGCAGCCAGCAGCGGGGGGGGGAAGGTAGGTGGCGGCGGCGGCGGTGCGGGGGGGGTTGCAGAGCAGGGCTGCTTTGCTCCGGAGCCCCCCCCCGGCACGAGAGGGGGAGCGCTAAATATAATTTGGCCTAGGGCACCATACAGCCCTGCACCGTTCCTGGCAACCACATTGCCATATAACTCACATCCCATTTGTATAATTCAGGAAGAAGAGTAAGAAAAATAAAGTCTTAGCAAGCACAATCCCAGGATTTAAAAGTCTAATTGCTGGAACCTTCTTCACTGAATATCGTGGTTTGGATCTCAGGGTGGGGAAACACAGCCATACTAAGTGTGGTATAAGTGGTTTTCTGTGCCTCCTCGGAATACAGTGTACGTTCCAACCACTTTTGGCACACTTTAGTATGTCTCTCTGTCTTCATCAGTGTTGTAATGGAGCCAGGGCTGATAGGATTGAAGCATCAGGACATTTTGATTAGCAGGGAGTTTAGCTGTAATCCCTGCAGCGGCTCTGGTAGCAAATACAATATGTTGTTGTGAGCTATCCCTGTTGTAATGCGCAGTGTTTTGCAGTGGTTTGGTCTTGAATAAGCAAATAAGATCCATTAGCTTAACAAAAGATCTGCTCCAGGTGGTGATGAAGACTGCTAGAACTGGTTTGTTGATATGGATAGCTACATAGCTACCTGTATTTTTGGACTCTCCTTGCGGGCATGGCAATGGTGACAGTCATGATGAGCTCCTGCACTTTAAAATTTACCACTACGCCACTGGTCTTCAACCTTGGATAAAGTTGCCCTGAACTTTACCTTGTGACATCAGCCACATTGCCAATGTATGTAGCTAGCAGTGAGGTTGGCTTGCAAGGCAAGCAGAGAATAGGCCCTGTCCTATAGTGTCCTGTGGAATCCATCCCCTCATTTGTGGTTCTGTTCATGGTAAGCAAAACCATTAGTTTTTGTCTTGAAAACCATGAAAATAAGCAGCGTTTCTTGTACTCTCGTGTGTGTGTGTGTGTGTGTGTGTGTGTGTGTGTGTCTGTCTGGTGTCTGTGTAATAGGAACTACAGATGGGCAAAATGTCCAAGGCTTGATTCAGCTTCCTATTGATGAGCTTTTTCTTGCAAGCATTCAGGAACAGTTCATATGGTTTTGGAGAGTTGTTTCGCGGCTTGTAATTTTGGTGCATGCACACTATTAATTATCCCCTAGGAATTAGGTTTGGTACTTCATGCATGACTAGGACAAACTTAGAGTTTGTTTGTTTTTAATGCAGCATGGTATTGTTTGTAAATGACATGCAAAAGCCTCACATAGTTTCAGAGCAATTATGAAAAGTCTATCAGAAGTGAAGAGTTAACATTAAAGAATGTCTTTGCAAGTGCCTACAAAGCAGCCAGCTTGGGGGGCTTGTCTTTTTAATATTTCCTGTGCATGCATGGAATGTCATTTTATATTCTGAGCTGCTGGGGAAACATCACTTGATTCGAATCATAATACATTTTATAATGAGCTGGACAACTGTTTATACTGAAGCAGGTACTGTAATTATGAACTTTAGCACCATCATTAGCAGCAGTATGGGTAAGAAATCTGTTTGGTTCACATTTTAATGTGAATTTACCAAATCTACACAAAATGAAATGCACTGATATGGTGATATTTGCACTTTTCTGAATTTTGCAATGCAGTTTGCAAATTTAAAATAAAAATGTGCACAGAAATGCATATGATAGGGAAAATGCATACAAACTGCATATAATAGGGGGAAGTACACACAAAAATGCATATATTAGGGGGACATGTACCAAAAAAAACCATTATATTGGGGAAAATTGCTTGGAAAATGTGTATATTTACAATATGTGCAAAATGCATATATTTGGGAAAGTGCATCTAAACATGTGTGCAGTTTAAGAAATGCACATGAAAACACACATGAATTTTCATGTGGACTTTTAAAAAAATTATGAACTGATGCAGTAACAGGACGGAATGAACTTAAATGTTAGAAAAAATGAGAAACTGAGCAGAGTTTAACAGAATTTAAGTAGGGATTTGTTCATCTCTGCTACCAAAACCAGGCATCTTTTGAGAATATTTGCTGATTTGGGATTTGCTTTTATTTCAAATAGAGTGGTTTCAAATATGCTAGTAAAACTGCATCTTAATTTGTTACAAATGTTCTAATTTCTCATCAAGGTGTTTGCTTAGGGCTGTATTTTGACAAGCTATGTCAGTTTAACTAACCATCCAAAAAGGAGACTTCGCTTCACAGAGAAGGGGCTAATGTGAGATATAACATTAATTTTCACTTAATAAGAGCTGAGTATCACTAAATGATTCATAAGGAACTGACAAGTGATTCCTATTTCAAGTTTCAGTGCTTTTATATCCAAAAATGAAAAACAGTTGATTTTCTTGCAAAAAAAAAAAAAAAGGAAAAAGGGGAAAAAATATGATACAGGATTTAATAACATGCCCTGACCATATTTCTAATTAATTTGGATCATCTCTTTCTTTTTTCACAATAAGAAATGAACTTAGAGTGATAAACAGTAATGTAGATGAAAGACCCTCCCCCAAACCTTACCTTTTTTTGCACCAGTTTGTTCCTGTCCACTGCCCCCCTCAGCAGCTGCTTTGGTGCCATTTTTTTTTGTTTAAGAACTGGGGACTTCTTGCAGGCTTCATGATACATATAACCAGGAGTTATGTAGCCAATCTGATGCCATCAGACTATTGCAAAGCCAACTCACACTGGGAGCAATGCTTCCTGTCATCTTTTTGAATGGGCACGTATTTTTGCTCCATTTCACCTGCTCCATCCTGAACAATGGCCAAAATTGTTTAACGGTGCATTTCATGGAGGCGAAGCTTTTCATGAAACATACCCTGCCACTAATTTCAGCTCAGTCATAACAGCAACACTTTGAAGTCTCAACTGAATAAGCCCATGTGCTTGGGGGAACCCTCCCTATGAGACCACTCTCAGAAGGTACTAAAGATTTTTATTGAAGTATTTAAGAAAGTTTCCTGTGCCTGATGCATTTCGAATATAACACATCTCTTCATCAGGACAATGAGTAAAAGCATGTTAGTTCTACCAATAAAATCTTTCTGTTTGAAGGATAGTGGGCAGTAACCAACAGGGCTGCTGCACAAGCAGCCCCCTCCCACTGATTCAATTGCGTAAGTGGGACGCACAGCTTGTGTAACAGAGATTTAATGTTTCCTATAGGAAGGAAGCTCCAAAATGAGCGGAAATGAGTATTTCTGCTTGTTTCTGGTTGCTCCCAAAAGTGCTAAATCTCCGCTGTGCAAATGGTGGGTTCCGCCTGCGGAATGGAATTGGCAGGGTCAGCAGCTCATTGGATGCTGCCCAGTATTTCTTTTTTAAAAATTATATTTTGTTGACAAACAGAGGGATGCACGATAGAACTAATGTCCAAACTCTGTATAGAAATATATCGAGAATAATTCTTTAAAGCAGGGGTGTCAAATATCTCTTTCAGTCTGAGGGCCAAATTCAATTTCAGAGAAGCTCTTGGGGGGCGGGGTCACCTTCCAGTGGTGGGTGGGGCTAGTGATGAATCACGTACCTTGGGGGGGCACCTCACCTCGTCTCTCTGTGCTGGGGCCCCCGCCACTCAATTCTCAGTGGCGCGGAGCGATTCTCCGCGCCGCTCAAGCCGCCCGCGCCCACCGCGATGGGACCCTGCGCTGGCGCAACGGGACCCAACGCTGCATCTTTTCCGTAGAAACCAGGGCAACAGGGCTTAAAACGGCCATTTTAAGCCCTGTTGCCCTGGTTTCTACGGAAACGACGCAGTGCGGGGTCCCGGCGCACCGGCGCACGGTCCCATCGCAGCCGGAAGTGACGTGATGGGACTGTCGCAGTGGGCGCAGGCGGCTTGTCGCAGAGAGGCAAGCGGGGCCGGGACCCGGTAAGGCCCACTAGTCTCGGGTGTGTGTGAGCGGGGCCGATTTTGGCCCACTACGCCCCCCTGAGCCAAGTGGTTACATCCCTAGGTGGGGCCAAAGGCAAAAGGGGCAGGGCCAAAATACTAAAAATGCCACCATATTTTCGCTTAACGCTCTTACTGCCAGTAACTAAGCCTCAGGAGAGGCATTTCATCTGTTCAGAATGGGGGAGGGAACTCACAAAATCTGGGAAACCACAAAATGATCAGAAAGGGGGTGGGGCCAGTGTAAAGGGGGTAGCCTTCTGGAGAACCCTGGAGATCCAGATTGGGACCCCAGGTGTGGCCTGTAGTTCAACACCCCTGGTTTAAAGCAACCCCATTAGCCTAAATATTCAGTATTCACCAGTTCAGACATATCCCCTAGAAGATACAGTAGACATATTTCTATTGCTCCAGGGAGCAGGGCTAGAACAAAAGGATGGACATTTCAAGGAAGCAGATTTCAGCCAAGCATGAGGAAAAACTTCTTAATGTTAGTGGTACAGGCTGCGTCAGGAGGCAGAGGGCTCTCCTTCGTTGGAGATATTGAATCAGAGTCTGGGTGCCCAGCTGTCAGGGATGCAGCACTTTGTGAATTCACTGAGTGGGGGAATTGAACAAGATAATGTTCAAGGGTCCAGTTAGAAAACTCTGTGAGTCTCTCCTTCCAACAGGCTGTGCACCAAAAGGGAGAGGTAAATAAAATATAATAGGTGTGTTAACTTTTTTAAAAAGTGAGTTTCTTCTCCTTATTCCCAATGAGGGAAAAATAAAGAGTTGCACTTAAAATCTTATAAAAAATGTAAAGCGACATATGGCCACATTCTGTTAGGAACTGTCTCTGTAATTTCATTGACCCTTTGGCAGAAGCAGCATCTAATTAGGTGGTATGTATCTTTGATCCAGCTAAAGTTGGCCATGACTGAGTCCCATTAAAGCATATTTATTCCATTAGTGACTTAGTCACAAGTTAACTTTAGCTGAAAATGGGCATACATCTATCATGCAAATTGCAAAAGCAACTAATGCCATTGCTGCTAATTATACTTATTTGAATTCTTCAATCTTCACTTGTTCATTCACCAAGAAAGGAAATATGATTTGTGAAAGTGGGAAACTCATTCTGTTTGAGCTCAATGGACTTTCAACACATTTCGGACCCAATGGCCAAAAGCTGGCCAAGTCGGGGCGGGAGTGTGTCAGCTTCCACAGAATTGCTAAAAATATTTGCACAAATTTGGAGCCAAGAACTGCATATCTTTAGCACAATTTGCGCAAATGGCATAAATTTCTGTGAATTGTATAAATTTGCACAAATCAGGGCTGACTCATTAGATTCAAGTCATTGTTGTTCTTCTTGTTGTTCTTGTAGCATTTAACATGAGAAGTATGGAGACATCCTCCTCTCTCTGCATATGCACGCACTCCACCTTGGCCACCTTGAATTTTCAGACAGTTAATTTCAGAATTGTGCAAAATTCGGGCCTCCGCTCTGCAATTTGTGTAAATTTATGCAATTTGTGTAAATGTGCACTAATTGCAGAGCATAGGCCCAAATTTTGTGCAAATTTCACCAACTTAAAATAAAATATGCACGTCATGGCCCGTCTTAGAGACAGACATCTGCATGCTGGTTTGACTTGCATCAGCTTGAGTCAGCTCCAGTGCAAGGTTGATGGAATGGGGCCGGGTCGAGAAAATCTATTGGATTTTCACCCACTAGCAGATTCCTCACACATCTCTAGTGGCCACTGGTATGTCAGCCCCATTCATGACATTTTACCTCATTGCTTCATTTTCCCTTTACACAACTATGACACTGATGAGGTCTGCATGATGATGACTAACCAGGAAAGATATTTGGAGGTTGTGATGGATAGTTGCAGTGTGCAGCAGCTGTAAAAATTCCATAATAGGAATTATTAAGAACAGATTGAAAATAAAAAGGACAGAATTAGGGGTGTACACGTACCTGCCCCCCCACCCCGCCTTGCCTTGCCTCTCTGCAGTGCCCCCCCGCTCGATTCTCAGCGGTGCAGAGTGATTCTCTGCACCGCTTGAGCTGCCCGCAACGATCCCGTTGCGTCACTTCCAGATGGCCGGAAGTGATGCGCCAGGATCCTGCGCTGGCGTGCCGGGACCCTGCGCTGCATCTTTTCTGTAGAAACTAGGGCAACAGGGCTGTTTTAAGTGACGCGACGGGATCGTCGCAGCCGTCCCGGGCGGCTTGGCGCGGAGAGGCGAGTGGGGCCCAGGGCCCGATTCTGGCCCACTACGCCCACTCGAGGCGAGCGGTTACATGACATCCCTAGACAGAATGCTTGCTAATTCCTTTATATGAATCTATGCCACACCACATTTGGATTACTGGGTACAGTTCTGATCATGCCATTTCAAAAAGGATACTGTCGATCTTGATGAGATTAGAGCACCTTCCCTGTAAGGAAAAGGGCATTTTAGTTTAGGAAAAAAGACAATTAAGCAGGCAGGAAGGGGACAAATAAGAGAGGTTTATAAAATGATGCATGGTGTGGAGAAAAGCAATAGAGATCCCCGCCCCGCCCCTCTCATAATATCAGAATCATCCAATGAAACTGTGGAGGAAGGGGGGGCTGGCTGGCCCGCCACCACCCCACCCTTACCTACCCCAAAGGAACCAAGACCCCCTGAGATCTCAAGGTACCAGATTGCCAGCCTCAGCTGTCTGCAACCCTACTTGGATCTCTGTTCAGGGACTCGCCTGCAATTTCTGTAACCTGGATTTAGATACTGAACCAAGCAGAGTGACTACAAAACCCATGTGGGGTAAAACCACGACAAGGTTTATTCTGGTAGCATTTAAACAACAAGATTAGGGGAAATGAGAGAAGCACACAAAATAAAGAGAGAGACACTTTAGTACACAGAAATAGAGCTAAAACACAATAAAACCTGATTCCTTAATATCTCTCAGGCATACACCTGTTACCTGAGGGTGTTCTCTTCAAGGGTTAAATCCAGCACAGCCTTGTTGCCCGAGGAGAACCACTCCATCTACCCGCAGGTCTGAGATGGGTGAAACTCCCACAAGGCTTGCCTTTACTAGAGCCCTCATCCAGCTCATTTCACCAGGAGCTAACTGGGGTCGGATCCTGATGGCCCCCCCCAAAGGCTTGGGGCCTCTCTCTGCCTTGCCGCCATCCCCAATAGCCAGGGTAGCCGGTAGCCACGCGATCCAGGACAAAGACCAAGACCAAGACAGGCTTTTGGAAATATCTCTTCCCCCCTCCCCCTTTCTGTAGCTTTCCTGCCTTCAGCCAATCAAATTGAACTTCACCTGGCCAGTCAGGATGAGGGAGGCTCATGAGTCATGCCTCATGGCTTGAACTATTTTTACATATGAACGCTTTAGGCCAACTTCTCTAGTTTCCTCCAAGCCCCCTCAACTGGCCCTACTTGGTTTACACATGAGGAGGCGCGCGTGTGTGTGTGTATGTGTGTGTGTATGCATGCAGGAACCCCCCAGGGCCCCTCTTTCCACACGCTAACTATGCACACCCCACCCCAGCCGGCTCACACCTGAAGTGTGTGTGTGTACCCCCAAAGGCTCGTTTCTCCACAGAAACTGATTGGCAGGAGATTCTGGACGAATTAAAGGAAGTATTCTTCACACAATGCTTAATTAATTTATGGAATTTGTTGCCACAAAATGTTGCCGTTAAATAAGAAAGAGAGTTTAATTACCCCAGGGGGTGGGCAGAAGGTAGATCTGGATCTACTGGTTATCTGCAGAAAATCGGCAAAGATTTTTGACTCCCAGGAGCAGCAACAATACAACTCCCCACCACCATCCTAAATTATACTGCTGAAATGAAGAAAGCTTGGAATAACCAGGAGTGGGTTTTTTGTGTGTGGCAGGACTGTGAGCTCCATTCAGTTCTGGTACTCAAAACAAATTCCTGAGCTCAGGATTATTTTCATTCTAAGCATATGTCTTGTGTACCAGGCTCTGGTTTTTTTTTTAGTAAAAATCAAAGTGGAGCCTGAAGTTTTCCCACTCCTGATCTACACATAGCCTCTATTTTTGTCATTGTATCAAGAAATGTTCTTCTAAAAATGGACTGTGTGATTCCTAATTTTGTTTTCCATCGCAGCAAGGCTTCTTGTTTCTTTTCAAGTACTTTCTCTGATCAAATTGCTATCAGGCAATGTTAGTTGTTTAAAAGGTTTCTTCATCTTTTTTTCTTTTAACCTTTAAGTATTAAAATGGTTGTGACCTTCTCATCAATTGATAGACTGGACAATTGTGAATGCTTGAATAGTGCTTCTTTAAAAAAAAAACCCAACATTATTTCCAAAAGGCTAACTCTCAAATATTGGTGGATTCACCTTTAGGAAGAGAAAATAATATATTAATCATGACACTTTCAGCCTTTAAAAACACAAAAAGATATCTTATATGTGTCTTGATGGTATTTCACTTCTTCCATCTACACAGTGCAAAGGAGAGTCTAGATTACAGGATACAAAAGGCAAAGGTTATGTCTTGCCTTTCTTGCTCAAAACATTGTTTCCCCATTTTCCTATTGCTATTGCAGCAGAAAAGAACTGTAGATAGAAAGCTGCCCTTAGCCCAGGTCAGACTATTTGTCCATCTAGCCTAGTTTTGTCTATTTTGACTGGCAGCAGCTCTCCAAGTTTTCTTTCCCCATCACCTTCTACCTGATCCTTTTAACTGGTGATACCACGGCTTGAATATATACCTGGACAAATGCCTGCCCTTGGCAGCCTCTGCAGCTGAGCCGGGGTGCAGAAAGCATATGCCATGCAATCTTACGATTTCTGAAGCCAGTGAGACAGATTATTCCAATGGAATTTCGGAATCTAGCCATTTCTAGTTCCAGAGCATATCATAAGCAAGGAAGGCCCCTAGCCAAAAGTTTAATGTTCCGGCAGGAGGACTAGCTGCAGCACCAGGATCAGCAAGAGGTTGGCATCGTCATCGGGCCTCAGTCAGCAGGGGGCCAACTGCCAACCCACAGAGACTGCTAATGTTGTGGCTACTCCTTGTCCTTGCTGATGCTGCCTACTGAACTACCCTCACTGAGCAAGCGAGCTGTTACAGGAGAAGGAGCAGCAGCAACCCCACTCTCCTTGCCCTCTCCCTCTGGTGGTGATGCAGAGGGCCAGAGCAAGCAAATGGGCAGAGGCCAGAGCAATCAGGATGAACTAAGGCTACCCAAGGAGCACCCTCCACCAAGCATATTGCACAAGCCCCATCCCCCTTCAAATGTGGAGCTGACATTGAGCTAGTTTGCACTTAATGGCAATTGTGGGTTAATTAACCAACAGATTGCAGACATCTAGCAGGAGCAATCGAGAGTGCCGCCTCCAGTATGGTCATCACTTCTGCTTTCAATTAACAACCTACAATCAACCCATTTATAGATTGTTCTGCAATACATGTTCAGATTTCTGACCACAACTTGCATTCAGGGTTCATGAGGAGTGAATTGGGTAAATCATTAAAAAAAAGAAGAACTTGACTGAGCAAATTTCTCATGCATTCCTAAGAAAATGTAGTTATCAGAATTAAATGGAAACTTTCACTACTCATGAGATGCATGGAGGAGATGGGAGGGGGCTCATGTGCGTATCAGGGGGCCCATGTTACAAGTTTGTATTGGACCCAAAAAAATGGTGCTTGAGCCCTGCCCACACCAAGCTTTCAGACAGAAACTTTGAATCAAGAAACAAAACAGAACAAAACAAAAGAACTGAAGGTAGCTAGTCTTGCACTGTCCTGATTTTGGAGTGTAGGTGGGATGTATACCAAAGTTCAGGGTACACAAGAGAGTTGTGGCATGCCCTCCTTTATATAATCCAGAGTAAAGCTATCTCCTATTGGTCAAGCCTATCACATGACCCAGGGATATATGGGGGGCACTTCTATTGACCTTTTCCATTCTCTAATGAATACCACAGCTTTGTAAGGATGTTGCAAAATTATGCTCTGAATTCTTTCCCCAGAGAACCAATACTCAGGAAAGAGAAGCAGCACACCCAGTGTGAGGTTTTTTCAAAAGGTTTTATTTTTGCAAAAAGGCCCAGCCCTGTGGTTCACGCCAGGATCAGAAGCTGAACAAGGGAAAGAAGACACGTGTAGGTCTTCTTATACTTTCCATGCATAGCATGGCTTCAGCGAATCAAACATATTGCTTAAGCACGCTAACCAATTACGTACATTAATTTGAACATGGCAACAATTAATTAGGGACTTTTCATTCGAACACAGTAACAACCAATCAGAAACTTAAGGCTATCTATCCTTTCCTTTCTTGGCTAGGTCGATGTTTCTCATGACCTCTAGGGCACTTGAGACACCAGGTGTCCCATGAGTCTGCTACTCTTGGTGCTCTTTATCAATTGGAGAAATTCCCCTTCGTTGGTACATCTGGCGTTGGCACAAGAAAATACATTTTAGAAATGAGGTTCTAGCCAAGGAAGAGATATGGCAGCAGTAGGCATACAACAAAAAGCGATACAATTCTTCAAAGGCAGATGAGCAAGGTTAGTCAGCTTAGGCCAGGAGGGAGTGGAACAGAGAGATTAGTTCATTTCACAATGTGTGCTATTTACAGCCTTGTTCATTACACGTGTATGGTGGAACTTTATTCTTGCACTCTGTATATGCACCGTGTCTACTTTTCTAACAAGGAGATGGCCAATAGAATATGATGCTCAATATCTGCCTTCCTTTCTGAGATACTCCTCTCATGCTTGGATGCATAGAGAGCCCTATAGAAGAGATGCCTCTGGCTCCAGAAAGGGTAGAGGGAGAAAGAGTGTTGCCATTGCACTGGATATTTTGGAAGACCTAAGCAAGGAACTATAATGCATCATGCAATTTAAATTTTTCCTCCAGGACCTAGGAAAGTAGCACCTTTAAATTTTATACAGTTATTTATAAAGATTGTATAATTTTATCTGAACAGAATGGGAACTTCGCTTTTTCATTGTGCAGTAATTTGCACAATTCTGATAAAGTAATTGCACAATGGAATTTATGATGAATTGGGTACTAGAATTAATGCATTCGGATTAATGTAGTTGGAATCCTGGTTGTTCATTCATTTGTAGTGCAGAGATTTTCTGCTCTAGTTCTAGGATCTGAATTTTCCTCTTCCAAACAAGATTAAGTATACCCTTTGCCTGAAGGATTTTTTTTCTAATTGCCTCTAAAAAGGGAATAGCATAGTCTCCACTGCCCCAGACTTACCGGTATATAATTTACCATTATTTTGTAGTTTGAATACTTTTGTCGCTAATTGGGGGGGGGGGAGAGTAGAAGCCAATTAAGAGTTATATAAGGAGACAAAGAATTTTTATCTGTGGATAGGCTACACCCTTTTACAACAAAGCATGTGAAATAGAGGCATTAATATCAATATTAATCAATTTTATATGAAAAGCATTTTTCATTAATGCTGACCTCATTTAGTGAAAGAAATCCAAATGATATGAACTTTGGGGTGGCTGAAAATATAAAACTGGGGCAATAATGCCATGCTTAGAGCTCCATTCATAATGACATTGAGTTGTTTGCCTGTTTTTGGTTGGATGATATTTTAAAAGTTGAGAAAAGCCAGTACATATTAATTTCATTTAGTTTCAGTTAAACTTAGTAATGCTTATGAAACATGTACTTTAGATATTAGAAGGCAATTGATTGAACCACTAGAGGCCAACTGTATGTCATTTTTCATTAAAATCAAGTATTTCATTTTAGAAATACAAGTTAACAAGGATATAAAAACAGAAACATTAACCATATACACAAGTCAGTCACACAGTCTGTTTTATCATGGGTTCTATATTTATTATGGGTTCTATACATATTTTAGAATAGTTGTCCCTGTACATCAGTGGTGGGCAACTTTGGGAGGTTGGCGGGCCATTTTCATTCCCTCAGAACCTCGTGTGAGCCACCTGCAGGTGCTGAAAATGGCGGGTGGGGGGAAGAGTATTAAAAATAAATAAATAAATAAATAAAAGCAAAATGGCGCCTGGAGCTGCTACGGAGCACCAAAGGGTCAAAATTAGCTTCTTTGTAGGCTAATTTTGACCCTTTGGGGACTCCGTAGCAGATTGTTCCGGCAGCTCTGGATGCCATTTTGTTCGAAATTTTTAAAAACCTTTTTTTGGGTACTCTCAAATTTCAGGGGGTGGTGGGGTCCACACTGGGGGCTGCAGGGGCTGCATGCAGCCTGTGGGCTGCACATTGCCTACACATACACTCATTATATAAGTCTTAATCTCTGTTAAGCCACAACATGATCAGTTAGATGTCAGTTGCATACTGATGTTTGTGCCTATGGTTTTACCTGGGGTCCACATCATTTCATATCCTTGTTTATTTCAGATGGATGATCAAAGCTAGTCTGGTTTGTGATATTCCTTGCATTCAAAATCTTAAAGAGGTTGGTACAAGAATTGTTGTTTGTGGAAGACCAAGCTTCTCCTTCCTTTGTAGTATGTGTTGTAATATGTCCAGGAGGTGGTATATCTGCCAACCTTCTCCTTGGGGCTTTATTCAGCTTCATTACGGTCTGTAAACCTATTGATTTGAGAGGGCTGCAAATCAGATCAGCCCCTGACTTGGCACCTAAGAAATGTAATGAAATGAGTGCAATAAAAATAGTAAGGTTCTTCTCATCTGCCTGCCACCAAGGGCAGTTAAACTCGTGAGTACAAGGGACAGAGCCTTTTCAGTGGTGGCCCTGCACCACTGGAATTGGCTTCCATCTCGCAATCCATCAGGTCCCTTATTTACAAGTCTTCAGGAAGGCTCTGAAGACCCATCTATTTTTACTGGCCTTTCCATAGTCTATGGGGTGCAGGTTTTATTGGTGCTATCTGTTTTTATACCTTTTTAAATTGAATATCTATTGATTTTTCTATTGTATCTGTTTTGCATGCTTTTGTACTTTTTTTAAATCCAGCATTCCACCTTGAGAGGGTTCTAACTTCAAAGACAGCCTCAAAAACATGTTAAATAAAATAAATAAACCCCATAGCTCGCTTGTACCAAAATATATGTATGAGGTGATCATGTTGCTTGAGTTGGCTATACATGATTCATACTGCCAGTTTTAACTTGATGTCACCAGTATAGATTGACACTCATGTAGAGTTGTCCACTTTTCTTACTACATAACATGAGGTATATGTGTGCACTTCTTCATCATATACTTTTAGATTCTGCAGTCTGTTATCATTACTCATGTAAGCCATTCATACAATTCTAAATTAAAAGATGTACAAAATATGAGCTCGACCGTCTAGGCTTCTTTTAATTATGTCACTACTTCTCATTTTTATGAGTTATCATTCAAATATTAATTGTTATTAAAGGATTTTAGGTACTGTATTTTTCATAAGAGTCTAAAAATAGCCAAAGATTAATATTAAAACCTGGAAAAGTCATCCTAGTACAACACTGTCTTCCTAGCTTTTAATAATTATGCTTTTTATTCTCCTATATATTTTTTATTCTTAAATCTCAGAGGGTACAATAAATCAAAAATTAGCTGAGTAACCAAGGCTGCAACCACTTACCTGGGGGTTCAATGGGACTTACTTCTGAATAGACATGTATCAGAGTGCACTGTCAGGCTACAATTCTGTAGAGACTTACATGAAAGTAAATCCCAATGAACACAGTGGGACTTTGAAATAAACATGTATAGGATTGTGCTGCAAAGCTACAAACCTAAACACACTTACTTGCAAGTAAGTGCCATTGGAATCAGTGGTATTTACTTTTCTGAGTAAAACAAGGTTAGGAGGATGAAGCTGGATAGCCAGTTGAAAGCAATGAAATGTGAATTATTTGTATTTAACTTAAGTCCTGTTGATTCTGGTGATATACTAAATAAGCTAACTAGATTATGACCATGTTTCAAAATACTATGCTACTAAATTGGTTTGAATCCATTATGACAAAATGCATTACACAATTTGTTGGGCTGGATTCTTCCAGCATCAGATGTTGAAATCCATTCACTTAGAGTTATATTTATTTCTCTGCCAAAATCCAGCTATCAGTTCCAGGGTATTTGGAATTTTGCCTTCAAAATTAGCTTTTGTATTTTGGCCTGACATGGTTTGTCAAATAACAGTTTCTCAGGGATGTGCTAAAAATCAGAAGATGCATACTGCCCTGCCCATGTAAATGAAATAAGTAAATGGGCAGTATGCTGAAATGCCAACAAGCATAGTGCTGGAATCAGGACCGGTGCAAGGCAGTTTGGTGCCCTAGGCAAGATCAGATATTTAGCGCCCCCCTTCCCACTTGAGAGCGCTGTATTTTTTTTCCAAGGCGTTTCTGGCGCCCCCTTTAGCCCTGCGCCCTAGGCGGCTGCCTAGTTGGCCTAATGGTAGCACCGGCCCTGGCTGGAATGCATTCTGAACCTGACAGGCATGGAGGCATAATTCCTTCATGCACATTTTCCCCCCTTCACTTGAACAGAAAGAGCAGCTTTGCATTTTCATCCCTTTGTCAGCGCAAAGCTGCTCCTTCCGCTGAATTCAGTGGGAAAGAATTTGCAGTTGAGGGAGGTCTCTGTACATATTGGGATTCCATTGTTCACAACAAAAAACTCAATTGGGATAATTTAATTTATAGCTTACAGTCAGAAATACAGTGGTGGATTTATGCTAGCAGACAGCACTTATGTGGACACAAGGTGGAGTATTCAGTTTTTATTGCTGATTTCCCCTACCTACTGCAGGTCTCTGCAACATATTCCCTACCGTTGCTCCTTCAAAGTCAGTTCTTCACGGGGCATTGCAGGCTAGCAGACCTGGCATCAGGGGTCAGCATGGGCAGGCATTTGCTTAGGTCCCAGAGGGTCAAAAGGGCCCAGCCCGGCCCCTACCACGGCTGCTCTTCCTCCTATTTTATTCCTCCTCCTCAGTCCTCACCCAGGCAGCTCAGGCAAAAGGAAGTGCCACCACAGCAGCCATCCAAAGGAGCTTGCAGGGCTTGCAATGCTCCATTTCAAAATAAAACTTTTTTTTTTTTAACTTTATGTTTGAGTAGCAGCCATCTGAACCGATCAGACAGAGGCTGCCTTTGGAGGGGGGATGGCCAGTGTGGGCACAGGAGCAGTGGAGGAATGGTATTTTCACCACTGCTGCACACTCACTGGCTCCCCCTCCAAAGGCAGCATCTGATTGGTTCAGATCACTGCTACTCAAACGTAAAGTTTAAAAGATATATATTTAGAAATGGAGCGCCGTGGCCCCTTGCAAGCTGCTCTGGCTGGCTACTGCGGCACTTCCTTTTGCCGGCAGGGCCTGGGCATGGAGGAGCCACAGGAGCCATTGCTGCTAGGTTAAAAAAAAGGGAGGCTGATTGGTGGCAGTGTTAGTGAGGAGAGATGAGGGAAGGGAGGGCTGGCTGGTGGGGGGCAGCAGTGAGTGGCTTTGGCTTTGGGGGTGGGAGTAAGCAGAGGGCTTTGGTGGCAGGCAGGGAGCTTGGGCAGGTGAGCAAGTGAGTTCAGGGGTGAGGGCAAACAGGGCGCTTGGATGGTGAGCAGGGTACTTGGGCAGGTGGGTGGCTTTGGGGTTGGGTGTGGGCAGAAGGCTGGCAAGGGGCTTGGGCAGGCAGCCAAGTGAAGGGCTTAGGCAGGTGAGTGGCTCTGCTTTGGCAACAGGTGGCTAGAGGGCCCATCTGCAGCACTATGTCAGGGGCCCACTGGTATACCCCCTGTAAAATCCTGTGAATGAGGCATGTCAATGGAGCCATAAAAGCCTTATCTGGAAACACCCTTGGAATGTGACTGCTTCGATTGTAGACAGTTTAGACCAGGTTAAGGTCTGTGCTTGCCTTTCTTTCATCCAGACCCTAACCTGCCCTCCTTCCTGAGGGGCAAAATTGTATCTTGGTTTAATGTCCTAGCACCCCTGCCCAATGCCCTCAAGCTGTCCAAATGGCAGCAGAAAGGTGTTCATTTGATTCTTTTACGGTGGATTTAGTCCCAGTGGTAAAGCGGAGGCAACAAGACTCCTATTTAATTCAGCTTAGCTACTGACCACCACCACCCGGGGGGGAGGGACCATAAAGAGAGGGGTAAAGACTCTCCAAAGACCCCACAAAGGACCATCAGAAAGTCAAAGGAAGTTTTGTTTGATTTGACTAGATTTATTGGTTTACAGTTATGGAACCATCACCTTTAAAAAAATAATTTTGACTGGAAGTTGAAAGGATGTATTTTGAAAAGCAGTTTCAGCCTCTTGTGCATGAGTACCTAAGTATCTATCTTAAAAGCCCCCCTACCACCCACTCTGGGGTCCCACTGCAAATCAGGGGCCCTGTACCTACTCTAGAGCGGTTTTGGTCTATGACCGTAAATAAACAATCTATCTACTCTAGAGTAAAAAGGAAAAGGAGAAAAAAAGAGGTAGCTGCTAGACAGAGATTTAGAGCGATGTCTGTTTTGTCCCTGTGTAACATTGCAGATAAAAGCCCATATGATTCCTATAGAAACACTTGACATGTAACATATTGGTATTCATGTTTTTCTTCTGTACATTATCAGATAGATTTGCACAACATATGCAGGTTTTGGATGAGAGCAAAGACATTTCCACAGTCGGAATGTGAATTTAAAATATTATAGGAGAAACAAACTTCTTTTTCTTGTTGTTGAGCCTTAACATTTTTTACTAATATTTTTCATACTCAAAACATGAATTCAAAATATTTTGTCACCACAAATGTCTGTTAATGTTTCATGGCTTGCAGCCGGTGGGATATTGTCACTAGTCTTTATCTAATATACATAAAGACAGTATTTTGCAACATTGTATTTTAAAAAAACACATATTGCGCTTAAGTAGTTTTACCTCTTCTCTACAAACATTGTGGATTAAAAATGTACTTCTGCAAGAGAAAAATGGAAACCAAGAGCAGTAGGATCCTTGTTCTGATCCTATATTGCATATAGATTGCAGGCATGCCCCCCATCTGGACTGGGACCTCAGTGGGGGGGGATAGTTGAAGCCCCCCCTACTCACATACTAGGGTCTGAATTGGGACCCCTGTGTTTACACACTGTCTCTCTAAATATGTAATGTACATATATGTATATCATCAGGACCGGTGCAAGGCAGTTTGGTGCCCTAGGCAAGATCAGATATTTAGCGCCCCCCCTTCCCACTTGAGCCCTCCCTCCCTCCAGCCCTATGCTCCTGGCGCCCCCTTTAGCCGTGCGCCCTAGGCAGCCGCCTAGTTGGCCTAATGGTAGCACCGGCCCTGTATATCATGTTACTTCTAGCTGTGTTTTTAAAGATATGTGTGTGTTTTGGACCACGCTTAGCTTTCATATACTAGGCAGTTAGCATCCCTATACTTTTATATGCAGATGATGCTGTTCTCCTTTCTTTCACTAAAGTTGGTTTGAAACGAATGTTGAGAGCATTTATAGGCTATTGAAAAGAAAATGTGCTAACTATCAACTTTAGCAAAACCAAGATTATGGTTTTTACTAAGAGCCTCTCCCTGAATAAATGGGTTATAGATGGTCAGCCCATAGAGCAAGTTAGACAATACAGGTACCTGGGGATTGTTTTTCAATCTTCTGGTTCCTGGGTGGCCCATCGGACTTCCGCTATACAATCAGCATATAATAGTGCCAAAGCTGTAGTTCACTACTTTTATACTAGGGGTGGACAGTTTATTCCTGCTGCACTCCGAGTATTTAAGGCTAAGGTGTTGCCACAATTGCTGTATGGAATTCCAGTGTGGATTTTGGGGTTCTCTTCCGCTTTGGAACAAATACTCTCATCTTTTCTGCGCAAACTCTTTGGTGTACCCAACTAAGTGCCATCAACTGTTTTACGGCTTGAAACGGGGTTGTCATCGGTGGAATGTGTCGCATGGTGCTGGGCATTTAGATACTGGTTAAAGCTTGCTTATGCAGCTTCTGAATTAGGTTATGTGTCCCTTCTTCAGAAAGACAGTTACATCAGTCAGTTGTCTAAAGCTATCACAGATAAATTACAGATACTGGGTCTTTCTAATGCCTTTCTTTCTACCCAGAATATTTTGCAAGCAAAATCTATTCTTGCACTTCGAATTAAAGACATTGATACCCAGTATTCCCTATCTGCTGCCCACACCACTTGTTCCCCAATTCACTTGGGTCTGATATTTGATATTAAGAGTTGTGCAAAATATCTTGAAAATCTGACTGCTCCCAAATATTGGATAGTTTTCTCGAAAGCTAGGTTTAATGCAATTCCATCTGCTGTATTGGATGGTCGCTTCCACGGAATTCCCTATGCAAATCGTCTCTGCCCATGTGGAGATGAAGTGGTAGAGTCTCTATCCCATGTACTTCTTTTTTGCAACTTCTATAGAAGTTTAATGGGAGATTGGAATGGGAGATTGGAATGGAGTGGTGTCACCAAAACAAGATAGACATTCGGAAAAAGATATAAGAAAAAATCAGGGGAAATTGCCAAAAAGTTTTTTTGAATTAATAGAAAATCTGGAGTTGGTGGACATTTGGAGAACTAAAAATGGAGACTCCAGAGAATTTACATTTTTTTCTGATAGACATAAATCACATGCAAGACTTGTTATGATTTGGTTGTCGAAAGCTATGGCTATGGAAATCTATAAAGCTGAAATATTGTCAAAAACGTTTTCTGACCATAATCCAGTTTCTGTGACTTTCAAAAGGAAGAAGGGTTCATTTAGATGGAGATTTAATGAATCACTATCGAAACAAGAAAGGGTGGTCCAAGACTGTAAGCATAAACTGAGAGAATTTTTTGAAAATAACCTAGACAAAGGTGTGGACTTACAAATAGTTTGGGATACAAGTAAAGCCTTCATCAGAGGACAATTTATACGACATAACTCCTTTCTTAAAAAAAAAGAGACAAGAAAAGACAGAAAAGATTTTATTGGAAATCAGAGAGAAAGAGAAGGAATTAGAAAGATCTCCAAATAATATTAATATTTCATGGCAAATTAAAGCACTGCAGAGGCAGTTATCTATGTTGACAATGCAAGAACTGAAAATGAAATTGAGTTATGCCAAGCAAAGGAATTTTGAATTTGCTAATAAACCAGGGAAATGGTTGGCATATAAAATAAGGAAAGAGAGAGAGAAGAGAGTAATACTTAAGTTGTTGGAGGACAACACTGAAATAACGGATAATTTGGGTATGAAAAGAGCGTTTTTTCAATGTTATTCACAATTATATAAAGGGGAAAAAATTTCTGAAAAAAGAATAGAAGATTATTTGCAACGGCAAAATTTGCCAAAGATTACAGAATATCAAAGACAAATTATGAATGGCGCTATAACTATACAAGAATTATCTGAAGCAATTAAAAAATCTAAAAAAGGGAAAACACCGGGCCCTGATGGATTGTCAGCAATTTATTACAAATGTTTTGAAGATGAGTTGTTACAACCACTACAAAGGACTATGAATAATATTATACAAAATGGGAAGTTACCAGATACATGGAGAGAGGCTAACATTGCATTGATACCTAAAGAAGGACAAGACTTGACTTCTGTTAAAAATTACAGGCCAATTTCACTATTGAATAATGATTACAAATTATTTACAATGATTCTATCTGAAAGATTAAAGAAAATTTTACAAGAGTTTATTCATCAGGATCAATGTGGTTTTCTGCCTAAAAGACAATTAAGAGATAACATTAGAACTGCGTTGGATGTGTTGGAATATTTAAATTGTCATAATGAAAAACAAGCAGCATTGATTTTTTTGGATGCTGAAAAAGCCTTTGACAACGTGAACTGGAGTTTTTTATTTGGAGTAATGAATGAAATGGATTTTGGAGAGAATTTTATTAAAGGAGTAAAATCGATATATTCGACACAAAAAGCACAAATAATTGTTAACGGTGAATTGACAAAGCCCTGTATGATACAAAAGGGAACAAGACAAGGCTGTCCATTATCTCCACTACTGTTTATTTTAGTTCTAGAAGTTTTGCTTAGAGATATTAGGCAAGATGGAAGAATCCCGGGAATAAAAATTAAAAAAGAATCATACAAGTTGAGAGCTTTTGCAGATGATTTGATAATAGTCTTGGAAAATCCACGACAAGGAGTGCAAACTCTGTTGGATAAATTAAATGAGTTTGGAGGGTTGGCAGGATTCAAGGTAAATCATGAAAAAACAAAAATGTTGGTGAAGAATATGAGAGCGGAAGACCAACAGATATTGATGCAAACATTGGGTTTTAAAATTGAAAAAAGAGTAAAATATCTTGGTATCATAATGACAAATTCGAATTCCATGTTGTTTCAAAACAATTATGTTAAGATATGGTTAGGAATTAGAAATGATATGTTGAAATGGGAGAAACTAAAAATGTCTTTGTTGGGTAGGATTTCGGTGATAAAAATGAATGTTTTACCAAGAATGATGTTCTTATTTCAAACACTACCGATTTTAACTAATGATGTGCCCTTCAAAGAATGGCAAAAGGACTTATCTAAATTTATATGGCAAAGAAAGAAACCACGTGTTAAATATATAGTTCTACAGGATGCGAAAGAAAGGGGTGGATTGGGTGTACCTGATTTGAAATTGTATTTTAATGCTTGCTGTTTTGTTTGGTTGAAGGAATGGGTGACATTGAGAAATAACAGACTTCTAGAATTAGAAGGGCATGATCTAAGGTTTGGATGGCATGGATATTTGTGGTATGACAAAGCTAAGGTTAATGTAGATTTTAAGAACCACTATATCAGAAGGGCGTTATTAAGAGTTTGGAACAAATACAAGCCTAGGTTATGCCCAAAATTACCCTTATGGATATCACCCCAAGAGGCATTATACAGGAAAGAAATGACAAGCAATGAGAACTGGTTAAAATACCGAGAAATATTGGAATTGCGTCAGGGAACACACTGGATTAAAACACGGGATTGTTTAGTAACACAAGCTTATAACTTACACTGGTTTTCATACATGCAATTATTAGAGAGATTTAAAGTGGATAAAAGAATGTATGATATAGAACAGGATAAGTCTGAATTTGAAATACAATTGTGTACAGGTGATGATCATGTAATTGCAAAAATGTATAAATTTTTGTTGAAGTTTGGGACAGAAGAAGAACAAGTTAAAGACTGTATGGTTAAATGGGCAAGGAACTTTGGATATAATATAATGATGGAACAATGGGAACGCATGTGGACTAAAGGTATAACATTTACATTGTGTTCTGATCTTAGAGAGATGATGATGTATCGTTGGTACCTAACTCCTGTGAAATTGGCTAAGATGTATAATAATGTGTCAAATGTATGTTGGAAATGTCAAAGTCATGAAGGAACATTTTATCATGTTTGGTGGACATGTAAAAAAGTGAAAACATATTGGGTACAAATACACACATGGATACAAAAGATTTTAAAAGTGAATATTAAACTGAAACCAGAAATGTTTTTATTGGGTATAATGGACTTACAACTTGAGAAAGACTATGGAACATTATTACAATATATGATGACGGCAGCAAGAATAATCTATGCTCAAAAATGGAAAGAAGCAACTATACCAACTATAGAAGACTGGCTGTTGAAAATGTTGGACTTAGCAGAGATGGCAAAATTGACTTGTTTAATTAGAGATTTTTTTTTAACTTCATTCAAGAAAGACTGGAAACCTCTGGTGGACTTCTTGGGGAGGAGGGAAAGGGACTTAATAACTTTTGGTTTTGATTTCTGAATATTGGTAAGGTGATAGAAATTCTTTCTGTGAAAATAGAAGAAACTTAGATTGGATAAGGATTGGTAATGTTTGCCAGACAATGAGGCGGAAGCCAAATGTTGTTTTGGAAAATTCAATAAAAAATAAAAATACCAATTTTTATTTTATTTTTTTAAACAATTGTTTAAATACTTGTTTTTATGTACTAAGGCTAAATAAAGTTATTTGATTGATATACTAGGCAGAGAAAGAGAAGCTTTTCTCTCTCACCACCCAGCATGGAAGCCAAGCAGGTGGCCAGTGGAGGAACAAAGTCATCTGTTCTTCCACCAGTAGCTCATATGGCTTCCAGGAAGAAAGAGAAGCCACTTTTTCCCTGCCCAGCCTGGAAGCCAAGCCAGCAGCCTGAGCAGAGACGGAATAATCTTTCTTTCCCTGCTGTGGCAGCTCACTTGGGCTCAAGCAGGAAGGGCACAGGAGGGTTGGACCAGGGAGGGTTGTAATTTATGAGCTGAAGCATTATTTTTTTTGCCTCTTCTTTAAATACATTTCAGCTCTCATGTTACTGGAGATACAGTTGAAAAAGCGGGATGAAAAGGTGATCCCATATATTTATTTTTTAAATCTCAGAGTCCCATTTCATTATTGTTAAGGGGTTACTTATCTTACACAGTATAGAACTGAAGCTATCAATATCTGGGTTAGAATGTCATAGAATAAGCAAAACATGTCTGCTAGCAATCAGGTGGAAGAGAAACAGGCCACTTCTGAAGTAACGGAGAGTTAAATGATAGCATCAGGTTTGGACTTTGTTTCTCGCACCATTCCTAGATTCTTGACTGAAGAAATTGCAACTTTTACAGGGCTCATCAGACATACACCATAACATTATCATTCAGAAAGCTCAGTCGCACATGAAGTCTACCAGAACAACAGAGACAAAAGATGAGAAGTAGTAAGCATAGCTCTGGGCGATGTTTCTTTCTCTGTGTGTGTCTCTCTGTGTGTCTCTGTCTCTCTCTCTCCTCTGTACACAGCAATAGTTGGTATTCCTGAGTTCATAACTAGAAACACCAACCTTTTGGAGACTTTCTGGGTTTGGTTTGGTTTTTTCATGCATTGCCTCGTGCATGAACAGAATGAGCAATTGCAGTGACTGAAGTGATGAAGTGCTGTGTTGAAGGTGATTCTGCATCAAATGAATCAGACCTAAATCACAGCCAGTACAGGTACATTTAAAGAATTGCAGGGACCTTATTAGGAAGTCATACATTTTAGAATTTTGCAAGAACATTTTTAGCAATACATCATCAGGCGATCACTCGTGACCGAGTAAGATTGTCTTCCAGGATAAAAATTTACAAAAAGGAGATTTTAAAAGGAGGAAATTCTAAAGAAAATTGTGTAGACTCTAGCGATGGGTCCGTAAGTGACTGTGGAGGCCAATTCTAGATCCACACAGCTTCCCACAGTGAGGACACAGGTTACCAGATGGAAGATGGTCCTGTAAAGGATTCATTTGATGTGCTTTTCGCTTAGCACGTTTCTCCCTTTCACCTTGCACTTGGGCTTCTTCAAAGTCCATAGAACCTTTGTGAAAGGCCAACCTCCAGTTAGATCGTTCATGGGCCAGAGCTTCCCAGTTTTCAATGTTTATATTGCATTTTTTTAGATTAGCCTTAAGAATATCTTTAAACCTCTTATATTGACCACCGATATTCCGCTTTCCATCCTTGAGTTGGGAATAAAGTAACTGGTTTGGGAGACGGCAGTCAGACATTCGAACAACATGACCGGTCCACTGAAGTTGGCGTTGAAGGATCATTTTTTCAACGCTAGTAGTCTTTGCTTCTTTCAGTACACTGACATTTGTCCGCCTATCTTCCCAAGTAATTAGCAGGATTTTCATTGCATGTGTCCATGTTGCTCATGCTCGACTAATACTGCTTCAGTTGAGATGAGATATAAATGTAGTTTAATAGTGCAATATTATCCTCAATTTCTGCTACTGATTTAAAACAGATTAATGCATTTGCCCTGCTTGTCTGTAATAAACTCTGCCATTGTGTTTTGCCAGCACAAAGTTGTGCAGCTTGTGCTGGTACTGTGAAACAGAGCTGCTATGATGGCTCTTAGGATGAGGCACAAGGAGGCATCTGCAGCCCAGTTTCCCTCCTAAGACCAGTTGCATAAAAAAGAGCAAAGTTCCAAATTATCCTCTTATGGCACCCATTATGATGCACTGGTAGGTTGTCCATGTATCCTACTTTACAGAGGACAGTCTTCTACTTCAAGGCCTGTCAGAGGACAGCTGTCTGTTTGAAGGGCTATCCAGTCAAAGTCTGGTATAAAGATAAAGAACTACAATAAGGAATATCAGAGGCCTTGAAGTTGCCCATCAACATCAACAGAGCACCTGGACAGTGGACTGAGCAGGCACACAGGTTACCTGATCCCAGTCTTCCCTACTATCTTGAGGTTCTATTTCTATTCAAATTATAGTAAATTCTTTGAAGTGTTTAAAGTACTTCACACATACTATCTAGGTGTAGGTAATCCTTACAAAGACAATATTATAATCCCCCATGTTGTAGATTGGGGGGAGGGTATTGAGGCTGAGAGTGTTTGTTTAAGGCCACCTAATGGGTTCACATGATAAGAGGCAAGATTTAAACCAGGGACTTCCTGATTTGTAGCTCAGTCTCATAGCCACTCTACTACTCCAGCTCTCATTAAGTAAGGCATATTCAAGTTGATTTTAATGTGGATTAGTTACTCCTAAACATCCCAGGGGCCATAGGATTTTGTGGAACTCCTTCTCCACCCATGGAGAGGGAGGTCCATGGATGCAGAAGGAGAACCACTCTTGGAAGCCTCCTGTGCTGCATACCTGCAATTGCTCCTCTGCAATCGGAACTTCAACAAAGGAGGGGGGGGGGAAGAGAGGTTCTGGCTGTGGATCAGAGGAGGGTTTAGATCTGCAGGAACCAAAGCCCTCCCATTCCTCCAGTGCACCCGCAGAATGGGGAGAAAACTATGCCAGCCCTAGAACAGAAATTATTTATTTCTCTCCCATTGGGAGCAATGGGAGGGAAATGTTATGTGTGTGTGTTTTTAAAAAATATACCATAATAGCCTAAAAGCAAAGGAAAAACCCCACCCCACCACCTTCCTCCCTGCTGGCACAAGCCCAACATGGGCTTGGGATTTGGCAGTTCCTCATCTTCTTCCTGCCTGGACCATGTAGGTAGGATTGCTCTGTTAACTGCACAGTTAAAGAGTGCTAAAGGCCAACCTTTTCAATTAAATGTGTATGGCCAAAGTGTTGTATCTAATCTTTATTAGTAATCATGAGTAGAGTAACCATAGGGTGGAAGTTATTCTGGATTAGTTTTCTTTTATGTAAAATTAGCTCTGTTAGTTTTTCTTTCTACCTCACAAATGCTCCAACCAGCCATTAAGCATCAGCTGGTTATGAACAAAAATGTATTGATGCAAGTTTTACACCTGTTTGAATTTGCCTCACACCTGAAGTCTCTGAATTGCAGGTAATCAGTATCACAAAGTGGAGAGTCTGTCCAAAATAATAATAATAATAATAATAATAATAATAATAATAATAATAATAATAATAGGTCATCATCATCATCACCATCATCATCACTACAAATACTTCTTGGCTGGCTTTCAAGGCAGAAGCCCTCCCAAGACAGTGTAAAGTAATAATACACATAATAAAACCCAATGTGGTCTTAAAAAGCAGTAAAAACACAGTCAAAACAGCAAAAGCAGAATAAAAACAAAAGAGTTGCTGTTTTGAAGCCTTTTCAGGCATTTGCTCCCCAGGTCTATGTGTGGAGTGGAAAAGGGACTCCGCCCACCCCCAGTGTCATGAGCCATGTTGGCCTCTACCCTCTGACATCCATTAATTCAGTGGACTGTCTGTAAGGGGCCATGTGACCTTGTGTGAAGAAATGCCCTGTATATAATGGCTGTTATGTAATGTTTACTAAGTGTGGTGTCTGTGTGGCCTCTACAGTGTATCGTGAGTATGCCTGAGGCCTTGTTGTGTTACTGTCAAAGGCTTGTGTATTAGCTGTTAGTGATGTTCTGACGTGGGAGAGAGAATATTGCTTTGAATATTGGTAGAGGGGGCCTGGATCAGGTAAATTTGATTCTAATTGGCTGGGGTGGGGATTCGAGGCAGGTGGAAAAGAGTGGCTGGGAAAGGCCAGTGAAGGAGTTGACAGTTGACAGTTAAGAGTCAGAGTTAGTCTGTGGGGAATCTGTGAGAAGGTCTGCTAGTTGGTGTGTGGTGTTTTAGAAGGACTAAGAGAAAGCTGAGGATAAAGTGAATAGCTAAGGCCTGAATAGTAAGCTATTACTTCTCTGAGGGATAACCTTAGGTGGCTGGTGAAGATGAGGAGTAGGGAGCAGGTGGCTGTGTTATGCCAAGAGGCTGCCCTAAGATCTTGCTAAAGCCAGTGAGAGCCAGTGTGGCATAGTGGTGAGAGTGTTGGACTGGGACTCAGGAGATCTGGGTTCTATTCCCTGCTCAGCCATGAAACTCACTAGGTGACTTTGGGCCAGTCACTGACTCTCAGCCTAACCTACCTCACAGGGTTGTTGTGAGGATAAAATGGAGAGGAGGAGGAGGAGGATTATGTAAGCCGCCTTGGGTTCCTTGTAGGAAAAAAGGCGGGGTATAAATATAAATTAATAAATAAATAAATAAATAAAATAAAATAAAAAATAAAGGAAGGTTATGCAAGCAGCCATTAAAAACTAGCTAAATTGTCCAAGCTGCTGGTAGTACAACAGGAAGAGATTTGGCATCAAAGGAATACTGTACCCAAGAACTGGACCTGGTTGCGTGTGTATTTGGCTGGGGTGAAGGCTTAAGGAATTTGGCCTGAGGTAAAAGAAGTTATTAGAGGCTTGTAATAGAAACAGTGTCTCTTGAGTCCTTGAGAATTGTCGCTAACAGTCTTTTGAAACCTCCAAAGTAAATATTAGTAATCCCTTATGTACAAAACATCTCTTTAATAAATTACTTGTTTAATAGTTCATCTTATCTCTAGTGTTGGTGTCCATCTCATGCCTCAGCCTCTCATACCAGCGACTAGGAGATTTTAAAGTATTCTAACAGAATTGGTGGTAGTGGAAAAGTGTTAGCTTGTGGAACTCTTGAGCTACAGTGGCAGAGAGTTAATTAGGCCCAGAAAAATAAACATTTGCTATACATAAGAAACCCCATAGGTGGGATTGCCCAGTGAGGGAGCAGTTTCTCCATAGGTGGTGGCAGTGCTGAGGAGAGGAATAACCCCATACCCTGGAAAAGCTTCCCAGGTTTTCTAAATGAACAGGTGTGGGTGGGCTGAAGGCAGTCCAATATTAAATTAACAATTAAATTCAAAAGAGATCCCAATTATGCTGAAGAGTTTATGAGTATTATGGTATGGTAGTAAAATGGTAGAACTAGATTACTGTTCAGGGCTCAGCCTTTTCCCTTTCCATCTTAACTGCCTCTCCACACATTACCTCTCAGCTCTGCTCAACTCCTCGCTCCACAACAACAAAGCTCTGTTCCCAAGACACGACAGACAAGATGGGCTGTATAAGAATTTCGATTCTGCTTGCAAAATGAAAGCATGCCCAGTTCACAACCCTGCATGCGAGCACAAGCAGGAGAATGCATCTGCTGAAAGTGCTTACAAATCCTCAAACAGGTGCTCGCATTTGATTTGCACAAATTTCCCCATTTGATTTTTTGCATATTTCAAAAATGTGCAAACTTTTAAATTACCCACGCTTTAATCTAGGGAGAAAATTGGTGCAAATTTGGAAATTTGCACAAATTTGGGGTTTTGTTGCACAACTTTCACATTCTCTAGCTGCTCATTATTAGCAATTTCCCCATACATGCAAAATAAACAGCAAGAGAAAATGCTGGAGAAAATCAAGGAGAGATGAGCAGCGAGCTGATGATAGAGAATCTTGGGTATCAGCTGGGTACTTGAAAATGGGCTGCCCCCTCCCTCTGCTTTATCAATTAATATTGGCTACAACAGCAATCTTTTGTTTGTTTGTTTGTATTTTGCCTGATCATCTCCAGGCAGTTCAGTCCTGCTGGCCAACCCTAGGGAGGGTTCTAGGCCACCTGTGCCCCCTTTTCCCTGTGCATACAGCAGTACATGTGTTGGCACCCCTCTACAGATGTCCCACTGCATGCACAGACATCAGGGCTGGGGCCAGCAAGTAAATGCATGAAAGGGATGCTTGAAAAACCCTTTGGTCCTTTGGAAAAGAGACACTGAGTCCCTCAGTTGCAAAAAGGATTGCCTACTACAAGCTCCCAAGGGAATTTAGAAATATATGAACTGAAGTGAGAGCACTCTTTCATTTCCCTGACCAAAGCCCAGAAGAAAAAGTATGGATATAAATATAATCGCTCAACATTCATTTGAATTCCTCGATGGAGAAAATAGAACTCTTCAGTTTGTGGATAGCATTTATGTAAGAAAGAAATTACCTCTGTGCTTAAAAAAGAAAAGTATGCTTATCTGACAGACTGGCAGTCTTTCCATTTCTGTGAAATGCTGTGGCAGTTGATTTGTGGAGCCACAGATAAAATGCCCAGTTTTAAATATAATGGGAAATGGCAACAGGGCATTTCTCAGTGATTCTCTGAAGGGAGTTCCTTTTCATCTTCGTTATGACTGACTTGTCCCATTGATTTCAGTGGGTCTAGTCTCAGTATGACTACATCTGGATCCGACTCATAAAAAAGAATAAGTATGTAAAATAAAGGTGTAAGTAATATGCATCTGAAAAAACACAGTGCTGGATAGATCATAACTATCCTTATTGGTCAACGTCCCACATATAGATTGCATGGGTGGGAAAATTATAGGGCAGGATGGGTTTCTTGCATATCTGGGGCAAGGGGAATCCCCCCAAATATGCAGGAAAATAATGGATTTTATGATACTACGCCCACCCAAACCCCATGTGAGTGGTCATTATGCTGCCAGTGAAAATCGGCAGCAGAGAGTAGCATGCAGGCAGGAAACTATAACCAGTGGGGGGTGGCAATTAGTTTGAAGGGAAGCAAAGTCCTGCTGCTTCTTTTCCTTCAACCCAGAATCCAAATAGGAGAGAAAACTGGCCATGCAGTTTATGTGCCCTGAGCCCCAATTCTCCCCTAGGATCCTTTAAGATGCAAAGAGAACTGTGCCTTCATAGGTCAAGGGGGCTGTGGCTGTGGGTAGGGAGACAGAAACAGGAGGAGATAAGCATCCAAATGCAATGGAAAAAAGGAGAGAACTAGGTTCTCAGGATGCAAAAATCTTTATTAAAGGAGCCCGACGCGTTTCGGCCTGTGTATTTTTCAAGGCCTTCCTCAAGGGGCTGTGAATATTCAAAATACATACATTAAGTTAACTTACCATGGTTAGGACAACACATAATAAAAATACTTTCTCATTGTGTATAGAATTTCTTTACATTCTTAATAGAAATCATTTCAAAACATTTTCTTAAAAATGAGAAACAAGTACTGCTTTTTTAAAAAAAGGAATACATTTTCTTTATATAAATTATAACTTACTTGTAAAAGAGTCTGCAGATTACTTAAACAACTAATGTCTTTCACTGTTTCAGTGGCGACTGAAAAAATAGATCTTTTTGAACATGATTATATTATGGTACAGTTTTTTTTCTTTTTTCTCGATGTTATCTCGTTGGCAAAATGTCAAGGACACCCAGTCAGGACACAGCTTGACATTTTGCCAACGAGATAACATCGAGAAAAAAGAAAAAAAACTGTACCATAATATAATCATGTTCAAAAAGATCTATTTTTTCAGTCGCCACTGAAACAGTGAAAGACATTAGTTGTTTAAGTAATCTGCAGACTCTTTTACAAGTAAGTTATAATTTATATAAAGAAAATGTATTCCTTTTTTAAAAAAAGCAGTACTTGTTTCTCATTTTTAAGAAAATGTTTTGAAATGATTTCTATTAAGAATGTAAAGAAATTCTATACACAATGAGAAAGTATTTTTATTATGTGTTGTCCTAACCATGGTAAGTTAACTTAATGTATGTATTTTGAATATTCACAGCCCCTTGAGGAAGGCCTTGAAAAATACACAGGCTGAAACGCGTCGGGCTCCTTTAATAAAGATTTTTTCATCCTGAGAACCTAGTTCTCTCCTTTTTTCCGTTGTGGGTAGGGAGAGACAGAAATATGTAGCTGAGTTCATTCAGACAATATCGCTCCAGGGGTCCTCTTGTCTGGCGGCTAACCACAGAATTTCCAGGCGAGAGGAGTCAGTGCCAAGCAGCAGCAGGCATATTCTGAGCTCCTAGGAGCAGCTGTTTCCTGGGTCCCTCTTCATGGAGCCACAGGGGTATGAGGAGATGCCAGTAGGCATCCAATTCAAGTTTAAGCCATGAGGGGGACTTCACATGGTGCCTGTCTATAGAAAGGGCATTTGGGGCTTCCGGGTGAGCATGGAACTTTGAAAGCCGCACAGAAATTCTGTGGGCAGCTGGTTCAGCGTTTCCTGGCCAGAGAATGTCTCAGGCTGGGGGATCTACTTCTCATTAGAGAAGCGAAGATCTGAGGTTACCCCCAAATTATCTCATAGGGTCATAAATCGCTTTTTGTGTGTCTTATGACGCATAAAGGCGGTGGGTGATCTGAGGTGGGGGAAAACGGCGCTGCTTCCAGAGACCGGTTTTACCGATCATCAGAAGTTTGCATGTTCGCTTCCAAAATAAAGGAGTACATCTGGAGTGGCTAATTGGAATCTTTCGGCAGCAGAGTGGGATTTATAATTAACTGTAAGTAGACTATGTTTATCTGGGAGGCGAAAAAGATAAGAGAGCAAACCTGAAAGGAGGTCTATAAATCTTATATGTTTGGAAGCGTCTGGGAAATATCTATACGCAAGGCAAGATGTTTGCAGTTGCAGCATTCTTAAACCTGTGGAACGAAATGGAGAGAGAAATTCTAAATAGATTGGAAATAAGAATCCAGGCTTGGAACGTAAATCTGAAAGTGGATCAATCAGAAGAACAACGTAAGACGGATTTCTTTACAGGACCGGTAGAGGAGAAGACAGAAGAAGTAAATAAGGACTTGGGAAACTTACCAGAAATTCACAGAGACTTTGAAGTTTTAATTGGGTTCAAGTGGCATGAGAAGACAGTTCAGGAAGAAGTTGTGACGCACTTTTTAAAATCTAAGATGGCGGAGCCGGAGATCGGTATGCAGGAGACCACAAAACAACAGAACAAGCTGATCGGTATGCAGGAGTCCACAAAACAAAAGAACAAGCTGATTTCATTCTTGGTTCAAAACCTGGAACTTAATGAATATCCCTTCGACAGAGGAAAGCAATGAAAGGGACTATCTTCATGGTCTTTTATTGGCAAAAGATAAAGGGTTGATGTATACTGAACTACATGTCTAGTTGGAATATAAATAATCTTTTGATTTTAAATATTAATGGCAAAGGTAAAGGGATTGCTTATATGACTTATTTGAATTTTAAATATTAATGGTGATGTAAGAGAAATTATTATAATTAAGGTATAATTATATTTGGTCTGTTTGGAAACATTTATTTAAAAAATAATAATAATAATTTGTTGTTGTTGTTGGGGGTGTTGTTTTGTGGAGGCTTTGAAGTATTAAAGGGGAAGGTCTTTTGTTTTTTTTGTTCTATAAGTAGCATGATGGCTTATGTGCTTCAGCTGTTCTGTCAGATGTCACTTATTTCTTAATTTTTTAGACTTATCTTTCTTCTCTTGCCTTTTAAAAAAAATATATCTTGGAGATTAAAAGTGAAGGAATTTCTGCTTAGATAGAAAGGAATAATGAGTAATTGTAATAATACAAATGTCTTGATTTGATGGTTAGGTACTAGAGAGTGCGGGAGCGGTGGAAACACAAAATGCTTTTGGTATGTGGTCATTTGCTAATTAGTTTATAGTTACTTTTTACTTTTGGGATTCTTAATATACTGTATTTTGGAATTGAAAACACTATTTAATGAAACTATAGGTTTTCTTTTTTGGAGTATCCATAAATGTTGAATTTAATAGATTAAATAGTTGATGTTTATTGGGGGAGAGTGGAGACCTCTGGTGTTTGTTCCTTTTAGGGTTCTTTTTTGCCATAACTGGAAGTGATTTTTTGTTAACAGAAAAGATTTTAAGATTAACTGTGGTTGATTAAGCTGTGGAGAAGATTGGAAGTCCATTATTGTGTTTGTGTTTGTTTGTGTGTTTTATTATGAATAAAATAAAAGTTGATGAAAACACGTGAAAAAAAAAAGATTATAGTTATCATTTCTAAAGCTGCACCTGTACATATAAATTTACACACGAACATTGGTGCCCTCTTTAGTTTTTTCTCTTGGTGATGCATTTTCTCTTTTTTGGCGATGGGCAAATGGCCTGTCTATCTGTCTCTCAGAGCTCCATGTCTTTGCAGGGTTGGTCAGCCCCGTAGCTCTCTTAGCAGTTTTCCTGGAGAGCTAGAGAAGTTTCTGGTCTATGGCTTAATTCTGGAGCAGTTATTACGTGATAAGGTTACTGCCGACTACCTAGTGCACCCTTTCCCAGATGTTTTGGATTACAGCTCACAGCATTCCTGACCATTGACTGTGCTGGCTGGGGCTGATGGAAGTTGAAGTCCAAAATATTCAGAGGGCACCAGGTTGGGGAAGGCTGTCCTAGTATTTCACTGCCCCAACCAGGAAGACCAGAGTTAGAATCTGAAAAAACAGTAAACTTCGTATTTTGTCAGACTTTGCTCATGATCCACCAAATTCTGAGAGTTTATTAGCCAAAAAACCCAATAAGGCCAAAACAGAGTTAAAAGCTGGAACAGATTTCAAAGACCTGGGGAAAATAATAAAAAAGGGTCTTCACCTGGTGCTGAAAAAATTACAACAACATTGGCACCAACTCTCTGGAGAGGGCATTCCACAATAAAGGTGCCACCACTGAAAAGGCCCTATCACTAGTAGTCACCCAACACACATCATCTAGTGGGGGCACTTAAGAAAAAGGCCTCCAGATAAGATCTCAACATATGGGAAGAGGTGCCTGCTAAGGAAGGGCAATATTTTGGGAATCAAGCATTGGCAACCTGAGTTGTGAGCTGTCCCATTATACACTAGCAAATGTAGACAAAAATTGAGGCTTTTTATATGGAAGAAGAGAGCTGCTGGTTTTCTTACTAGGTTATGCCTGTACCTTGTGGTATCCAATTGCCAGAGCCAGCCCAAGACATTTTGCTGACTGAGGCAAAGGATAAGATGGTCCCTGTCCTTATTCCATGTACAGAAGCCAGATGGACTGGCAGATGAATCTTACTTCAGTGCTAGCAATGGGATAGTTTTGTCCACAATGCCTGAGGCAAATGGCGAGGGCCTAAAAAGAGGGCCTTTTAAGTGGCACCCGGTGGTGAAACACCCTTCATAGAGAGGCTCGCCTGGTGTTTATGTTGTGGTCTTTTCAGCACCAGGTGAAGACCTTCTTAAAGTCCCAGGCATTTTAATCCATCAATTTTGTTTGTTTTTAAATCTGTTATTGTATATTTAGATCTTTACATTGCTGGTGGTTTTTACTTTGGTTTTATACTGTAGTTTTAAACCTGTAAACGCTTTGTATTACGTTTTATCATGCTGTTGTACATTATAGTTTTAACTGTTATGAACTGCCCAGAGATCTTCAGCTATTGGGCTGTATAAAAATGTAAAAAAGAAAAAGAGAAGAAAAAAATGTCACTGTGCTGTCCACACCTGAACTTTGTATAAACATTTCACAAACTGGAAAAAAAAAAAAAAAAAAAAAAAGGGCATTTGGATGCTTATCCCAGTGAGCATTTAATTGGAAACAGTATAGTATGGATCAGCCATCTGCTCTGGGATTGGAATTTGGACGTGCACTCCTTTATGAAATCAACAAATAGATTGCAGGCTGACAGTTGTCAGCATTACATAATATTTAATTATAAATGCAATTTATAGAAGGTTAAGCATGTTTAAATCCCATTAAAATCAAACACTTGTTCCACACATTTTAATGAAATGCAAAACTGCTCAACAAATTTATTTATTTATTTATTTGATTTATACCCCACTCTTCTCCAAGTTCCCAGGGCAACTGTCTGGTTTGCGCTCATTAGATATATATGTACTGTGGGTGTATGAAAGCTTTATTTGACAATCTTTAAAGCCTGTTGTATGAATATGCATGCATTATCCTAAGAAAATTTGGAACACAGGATATTTTCTTTACTAGGGATAAACCATATATATATATATATATATATATATGAACAGAGGCCAGAAAATGATTTTCTGAGGTGATGAGCATTTTTCTGGTCTTTTGGTCGATATTAAATGAGCTTTCTGTTCTTCAGCCTTCAGTTATTAAGACTTCTATACAAGGAAGGCTTTTCTTTCTTTTCTTTTTTTTAAAGCTTTTGATACAGAAATGTGCACTTTGGGGAATATTTCAAATTCATACAAGAATATGTAATCATATAGAGAAAGTGATATAGGGAAATGAGTCTTGTGAAAAAAATGTGTGGTTTTAATGTTTAATATAACATATACTATATGTTTTATATATGATATTCTATTGTATTTTAGGATGCAATCCTGTGTATGTTGAGACAGAAAAAAGCCCTACAACTCCCAGCATGGGTTGCTTGGAAATGCTGGGAGTTGTAGGACCTTTTTTGCCTAAACGTGCATAGGATTGTTTTGCGCCCTTAATGTTTTTTGGTTTTTTTTGTATGCTCAGAGTTTCGTTATGGAATGGTATATGTTGTTGTTGTTGTTGTATCAACCATTATAGAAACACAATTTGAAAAGGAAGTTCCTTTGATTTAAGATTTGATTACTTTAGTTTTAATGATGACAATTATTTTCCATGAATCTAGTACAGTCATGCCTTGGATTGAGAGCATAATTCGTTCCGGAAACATGCTTGTAATCCAAAACACTCTTATGTCAAAATGAAATTCCCCCAAAAAAATGTGTACAGAGCTTTTAATTTAAGCCATACTACAGTACTTGTGTATTGCAAGACGTCGCTTGTATATCAAGTCAAAAAATAAATAAATAAATATTTAAAAATTTGCTTGTCTTGCAAAAAACACTCTCAAACCAAGTTACTTGCAATCCAAGGCATTACTGTATGGAGATTGCACGCAGGGTCTGTCTAAGAGATAAAAGGCTATGTCTTGGGAAAAGGCAGGTAACTCCTTCCTGGAAAACCTCCACTCTGCAGTGGTATCATTAACACTGGGCCACAAGACAGATGTCCAGGCCCCTGCAGCCCAGTGACAACTCTGAGGGCCCAAAAGAATGCCAGAGAGGCAATGGCACTAGAAAGACACACCATGCTAGTAAGAGAAGTACTGTGCCCACTAAGGCTGTGGCTGCATGCTGTTTTACTGTAAATAATTTCTCCAGAGTGTGAGTGGCAGCAACCTTAAGCCAATCAGGGCCACACCATCTGGTTCATCAGACCAATGAAGAGCAGCAAGGGGGCAGGCGGGTGAGGGGGATCAGCCCACCCCCTTGCCGCTCTAGCATCCTCATTGGCTTCACAACCCCAATGGTGCATCTCATTGATTGAGGATACTGCCAGTCTTGCAGTGGGAAAAATTACTTACATTAAAATGGCGTGCAGCTACAGCCTCAGCGTTAGTTGGTGCAGTGCTTTGCTTTGAGGGCTTGATAGCAGGCGGAAGCCTTGCCAGGCAACCAAGGAGGAAGGAGTGGCAAGTAGTGAGAGGCTGAGAGTGAAGAGCAGCTTTGCTGCTCAGTGAAAGGTAACAAAACAAAAAATAAAGTGGTCAGTGTAGGGGAGCCCCCTCCTGAAGGAATGTTGCCCACGAGGCCCTCAAACCTGGCTGCACCCCTGCTACCAGGGGGCAGGGGGCAATTAGCCATATGGACTGCAATTCCTATGCTCATCCATCAGTGTTTCTTGGGTTCTTGCATCATTTTCCTGTAACTTGTAAGTGAAAAATATTTTGGATTTTTTCAAATTAGAATTTGGAATTAATTAGACCAAAGTCCATTGAAGAGATCAAGATCTGAGCTGATCAAAATCTGAGGACCTCAACAGCTCTTCACACAATAAGGAATAGTGTGGTATGTGCTGTTCAGCAGTGGAACAGATTGCCTTGCCTTGGGGTGGACTCTTCTTTGTTAGAGGTTGTTAAGCAGAGGTTGGATGGCTACCTATCTGGAATGTGAAAGCCTGTGTGGTATAGTGGTTCTAGTATAGGACTGGGACTTGGGAGACCTCGATTCAAGTCCCCACTTGGCCATGAAGCTCACTGAGTGACTTTGGGCCGGTCACTGACTATTGGCATAACCTACCTCATCGGGTTGTTGTGAGGAGGAGAGGAGAGGAGAGGAAGATCATGTATGTCACCTTTGGCTCCTTGGAGGAAAAGGTAGAATATAAATGTAACAAATAAATAAATAAATAAATAGCTGTAGTGCTGTGTTTCCTGCATCAGTAGTAGGTTGGACTAAATGATCTTTGAGGTTCCTTCCAACTCTGTGACTCTGTGTTCCCAGGATACATGGAGAAGGCGCATCACTGCTTTATAGATAGAATGGGACTTAAATTCCCCTCCTCCCACATAAACCTGCCTACACCCCAAGTTCTGAAGAAAAGGCCCTTCTTTGTGTCCCCACATGGGTGAATGGTAGGTTAGTCAGGAGGTGTGGGAGGACAGTTTCTGTAGCTGCCCCCAGTTGTAAAATTCTCTTTCAGGAGGTTCATTAGCCCCCTATTTACCTTCTGTTCCCAGGTGAAGACAATTTTGTTCAGGTGCACTTACTGTTAGTGTTGATATTTTAAGATTACTCTGTTTTAATTGCTCCTATGTTGTATCTGTTTCTTTGGCGTTTAATTAATTGTTGATTGTTTCATTGTGTTTTGATTGTTGTTAGCTACTTTGAGCACTATTTTAGTAAGTGGAAAAGTGGAGTAACAATTATTCAAACAAACATGAATCATTCAAGGAATAGTAGGTTATAATTTTAACCCATTTACTCCAGAGTAGTTGCTGAGACTATCTAATAAAGTTGTCATATTGCAGTGAAAAATCGGAGCTGGAAGCTCTGTCTTCCTTTGTTCACAGTTAGGTTTTAACCACAGACCACAGATATTTAATTGTTTTTCCTTTAAGCCAAAGGAGGAAGATGCATGGATAGTGTCATTATATAATTTAGGCACTAGGTGGTACTGGATTTAACTGTATCTGGGTGCAGTCAGGGATTTCTTGTTTCTGTTCTGTTCTGTTCTTCTTCGTGGTCTCTGTGCATCACACATATGGGCTCTGCGCCTGCGCTGAGCCAGCTTCGGAAGATTCTTTAGCTGAGTCAAAATGGGCGGGAACCCCTCCCCCACGGTGCTCGCTCCTAGCACGGTTCCCGCCCATTCCCTCAGTTCCTTTTCGACCGCTATTGCGACCGGCAGCTCTCGAAAGGTTCTCCAGGAATTCATTCCTCTCGATCGGCTGAGTAAAATTTTTTCTACTTAACTTCATTCAACTATCTCCCCTTCATTCTTCACTTTCTCTCCTAAAAAAAAAAAAAAAAAAAAAAAAAAAAGAAAACCTCTTCGTTACTCTTCCTTCTGGCTTCCCCCCCCACCCGAACGATGGCCCTTAAGGCCCCGTTCAGGAAATGCACCGAGTGCGGCGCAAAGCTACCCCCTGCGGACGGGCATGCCCTATGCCTTTTATGCCTGGGGCAAGAACACATTGTGGAGACTTGCCGCCACTGCAAAAAGTTCACCAAAGTGACCAGGAAGCAGCGGGCATTAAAGCTCAAAACCACGCTATGGCAGCAAACTCTGTCAGCGGCCGGCCCTTCTCTCCCACGCGCCACAACTTCGAAGAGGCCACCCCCCTTGACTAGAAAAGTCACCGGGAAAGGGGAGGACCAAACTCAAAAGAAAAAACCACACAAGGCCTTTAGCGGGGAAAAATCTAAAAAGAGACCAAAGACTTTATCACCGCTTGGGTCGGTAGCGTCCCAAACCCAGGAGACGTCCAAAAGCGTGCCATCTCCGTCTCCAACTAAACGGTCGACATCGTTACACAAAGAATTGTCGACACCGAAGATCATTGAGCTGGACACAGCAATTGATCGGGCAGAGTCCATCTCAGACGGAGAAATTGTAGACTCCCCGGCAAAAACGGCTCGATCACATCGCTCCACCTCACCTAAAAGAGGAGAGGAGCCCCAGTCGAAGCCATCTGAGCACCCCAGTCGGTCTGGATCGCAAGCGTCCAAGAGACAATCTATACGATCCAAAGACGACTCTACGTACCAAGGGCGAGAAGACAGCCCGATTCAGCGGCGATCACCTCGACATCGATCGCCTCGGCATCGATCGCCTCGACATCGATCGCCTCGACATCGATCGCCTCGATGCCGAAGGGACCACAGGTCTCATAGTACTCGCCCAGACAGCTCATCCGAAGATGAAGCTACTCGGCGTAGTACGCAACGAGCCGGAGCAGAAAAACCGGCAGACACTGGCAGCCCGAGGCAAACTGCTACCGGCATCGAGGACCCTCGCCATCGACATTCATCAGTCGACACCGGGGACTCCCGCCGCCGAAACAAACACGACGTCGAGTACCGCCGTCACCGTAGCTCCTCCCTCGACGTCGAACGACGCCACAACAGTCCTCCCTACGGTGGCACACGCCGACGCCGAAGCGTCTCGGCCGACACCGAACGCAGCCCTTCCCACGGCTCCGGACATCACCTCCGAAGGGCTCCAACCGACCACAAGCGTTCGGATTTTTCGCTCGACATCGACCGACGCCGCCATCGAAGCCGCTCACTCGATGCCGACCGTCACCGCCGCAGATCGCGGAGCCACTCAGACGACACCGACAGACACCACCGTCGAAGTGTCGAATCTCAACGAAAGGCACCTGCACACACCTCATACCGCCGGCGCCGTAGTACCTCCTCCGACAGCGTACGCCAATATAGAGTCTCCCCCCAAGGGGATCGCTATCGACGTCGAAAACAGTCCATCGATACCGAACGCCGCCATGGCTCCCCCTGTATCGATCGCCATCGACATCGAACGCCGCCCATCGATACCGAGCGACGGCGCGACTCCCCCTATAACAGACGCAGTCGACGCCGAAGCTTATCTCACGATGTCGACCAGCACAAACGCAGAGGTCTGACACGGAGTAGAAGCCCACACGAGCGGTACCGTCACACCACTCAAACTACGGGAAAAAGGAAAACATGCTACGAGTTCCAAAGCTCACCTCTCTTTACCTCAGGCACCACCAAGGAAGGCCTTATGTAAAAAGAAGCACCTAGAAAAACCAGCTCTGTCAAAAGACCTAGACCCAGATTCCTCGTCAGATTTACCATACTCTGACTCAGACTCTGCGTTGTCTGGCCCCCTCGAGTCGTCACCAGATCTCCAGGTCGAATCGAGGGCGGCAGTATCACCCTCAGAGGACCTTGGGACTTTCGCCGACCACGTGCTAAGGATGACAGCATCCCTGGGGATAGAAACTGTCATCGAGTCTCCCGATGATGACGACCCAGTGTATAACATGATGCAATCGACGCAAACATCGCCAGCACTGGTGCCTTACCTGCCAGCACTACTGAAAGTCGTCAAGAATACCTGGAACAAACCAGCAGTAATTCCTCCAACGGGCAAGAGGCTGGAATCTCTTTATCGCGTCCGCAAAGAGGATGCACAATTTCTCTTCACCCATCCGGCTCCAAATTCTATCATAGTAGAATCTGCCCAGTCCACCTCGAGTAAAATACACACCACGCCGGTGGATCAGGAGGGCAAAAAACTTGACGCCTGCGCCAGACGCGTATATTCATCCAGCGCCTTGGGTCTAAGAGTCTCAAACTACCAGGCAATAATGGCAAGATACCAACATTTCCTGACGGAAAAGCTGGGCAACCTATGCGAAGACCTGTCAGAAGAAAAGAGACAACTGGCACGCGTGTTGCAGGCAGAGGCCCTGAGCATGGCAACACTCCAAATGAACAACGCTAGACACCAGACGGACTGCCACGCGAGGGCGCTCATCAGCTCAGTGGCACTCCGCAGACACGCTTGGCTCCGCTCAACGTTACTGAACACGGAAGCGAGAGCGCGTATAGAAAACTTACCGTTCGACGGCGAGGGACTCTTTAACACCAAAACTGATGACTCCCTCGACGCAGCCCAGAAAGCGAAGGTCACAGCGCAAAAGATGGGGCTTAACGCAGCTCCAAGGCAGAGGTACAAAACTAAACAGTGGACGAAGCTCCAGCCAACAGCGCCGTTCCGGCCGCGCTTCGCACAAAAAAACCAAGACTTGCGAGGACGGGACCGCCAGCCCTCTGGATCAAGAAGGCCTTTCCAACCTAAGTACCAGGGACCAAGGAAGGGCAACCCTTTCGGCAAACGGCGTCTTTGACTTAGCACAAATCGACACATACTTACTGGACATGACTCAAACACCGGACATGACAACACCACCGATTATGACATCAAAATCGTCAAATACAATTATCCTATTCACGGACAGACTAGCCACTTACCTTCCATCGTGGCACCATATTACAACGGACCGCTGGGTCCTCAACATCATCCAGCACGGGTACCAGATCGAATTCGATGTTCTCCCCCCCTTCCTCGGCATCACTACCACACAGCCCACTCCACCGTTACTGGAGGAGGTGGACTCTCTGTTGCAGAAGGGTGCCATCCAGCCTGTCCACCCACATCACCTCCAGGAGGGGCTCTATTCCCGGTACTTCACAGTGTCGAAGAAGGGAGGAGGACTTCGCCCGATCTTGGACCTCCGACTCGTCAACTTCTTCATAACAGCAAAGAAGTTCAGAATGGTCACCATCCAGTCGATACTGCCTTTACTTCGCAAGACGGATTGGTTTGCGTCGATAGACCTGCAGGACGCATACTTCCACATTGCCATTCACCAAGACAGTCGGAAGTACCTGCGGTTCAAGATAGGGGACGAGGCCTATCAATTCGTAGTTCTCCCCTTCGGCCTCTCCACTGCACCGAGAGTGTTCACCAAATGCATGGCAGTCGTCTGTGCAAGTCTAAGGGCCAGGGGAATCCGGATCTTCCCCTACCTCGACGACTGGCTGGTAGTGGACTCCACGAAATCTCGTCTAGAGTCGGCCATCCGCACGACATTGCACCTACTCAAAGATCTAGGACTATGTCTCAACGCCAAGAAGTCTGTCCTCACTCCGGCCAGGGAGATCCAGTTCATAGGGGCGGTTCTCAACTCGATTCAAGGACGGGCTTATCTACCACGAGACAGATTGGACAAGATACTTACCCTCTCAAAAAGTCTGTACCAATCTCGCTCCACATCAGCAAAGACAATCCAGCGCCTCCTAGGCCACATGACCTCAACGATACAGGTCGTGAACTACGCCCGCCTGCACATGAGAACCCTCCAGAACTGGTTCATCCGCTCCTACAATCCGCAAAAACAGTCCCCTTCCACTCGTCTTTCCATTCCAAGAACGGTCAAAGCGACTTTGCTATGGTGGACGGACAGGAGGAATCTGGACAAGGGGGTTCCTTTCCACCCACTAACACCAACAAAGATACTAACAACAGACGCCTCCCTCCTGGGTTGGGGAGCACACTGTGCAGGACTTACCACGCAAGGAACATGGAATTCCATTCAACGCAAGATGCATATCAACATGCTGGAACTACTTGCTGTTTGGAACGCCATGAAGGCGCTGGAGTCCGAGCTATACCACCATCACATTCAAGTAGTCACGGACAACACGACCGTTGTGGCCTACCTCAACAAACAAGGAGGCACGCGGTCCATGAGACTAACAAGACTGACCCTCAAAATCCTCCACTGGACGATCCAAAGGTCCATCTCTCTCGTGGCGATCCACATCGCGGGCAAGGACAATACCCTAGCGGATGCCCTCAGCAGAGTCTCCCTGCAGTCCCACGAATGGCAGTTGGACCCGGACGTCCTCCATTGGATCTTCTCGATTTGGGGCCACCCTCAAATAGACCTTTTTGCTACCTCAGAAAACACAGCATGCCACCAGTTCTGCAGCAGGGCAGCTTCAGATCCAGACTCCATTACAGACGCCTTTATGATGCAGTGGTCGGGGCATCTATTCTACATCTTTCCGCCTCTTCCTCTGTTGACGCGGGTCGTCTCGAAAATATGGAACGACTGCACAGACTGCATCCTGGTAGCACCGTGGTGGCCCAGACAACCGTGGTTCCCCCAGGTCCTTCACCTTTCCAGAGGGGAATACAGATCTCTCCCCATCACGCCGACTCTATTAACCCAGGCTCGGGGCGAGATCCGGCACCCAGACCTGAAGAGTTTGGCGCTCATGGCATGGAGGATACGTCACTCCTAGTGCAAAGCTTGCCAGTGGCAATCCAGGACATCCTAGCAGCTGCACGCAAGCCAGCAACAAGAGCATCTTACGCTAGGAAATGGCTGGCATTTTCAAAATTCGTCAGAGCACAAGGGCAAGATCCAGGGACTTGCACGATACAAACCGTCCTGGAATATCTGCACATTTTGATGCTAAGAGGGTTAAAACTTTCATCTATAAAAGTATACTTAGCAGCAATCTCGGCCAACAGACCCTACTCCACTACAGGGACAGTCTTCACCCACCCCTTAGTGAAGCAGTTCCTGAAAGGCCTAAGGAATACCATCCCTCCAATGAAGGACTTGACGCCAGGATGGGATCTACCATTGGTACTACGCGCTCTACAACAAAAGCCATTTGAGCCGCTCGCCACCATAGACTATCGATTACTGACATGGAAAACGGCCTTCCTTGTCGCCATCACCTCGGCAAGAAGGTCAAGCGAACTATGTGCGCTAAGAGAGGATCCACCCTACATGGTTTTCCACAGGGACAAGGTGGTCGCCCGCCCAGACACCTCTTTCATCCCTAAAGTGGTGTCGGAATTTCATACCAACCAAGATATAATATTACCAGCTTTCTTTCAGAGTCCAACAACGGACCTGGAAAAGAAAATGCACGCTCTAGACGTCCGCCGTGCACTGGCCTTCTACAAGGACAGAACAGCCTCGTTTAGGAGATCGACGCAGCTGTTCGTCTGTTACGGAGGACAATCGAAAGGCCTACCTGTGTCCAGACAAAGGTTTGCCAAATGGATTGTAGAAACAATTAAGCTGGCTTACCAGTTGAACGACAAACGGTTACCGGTTGCAATAAAAGCACACTCGACCCGGGCGCAATCAACATCCGCGGCGTTTGGAAAGGGCATTCCTCTACAAGATCTGTGTAGAGCGGCCACGTGGTCTGCGCCTTCGACGTTTGTCAGACACTATAAGCTTGACCTCCGAGCCCGGGAAGCGAACGCTTTTGGCAGAGCAGTCCTCTCATCGGTGCTACAATGACATATGACGCCGTCCCACCACCGGTAAGTCAGCTTGCTACTCTGCCCATATGTGTGATGCACAGAGACCACGAAGAAGAAGGACAGGTTGCTTACCTGTAACTGTAGTTCTTCGAGTGGTCATCTGTGCAGTCACACAACCCACCCATCCATCCCCGCTTGGCGTCATTATCGATTTCGATGGACCTGCCAGTGGTGATTGGGTGCATCGCTCCAGCTCGTCCCAAAGATGAGAAATTGCGTTGCTGTTGTGACCCAAAGGACTCATAGGTTGACACCAACGACGATCCCTCGTTTCATGGGGTCGCAATAAGCGGTCTCATAGGAACTGAGGGAATGGGCGGGAACCGTGCTAGGAGCGAGCACCGTGGGGGAGGGGTTCCCGCCCATTTTGACTCAGCTAAAGAATCTTCCGAAGCTGGCTCAGCGCAGGCGCAGAGCCCATATGTGTGACTGCACAGATGACCACTCGAAGAACTACAGTTACAGGTAAGCAACCTGTCCTTCTTGTTTAAGGGAAGCAACAATGTTATTGTCTAGCTTCCTGAGTGATGTGTCCTGCATGTCTTCCATGGCACCTTGCTAATATCAAATAATGTCCACAGTTTCTGGATGGAACACCGTGTAGGAAACACACACTGTGACGTATAGGCCAAGATCCAGGGTAGCAGACTGTGTGCAAGATACTGTGTGCAGGGATTTCCTCTGTTGAAATGTTTATTGATTGGAGAGTGTTGATAACTGAGAGGGGAAGTACGTTCTTGGAATCATCCCACCTGAATAGAGAGGATCAATAACAAACATAAAAAATACAAGAACCAAAAAAGAGAGCTGCACAATAGATATGGTTCCTAATGCATTGCAAGGAAATTCTTTATTGAGGGCAATGTTTCATACTTCTTAATTTATTTATTTTTAAACTGCTTACAACAGGCTTTCTACTACAGCTCACCCGAGCAAACTGAATCCACCCACCCACCCTGATGAGGGTGCCATTATCAAATGTGACACCAGTTGCACACCTCACAAGCATTGACTGTGGGTTTTTCTCCTCAAATGCCACACACACCTTTCTTCATGCAGGACCACATCCAGAAGGACTTATCTTCATTTATAAGCTCTTTTCCTCTCCCTTTTCTGGATTAGGGTGATATTCTCCATACCTTAGAATATAGTTTACAGAGTTCATAGTGTCAGCTGCTCTGGAAAAACCTATCTGAAAAATCTCTCCTCTTTTCAATGGGAGTTGCTGCATTATCATGAAATTTCAGCACATTTGTATGAAGTATTTAACTTTCCCCCCGTCCTGATTAAAATCTGTTGTAGATATTAATTATGCTAGTTTTTATCATTCAAACACTCAAAAGTGATTTTCAGATCTTCAAGTAATTTATACCAGAATGTTTTGTTTCTCAAAGGGCCTCATTTCGCTGAAAGTCTGCCTAGATTATGCCCTTTTGTCGTGTTCTCTGTAAATGCTAAATCAATGCAAAGTGAATAGATTTCTGTTTCTAAAAATACCCTCTTCCACAGGAAGAAGAACTAAGGAAAAGTGGGGAAGCCAAATATGCACACTTGAGTGATGAACTACATGTATTAATTGAAGTGTTTGCTCCACCTGGGGAAGCATATTCACGGATGAGCCATGCTTTGGAAGAAATTAAAAAATTCCTCGTTCCAGTAAGTGGCTTACAGTGCTGTTACGAATATACATGCTTATCATTCTATTACAATAAGATGTATACTTGAAAATCATAGCTATTATTACTTGTGCGTCCTTCCCCACCCCCGCCCCCCACTCCCAGCTTCTGCCATACCCACAAATTGAATAATATTACATACTTCTACAATCCTTGATTGCATATTAAAAATTGCTCTTATGAACAGTCTAGTGATTTAACTGTAATACTAGTGCTTAGGAAGCCCTAGATGAGTTAAGTCCAGGCAGAGATATCAAAGAAATGGGTCCAAACAGATTGCTTCATTGTGGTCAGAATCTATGCTGATTTAGGGAAATTATGGTTGGTTAACCAGACATGGCATGGATAGACTGAAGGGAGGAGGAGGAGTGTGGGGAGGCAGTGGCAATGAATATGGAGAAAGGGACAGTACCCAGACAAGATGAACCATGAAAGCCGGTTCTCAGAGATATCATGGAAAATAAGTAGCAAGTACTGTAGGTGTAATCAATAAGGAAAGAGGAGGTTAAGAAAAATGACAGAGACAGTAAGAACATGAAACCACACATGTGAAAAAGTGTTCTTTGTTTATCTTGGTGTGCTGACTGTTCATGTCATAGCTGCTTTCCCCCCTTTTCAGGCTTGCGTGAAAGGTTGGCATCATTTTCAAAACAACCGAGCCAGCTTTATGAGACAATCGCAGCCAATCAGGCACCACATAGGCACTGTGATGATGTCACATTCCATGCAATCATTCAGATTTGACTAAATGAAGATGCCACAAAGCCAGTTCAGAGTGAGGGTAATACTTCCTGCCTTCACTTTGAACGGCTGAACATTTTTGTTTCACAGCCTCCTCCCCAGCCCCAACAAACAATCAGCAAAGCAGTGGGGTGCAGTTTGGAGGCGGGAAGGTTTTTTGGGTGAAATAAATAGTTTTGCTTAGTTCTAGTTCTATCCAGATGGACTAATGGTCATTTGTAGCCTTTGGATATTCACAGTGTAATCCTATATGTCTCTGTTCTTAAGTAAGTCCAATTGAGTTCAATGACACTTGCCTCCAGGTAAGCCTATATAAAATTGCAGCCATAGAAATCCAAGCATTACCGCAGCCCATGCTTTCCAGTAATCTATCAGAACTGTATATGGTTAGAGATTCCACAAAGTGACATTTTAAGTGGTTGCTATATAGTAAACATAGAGATTCTATTTGGTCAATGGTTCTGTAATTCTATCTCGAAATACATCAGAATAGACCCCCCCTCCCCCACCATCTCATTTATGCAGATCTATGGAGTCATGGCTAATGATCTTGCCAAAGAAGCCAGTCAGGAAGATGTCTAAATAGGATTTATTTCTATTCAGTTACCTTGTCACTTTTCACAGCTGCTTAAAAGTTATCAGCTTATCCCATGCTATTTTTAGATTCAGAGTTTCACTTTGTGTTCTGGTGTGCCTTTCTAGGACAGAGGTGGCATGAACAAAAGTAAAAAGCTGTGAGAAGGAATTGACCTTGTCTAAACTGAAGTAAGAAAATGTAGATATCTGCAACATGTTATCTCAAGAGTGTATTGGTAAATTTAAATTATACTCCCCACATATTTCAGGCCACGTCTCATATTTCAGATTAATTGAAGAAACAGGGCATTTGATACACTAGCTCTATGCAATTGCTGTTGTGGAATATCACTGCTATGCACTGAAGAATACTGAATAATGTACAGTAATACCTTGGATTACGAGTAACTTGGTTTGCGAGCTACTCGTAAGACGAGGAAAATTTTAGCATAAATTTAGATTTGAAAGATGAGCAAGTCTCGCAACACAAGCCGCTGCCGCTTTCAAATTTAAATTTATGCTAAAAGCATGTGGAGGTGCCGGCGGCCAGCTCCCTGTCAGGGAGCCCCTGCACGGTGTGGCTGCGCGCTGGGCCAGCGCCTCCCACTGCTTTGTTGAGCCCCATGGAGGCGAGGTGCGGCTGCTCGCTCAGCTAGCGCCTCGCGCTGCTGCACCGCCTCCCTGCCCGGAGCTGCTCCACCATTCCCTACCTTTATCAGCGGCGGCTCGCAGCGCCACCGGCGGTCCCGTCGCGTCACATCCGGCCCCAGAAGTGATGCGACGGTTCACATCACTTCCGGGGCTGGATGTGATGAGGGCGGCGCTGGCAGCGTGGTGAGCCGCCGCTGGCAAAGGTAGGGAATGGTGGAGCAGCTCCACGTGGCTCCCTGCCAGGGAGCCGGCAAAGCTGGCTCCCTGCCAGGGAGCTGCGGCGCGCCCACTCGCTCTGCAGGTCGCCTCGCACGCTGCCATGCCGGCTCCCGGGCAGGGAAGCAGCATGGCAACGTGTGAGGCGCCAGCAGAGTGAGCGGCTGCTGGTAAAGGTAGGGCGGAGCGGAGGAAAATGATTTTAAACAGCGGAGTGGAACAGTGGAGCAGCTCCACATGTCTCCCTGCCAGGGAGACTGCAGCGCAGCCACTCGCTCTGCAGGCGCCTCGCGCTGCCGTGCCGCTTCCCTGCCCGGGAGCCAGCATGGCAGTGTGCCAGGTGCCCGCAGAGCGAGGTGCGGCCAGGAGCCCGGGAGCCAGCACATCACAGTGAGTTTCTCCATTAGAAATAGTGGGAACTCCGCTGATTCGTTCCTGCCAGGGAGCCGGCAAAAGCAGTGATTAAATGGCTGTGGAACGAATCAGCGGAGTTTCCATTATTTCTAATGGGGAAACTCGCTTTGATGTACGAGTATTTTGGATTACGAGCATGGTTCCGGAACGGATTATGCTCGTAATCCAAGGTATTACTGTACTGACTAATACTGAATAATGGTGGTGGGGATAGAGGACACCAAGCTGGAAAGATGCAGTTTTGGAAAACTTTCATCAGGCACATGACATGTCAAGCGGCAAAGGGAAGGTGATAAACATGCTGATTTTCATATTTTAAAAGACAGCATTGGCAGCATTCCAGCATTGTGACATATCAGGGGCATGCTACAACCACCAATCACATAACATTTTCAGAGTCCCACCAAAAATAATATAGTTAAAAAGAAGCATGGACATGTGTTATCTAGAGCTGAGCTTCTCAGGAGACACTTTTCTGAGAAAATTTATGTGATTTTCCTTGTTCTCACCATTGCCCCTCTAGAAGAAGAAGGCCACTTCGCAGAATTTGCAGAATGTTCTCCACCATATTTTGTGTGTGGGTCTGTGTGTCAGCCACCATTTTCTCCCCACAGTGCCCCAGATTAACACCAGATCCAGGGCATTGTGGAGGGCTGCAAGATGGTGGCCAGGCTGCCAATACAGTTGCTGGTGCTGCTTGCAACCACCACCAGCAAAAACAAACAAATAATAAAACAAAAACATAGGAAAAATGAAAGAATCTGGGCTACTGCCACTGCTAATGGTGAGCCTCACACCTGAGGAACTGCTGGAGAATCCCCCCCCCCCATTTTCGCTGCCCACAAATCAGGTGGATAATTTCAGGAGGCCATTTAAGTACAGCTCTAGTGTTATCAGCCTGCACTACTTAAATTGGGCCATCCTTGAGCAGCACCTAGTGGTGGTGCCTGATACATTAATGTGCCCTTATCCCTTCCTTGTTCAGCTTCTATCCTATGGTGGTGGCTGAGTACTGCAGCATGCATCATACGTGCTGCTTCTGGAAATTTAGCTCCAGTTTCAAATGGAGCTCAACAGCATGTATCACCTATGGACAAAGAATGTTACAGTTAAATGAGGACCCTTGGGAGGTGTGTGTGTGTGTGTGTGTGTAATTAGTGACTTAAAGTGTCAAAACAGAACACTTTAACTATCAGCCCTAGTATAAAACTTCCAGGATGAATCCATTAAATCAATATGAATTAGGATTCAGAATTTAGACATATGGTAGAATTGGAGAAGTCTTAATATGCAGAGTATATTCATTTATGGACTTTTATTGACTGCACCATTAAAAAAAGCATTACTTCACATGGCAGGGTAATCTCACACTAATAACACGTTTCTTCTGATTTATGTCTCTCATATTGTTGTGACAGACTAGCCCTTGGCTGTAATCTGCATAATCCTACCAGAGTAGAGCTACAGCAGCCTTTCCAAACCTGGTGCCCTTCAGATATGTTAGACTACAACTCCTATCATCCCCAACCAGCATGGCCTTAGCAGTCATGTGCATGCTACTACCTAGACCTTACAAGATGCATCCACTTCCAATTCAGAGATTTATTTATTTATTTATTTATTTTTATTTTATTATATTTATACCCCGCTTTTTTTCCTGCAAGGAACCCAAGGCGGCTTACACACTCCTCCTCCTCCTCTCCATGTTATCCTCACAACAACCCTGTGAGGTAGGTTAGGCTGAGAGTCAGTGACTGGCCCAAAGTCACCCAGTGAGTTTCATGGCTGAGCGGGGACTAGAACCCGGATCTCCCGAGTCCCATTCCAACACTCCCACCAGAGAGTGGAAGAACTCAAGGAATTTTGTTAACAACATTTTATCAAGGGCAAAGATAGGGCCAAAATGGGGATAATGATTTACCTGAGACAGGTGGCAGAAAATGGGAACTCTCCTTAGGAACAGTTGGACCATATACTAAACTGTTTTTTAAACTCCCATGACTGATAAACATTGGTGAGCACATAGAGGGTGTGAGTTATGACCCTAACCAAGTAATACAGTATTTTTTCTAGATGATCTGATGGTATAGATATAACAATGCCAGTCCAATGAACCATGTTTTATTGTACCAAAATCTAGTGTCGCGCACACATACTTCCTCCCCTTTAAGAACGTGTCTTAAAGATTCTAGGTTTTCATGGTTTGTGATTTGTGTATCATTTGATATGTTTATAATGCACTATACAGTGCACCCCAAAAAGATAAATTGATATCAAGGTGATATCAATTCTTCACATTTGTATGCCCATCATGATATTCTGGAATTTAAGCAGATTGTGGCCTTTTCAGGGGCATATTTTGTCAATGAAAGCAATCCCTTAATATGACATTTCAAACACACTGAGGAACTCGTTTAAGAGGGAAATAACTATTAGAGCTGGCCTATTGTTTACCCATTATGTTTGACTGAAAATATATTTGCCATTGGTGGTTGGAAGTGTTGGGCAGTGGGAGGGGAGAGGTGGTTGTGACATATTGAGCCTGAATGAGTAACTGAACCACAGTTGAAATTTTATGAAGTATTTGCCAGCCTGTTTGGCAACTCAACATTAGGGATTTTCTTTTTTGTTTGTGTTTTTTGTTTTATTAGTTTTTCTCATGCATAGTACATTGTAATGTGTAGATTTCCCATCAGATGACAGATCAAGGGCACTAAATTGAATGTGGATGAGGAGAAGCACATATTGTGGTGTGCATCCCATGGTAATGCCCATGGTTTGTTTAAGCCTTCAGAACTTGTTATAGTGTTGAGGATTTGGTTTACTGCAGCAGTAATCACCCAAAACAAGTAACAACTATATTTTATGACTTGTTTACTAGTTTTATTCCTCACTGCTTCATTTAAGATTTGTAATATCACTAACAAAGCTCTTATTAACTGGCTTGTTAAAGTGTATGCCAAGGGGGTTCATTCTGCAGAGGCATGTACTAGAGAATTTGACCCTTAGTCCCATTTTACAATATATCTTTAATTTGTTTTATGAGGTTTTGTTGTTTATAAAGACCTTATTTATTGTGGCAGCAAGTTGCTTGCCTTCTGCTAACCGTTTATGTACAATATAGATGAAAGCTACTTTTGCGTCAGTAGACCTCACTGCTGAAACTACATGTTATGGGAGGCACATGGCTGGCACCAAAAATAACAGCCAGTGGAGGCTGGCGGTGCCAATGTCAGTGGGGCTTCTTATCCACTCCAGGCTTCAGTCTAAACTTTTAAGGAGCTATCCATGGTGCTGATCCCCATCCTCAAAATAGGTTCAGCACCATGGGTAGCTCCTTTAAAGTTCATACTGAAGCCTGGAGTGGATACAGTCCCACTGACATTGGAGCCTCCTCCTCCACTGAACAGCCCTGCATCTTCCCCTTTTCTTTCCCCTTTACCATCTAGAATACAAAATATGTGAAGTGATATCACATTTTGAGTTTCCTTGCCCTACATCCAAAATGTCTGGAGGGCACCAGGTTGGGGAAGGCTGATCAATGGGGTAGGCCATCAGGAACCAGAGGCACACCATCGCCACGTGTATGTATGTACTGTGAAGTATATACAGGTGGAGATGTTGCTAATGAAAAGCACATCTGGGCCCTTTAGATGACTTCCTCCTTGCAGGTGTGAATTGAATAAGAATTCAAAGGCAAGTGCCTTTTTTGGGGGTCTCCAAATGTTTTCTTTTAATCTTGAAATGAAATGAAATGAAATGAAAAATTTATTACGGTCATTGACCAGAACCAGCAATAACATTAAAACAAGGAAACAATCTATGAAACATACATTACTACTATACACCAGCATACATCTCAGGTTCACAACAAAATTTTATATCAGAATTATAGCAGACAAGCAAGGTCAGAGTCAGAGGTTTAAAAGGTGCAGGCACGTTATAGCAGTTGGTTGCACAAAATCTTTACTTCCAACACTTTAATGGTGCTGTGTAAAAAAATCCTAGCAAATCTTTCAACCCCCTAAAGGTGGTTTAGAGGTTAATTGCTGCTGAAAGAGCACTACCTCAGTGGTGTCTTTGGATTAGGGATTCTACCACTGTATTAGTCAGAGTTTAAGTTGTCAGAGATTTACTTGACAAATATTTTAAACTCTGGCCTCTTAGTTGAGGGGTCATTTTGTTCCTTCATGTTGCAACACACTGAAGTCAGCGTATGGCTGTATAACTCCAGTGTGTGGAAATTCCTGGCTTTTTTCAAATCCTACAATAACTAGTGGACATGTTCTCTATTGTTCCTGACCCTCACCAAGCCATGAATTTCCATCTAATTCATGAGATCTTCTGTGCATTCACTGAAGATGCAGTAGCAGCATACCCTCACCTTAGGTTTTAGCTTGCCACAAGCCTGAGAAGATAGTATGACATCAGTTTCTACAGCTTGTGCTACCACTGTGCGCATCTGCTGTCTTGGAACGTAGACTGTATGTAGTGTGTGCGCGCATGTGCAAGTCCCATCAGTGAGGCCACTTTGGTTGAGCAGCCATTTTGGAAGCAAAGTACATTCCAAGCACCAGCAGTTATGCAGAGGGAGAGTGTTAACTCGTTCTCTTGTCTCTCTCAATCAGTGTAATGCATATACCGTACATGTGAATCTTTTCCTCCTACACTTATATTAAATTGCAGCACTCAAAACCAATGAAGCAAACCTTATTTTTCCTGGACTTGGCACAGTTTCAAAACCAATTTATTTAAATTGGAATAAATGTAAATGTTTAAGTAATCAAACCTAATGCAATTTTAAACAAAAACATAATGTTTGGGTGGTTTGCAGAACATACTAACATATACCCATGGACTGGAATTAGGTGTCCACCTGTTTCAAGGTGATATCAATTCTTCACATTTGTATGCCCATCATGATATTCTGGAATTTAAGCAGATTGTGGCCTTTTCAGGGGCATATTTTGTCAATGAAAGCAATCCCTTAATATGACATTTCAAACACACTGAGGAACTCGTTTAAGAGGGAAATAACTATTAGAGCTGGCCTATTGTTTACCCATTATGTTTGACTGAAAATATATTTGCCATTGGTGGTTGGAAGTGTTGGGCAGTGGGAGGGGAGAGGTGGTTGTGACATATTGAGCCTGAATGAGTAACTGAACCACAGTTGAAATTTTATGAAGTATTTGCCAGCCTGTTTGGCAACTCAACATTAGGGATTTTCTTTTTTGTTTGTGTTTTTTGTTTTATTAGTTTTTCTCATGCATAGTTCGTTGTAATGTGTAGATTTCCCATCAGATGACAGATCAAGGGCACTAAATTGAATGTGGATGAGGAGAAGCACATATTGTGGTGTGCATCCCATGGTAATGCCCATGGTTTTTCCACAGTGGATACAACTAAGCCTCAATTATAGCTTGTGGAAAGAAATTGCCTTCAGCTTCTGGGGATGAACAAAAGCTCCCCATAACAGCTGGCCTTTTGTTTCTGAATTTTATTCTCCTATATCTCTGGCCACTTTCATCCCTGGAAGTGTTGACTGTTTATCTAACATGGTAAAAAATAAGAATGTATCTGTTGTACATAATGGAAGATTGCACATTTATTTCTGTACATTAATGGGTAGGAAAATGGTCGTGTAGAAGACCAACCAGAACAATACACACATACCTGACTGTTTCACTTCTTTTTACCTTCAGTCTACGGACTTATCACAGATTGCCACTGCTACTGCTCTTTCTACTACTTGACATTCATTTAGCATCAACAGTAAACTAGGTGCTGCTGCAGAGGCAAAGGACTGGATACCAAGTAATTATTATTATGTATATTTAAAAAAAAACATTATATCACACCCTTCAGCGAAAAGCTCTCGGGTCAGCCGACGATCGATTAAAAAAAAAGAATTAAAACAACAAAACAGCACATCATAAAAACAGTGACATAATTAAAACAGCAGAGGTAAAAAGTGCTCTATCATCACAGGAGGAAAATAAAACTGAGCTCAACTAATGTTTAAAAAGACCTGGGAAAATAAAGGAGATATTTGCCTGTTCTTGGGCTCCTATTCCTATGCTCACCAATTGGCCCAAAAAATATTGCTGCCTGAGGTGGAGTAGCAAATGGTGTGCCATCCCCTCCAAGTCAAGATGCCCAAGGACATGCAAGTTATTTTGGCACCCAAGGATGGAAAATGTTACCAGCACCTCTCCCCATCTCAAAAATACAACAATAAAAAATTCAATAACTATCCATTTGCTACCTTTTCATGACTCTCAAAATCAGCTGTCTAAGGCAGTGGACACTCTCTGCCTAATGGTAAGGCTGGCCTTCACCATGACCATCCTGCAAAACTAGTTCCTGACCAGTGACATCATCTCAGTTTACCTCAGGGTGAATAGGGATAGTCTAGCATAGACAAATTTTGCATGTTATGTAGATACAAGTAACTACATCTGAACATGAGTTTCCAACTCTCTGCATTTGAAAATTGTTATTATGGTTTCATTGCTTCTTGTGCAGCATGTATGTAAAATATGTTTGTTTCTCTTGGAAAAGGAGAGAGGGTCAGGACCAGAGATTGATAATGTGTGTGTAACTGCTTGTCAGCTAAAACATTGGTTGTGGTAGTATTAAATGTATTGCTGCATGATTTGGTGATTGTGGGTAGCTTGGATGAACTTTTAGAAGGATTAGATGAATTTATGGAAAATGGGTCTATTAATGGCTAACTAGTCCAGAACATAGTGACCAGATCATTAAGTGGAACTTGCTATAGTGAACATATTTTACCAACACTTAACAATCTTCACTGGCTACCAGTTTGTTTCCAGGCACAATTCAAAATGCTGGTTTTACCTATGAAGTCCTAAATAGACAGGACTAAATAGACAGGGTCCAGAGTATGTAAAACACCAACTTATCCCATATGAACGTGTCTGCCAGCTGAAGTTTTCAATGGAGGCCCATGTCCCTCCTTCAAAGGTGATGTGGGTAGCTACCCCTTCTGTGGTGGCATGCCAATTATGGAACGCCCTAGGCACATTCACTTGGGGCTATCATTACTAGCTTTTATCCAGGCCAAATATTTCCTATTTGGCAGAGCCTTAGAAGGCATTTAATACTGATTTCTTTTTAGCTGCTGACCATTTTTGCTATATGTTCTTGGGCTCTTTTATTTATTTTGCTTTAAGATAAGTATTTTATATTGTAGTACTTGTAAGCTGTCTGGAGGACAAAAATGGTGGAATGGCAGGATATAAATATTTCACATAATATGTAAGTAGCATTAGCCGTGACAACTGAAAAAAATGAATCCTCCTTGATTAGAGGTATTCTGTCTCTGACCATCGCATACTGGGGGCAACTGGCTGTGTCTTCATCATGCTCTGCTTGTTGCTGCTAGGGATGTGCAAATCAGCAAAAAAATCCATATGTATTGTTTCAAATGTACTCATCAACTGTGCACATCTTTGAAATGTATGAATTCTCCCATTGATTAAAGCTTATTCATGCTCATTTTTCAAAAGTGCATATTTTTTCATGCACATTCTTCAAAGGTACACATGCTGTTGAATGCCATTTTTTTGGTCTGTGAATTACATTGCAAGCTTGGAACTGTACGGACTTCGACCATAGATTGCGTCTGAGTCTGTGTTCAGTCCAAAAGGTATGAACTGGGTAAATCCTGATCAAAAGCGAAGTGAAACTAATTTCTCATACATCCCTATTTTGACTGATCCAGAAAGGCAAAGTTCTTATGTTGTTAGAGCTGCAATTTTAAATGCACTTATAGGAAATGAATCCCATTGAACACAGTGAGACTGTATTTCTGAATGCACAGGCACAGGATTTTACAGTAAGAAACCTTTGTCTACACCTCTCTTCACTCGGGCTATATTTCCATTTCAAAAGTTCTGGATTGTTGTTGTTCTTTGTGCCTTCTTCAACTTTCTTACGTTCATGGCAGCACAAGTTTCTATGTTTCTGCAGAGCCCATTTCTGTAGACTCTGAAAAAACCACTTGCTGAAAAAAAAAAGAAGGTTCTCCTGCTGACACTCTTGGCAGACAAGTGTGGCAAAAGTAGTAGTATGATTCTGCTTTCATAGGACTTATGAATCATAGATCAAAATGTGCTGCCTAGAGACACCTATGTTAAAAGACAGAAGAAAAACAATCTCAAGGGATCCTTATATCCAGAAAGCCTAGATATCATTTCTGGCCCAGGAGAGACAGGAACACCTTTGAGAAATAACCATGCATGACACATTTGCAGGTGCCAGTGTGAAAACACAAAATATGCCAGGTTTTTGCTTGATGCAGGTTATGGGTTTTGCTATGATTTATGCTAAATCTTCTTTTCTCTGAAATTACTCACATCTTAACAGCTTGGACAGAGAAGGCACCTTGGATGCTGCTTATTCCATGTGTGTGTGTGTGTGTGTGTGTGTGTGTGTGTTTTAGTGTTTGGCTTTGGTGGAAGACATTTATTCTGAAAGCTTAAGAGAACAATATACAAGGTAACAGCTTGTGAGCCAAGCTGAAGGCAGGTATAGTTAATAGCGGTGATAATATAAGCCTTTGAAAATTGTTTTCTGCAGTCACAAATCTGACATCCCATTTTGCTGCAGCATTTTGAATGTGCTGCTACAATGCAGATTATAAAATTATATGGGTCCCTGTGATGCTGTTTTTACCTGCATGAGAACCTTGGCTTAACAGGTTCCATCTGTTTCTGGACCTCAGTGGATGCATTAGTTTGTTTAAAGATAGCCTTGTTTTCACATGGCTATTTGGTTATCCCAAGAAGCTTATCTCTTTCCATGACCAGAAACCTTGTTTTCATCTCAAACACCTTGGTTTATCTGATGCTATATGCCCATTGTCCACACCATTCTGTTATCTCTTCTTGGAAAAAGAAATCTGATTCATGCCAAAATAGTAAAATAATTCTTCTTCTTCTTCTTCTTCTTCTTCTTCTTCTTCTTCTTCTTCTTCTTCTTCTTCTTCTTCTTCTTCTTCTTCTTCTTCTCCTTCTTCTCCTTCTCCTCCTCCTCCTCCTCCTCCTCCTCCTCCTCCTCTCTCTCTCTCTCTCTCTCTCTCTCTGTGTGTGTGTGTGTGCCGTGCTGAACCCTGCTCTCTGCTTTCACAAAATCCTTCCCTCCCTGTGAAAGACGCATTGTTTTCTCTTCCTCTTTCACAGGGAGGGGGATAATTTCGATGACATTTCTCATGGGGGAGGAGGGGTAGGGGTTCTGTTTACCTGGGAATTGTAGGAGCTGGCCAAGGCAGGGAGGTGGGGAATCTTATTTCTGTTTTTAACTCTCAAAATGCCCTGGGTGCTGTCACAGCGTCAAGAGCTCTTCACACAGAGGCTTTCAGCCCTGCAACGTTTCCTAGAATGCCCAGGAGACTATGTGATGCCCTGGGGTCTCCTGAGCATTCAGGTACTGCTGCTGGGCTGAAAGCCTCTGTTTTAAGAGTCCCGCCTTGCTGTGAGCAAAAAAAAAGAAAAGAAAAATGGGGAAAAAATGAAGCTTTTAGAGCTTTAGGAAATATTTTTTAATTTTCTTTTATAGCTTCCCCACCCCCCTTTAAAAAAAGCTAAAAAAAAGAGAAAAGAACAACCAGGAAACATCCAGAGGAGTCAATGAGTGACTCAGATGGTTCACCCTTTCCTTCTCACTGCCTGTCCTGCTGTCCTGCAAAGCTATTCCTGCCACCACCACCCTGCAACCAATGCACCTTCCCCACCCAGCTCTTTTCCTTACCTTCAAGTGGGGAAGTCTTCCTGCTCTCACTGCTGCTGCTACCGTTGCCTTCCCCACTCCCCACTTGACGGTAAGGAAAAGGGAAGAGTAGGGAGAGTGTTTTGGGGGCTGGTTGGGACAGGAGGTGGAGGAAAACCAGGAGCCCTTTTCCAGTCAGGATATTGATCCAAGCAGGAGAAGGATGCAGGGAGAGGCTGTGGTGAAGACAACCTTTTAATAATTCCCAGGAGTTCATTTCTGAGCGATGTTTGGATGGACTTCTGCAACATCTGAAGATTTCAACATAGATTTCATAGATCATAGAGTTGGAAGGAGCCTACAAGGCTATCGAGTCCAACCCCCTGCTCAATGCAGGAAACTAGAGGAGGGGTCTCCCATCCAAGTAATAACCAGGCCTGACCCTGCTTAGCTTTCCACGCTCAGACAAGCTGAGCCAGCGTAAGCCACAGGCCTGTATATGTTTTCTGCAGTGAGCTTACACAGATATGTAGCCAGTTATTTGCTTTTTTCACCCAAGCTCCAGTGCTCAGTCCAATAGTCAGGAATATGAGGGCAAGGGGGAAATCCTTTCTGAGTAGTAAAAAGGCTGTTCTTGCTTATGGGACTGAGTAAAGTTTACCCCATTTCTGTCAAATGATGGGGTGGTGAAAAATAATTAGATCATAAGCTTATGAAGGTTGTTTGTTTCTCTGTAAAGCACCAAGTGGGGACTGGTGACAGGGACATTTGAGGAATTCGATCTTTGCAAATCTCAATACCACTAACTGACCTGATCTGCATCTCCTGGGTCAGAACAGAGCTATCCACTACACTTTGTACTCCCCCAAATGTTGTGATGCATTTCTCAGCTCAAAATATACATATCTAAAACACTTTAAAATGTGTCTTTTGAGATTAAATAATTTTAAAAATTAAATCGTTTTGGCAAAATGAAGTTTATAAAAGGGTATTTGGAGAAAAACATATAGAAATGTGAATTTTCATAAAACACAGCTACCTGCTTATGTGGGAGCAGTTGTGGAGTACTCAGTCCCTGCAGGGAGAAGGGGAGCGGCCAGAATGTGCATCTCCTCAGCTGCGGCATTGCTGGATTTCCAGTTGGCAGAGGAAGGCTCAGGAGCCAATCAGGGCACTGATTGGCTTAGCAGGGGGCAGGGCTACAAGGTTGGACCAGAGTGAAAACTATCTCCCTCTCATCCACCTATAGCTCATACCATAAATGCGGGCCTCTGACTCACATTTGGCACTGCCATCACCGACTTCCCCATCCACCCACTCCAAAGTAATGTATTTCTTGCTGGGGACGGAAGTTAGTCACTGGTTAACAGGACTGAAACCCTCTGTTTTAAGAATCCTGCCTTGCTGCAAGCAAAAAAACCAAAACACTTTTAGAGCTTTAGGAAAGATTTTTCTCTTTTCTTTTATCGTTTCCCCGCCCCCTTAAAAAAAGCTAAAAATAGAAAAGAAAACAACAACCAGGAAATATCCAGAGGAGTCAATGGGTGACTCAGATGGTTCATCCTTTCCTCCTCACTGCCTGTCCCTGCTGCCCCACCAAGCTTTTCCTGCCACCACCACCCTGCAACCAAGGCGTCTTCCCCACAATTCATGTGAACGAATTTTACCTGCACATGAATTGGCACAACAGTACAGAGTTCTCACCTTCCCCACTACAAGAATATTATTTCAGCTGTATACAGTTGATTGCTATAGCATAATGAGTATTGCTGCTGCTAGCCCAGTTGATTAAGTTTTCATTTAAGTCACAACTGCAGTGAACAGCATTGGGCTGGATCTCTTTGCAAGGGGGAACAGGATTGGGCTCCCTGGACCTTGCTCGCCCATGGGAAGATCCTGTTAAGGGATCTTGGGGTGGGTGGCAACAAGACTCAGCACAGTGTGGTATTGAAAGCCTACCATAGTCCAGGAAAACAGGTCACATTAGTGGTCTATGCTGTGGCATGAGCCCATGATTCCTGCCTCCTCACTAAGGCTCCTGGCATGCGGGCCACGGTGGCAGGATCAGGCAGCAGGCGGGCTGTCCGATGGTTGGATACATGCCCCATGATTCCCCACCAAATTCTGTTTCAAGCTGAAACCAATAAAGTTGTGGACAATTATTTAACCCAACCAGGTCTATGTTTTGGTTTGTTCTCCCCTTCCCCAAGGAACCAGCTACATGTTGCCACACACAAAAAACTTGTAAAACATTACATGTTTAAATAAGTATTTAAATGCAAACTGTCATGCATATTTTTTGAGCAAAAATTACAGGTTAATGCAGAAACGTGATGGAATGGCTGATGAGTGAACGTACATATGTGAAAGTGACATGCATCAGAAATAGACTGTTCCCTCCATCTGCAGTTGATTGTGCTATATCATTCATTTATTGATAAACCTGTGGACTCATTTTGACAGATTGTGGAGAAGAACAATAGAAACTTGCAAGTTAGGAGAAGATTGTAGCTGGACAGATGATGTTAAAAAGATGTGGATTTGAAAGGAACACTTTGTTACCTATGTATTTTCACCCATTTCTGTTCAGAAATAAAGATGTACTAGCCTGGAAAATGGGACACAAGAAACAGGATTTCATCTGGATGGAAAGAACTGATTTGAAATACAGGAGGCAACATGATAATTAAGGCAAGAAAAAAATGTCTCCAGACTATGTAAATTAGATAAATAATAGATGGCTAGAGAATTTGGGACATTACCACAGGGGATGCCATAACAGCTCCAATAATTTGCAATGGGAATCTTATAGTAGGATGAGTAATACTTATACAGGACAGGTCATCACATTGATAGTGATTGACACTGTCCATCAACACTGAGAGAGCACAAATTCTAGAAAGTCAGAACATGATTTGCCATCAGGTCAATGGAATTGGAGGCAATAAATGCTGTTAATATGTTCAGACCTATTTAAATAATGTCTTCAATTACTAGTGAATCCTAATAAAGTAACAGTATGCTCCTTTTTATTCAGTTTATTTTGAATTTAAAAAAAATAAAGCTGTGAGAACTATTTCACCATATTCAAAAGCACTTACAGTTCAATCTTATACATGTCTACTTAGAAGTAAGTCCTATTGAGTTCAATAGGGCTTACTCTCAGAAGAGCAGGTATAGGAGTGCAGCTTTAATTTTGTATTTAAATGTAGCCTAATGTAGATGTTTTTCATAAAATCAAATATGAACTTAAATCTCATCAAAGCTGAGAGGCCAAACATTGCCATATTTTGTTTAGAACAGTAAGAAAAGAGGCCCAAAAGGCTACAGTGCCTACAGACATGTTTTGAAAGGGCCAACAAGAAAGAAAAATACTGTTTGATGCATGCTGAGAGCCCCTCTGAGTTAAAAGAACCAGTATAGGCTGCAGGGGGGGAAATATTAAATCATCTGTCATCAGCATGAAATAGTGAAATGCGTGAAATAGTGTATATGCAGATAGAGGCAAACTATGGTGGCAGAGAATGTTAAAAGTCAAATATGAACACTGCTAGCATATGAGATCAAACACAAGGAAGAAAATATCAGATGATCTAGAAAAAGGCAAAAAAATGACACATGCTTCCCCCCTTCCCCCTTAAAGTTAGTATCACTGAAAATTACTTTTATATCTATATAATGTATATTATATAGATTTATATTATATACACTATTTATTCATACATTTTGGAAGAACCTCTTGAATTCAATAGTGTAAATGTATGGCAATGGTTCTCCCCCATTTCAAAGATTTTAGCCCATCCTTTTAAAAATGCCTTATTTGCTATTGAGTAGGAAATGTTTACTTCTGTAGATTTTTTTGTTCCAGTCTTTTAGCTCCATCTTCTTCTTTTTGGCTATAGTATAGCAGAGGCGCCCTCAGGAGTGGAGGTGGGGAAGTCAACTTATAAGCATTGGCCTAGATAAAGTAAGAGTCTGATCTAGCATTGGCAACTAGTTTATTTTAGGGAGGGAGGGGTAAAGTTCTAAACATATGAGAGTGTATATCTGAGTATCACTTAACTGCCTGCAGGCATCCCAATTAAGTGGAATTATCATCCCAATTAACCACTGCCCCTTGCCAGTTAAATCTCATTTGGTTTAATTTTATTCCCTGGGAAATGTCCCAGTTAAATGGATTTCCTAATTAATCACATCCTGGTTAAGTCAAGCACATTGACATTATTTGTGTTGCCAGAAAGAACTGTTGCCACCACCCCCTGCACACACACACACACACACACACACACATTTCCTTAAATGCTTATCCAAAGGTTTCTTCTCACTATAATCTTTCAAACTGAAGAAGAACATTTGCCTTAGTCAGTTATACTGATAAGGTCAGTTAGTCAACTGAAGTGCAGAGAGCCAAATGTACCATAATCCAGATTGTTATTTATGCATGATTTAAAATGACAATGTTTACTGTTCAGATTATATGCGCCCATACAAATGGCCAGGGTAGTTTGGGATAAACTCTGTCACCTCACAGTAACTGATTTGCCTGTATCATTAATAAATAAAATCATCATCATCATCATCATCATCATCATCATCATCATCCTGTGTGATAAAGATAATATTTCCATGCATTTGGTACAGATGGCTGGTAAAATGATCATCTCTATCTGCCCATACTATCATTAAAATCTGTTCATCTGGAAATCCCTTCAGATTTTAAGTTACATGGGTTTTCTTTGTTGTACACATACAGTATGAAGTTAAGTCATAATCTTCTGCTCCTAATACAATTAGGATAATGCATTTCTTTTAGAATTCTTCTGTACCAGCCAAGAAGTGGTCTGGAGTGTCAGCTGAAGTTGGTTTCACAGGTCTTTTTGGAGGGGTAGCTGGATTCCATAGAATTCCCCATCATGCACATTTATTTATTACAGTATTTATAGACTGAGCTATAACAGAGTTCTCAGGAAGTCTCACAACAAGAAATAAAACAATTTAAAATTCAATACCATTAATGCAGCATAAAAACACAAATATCAGAGAGTAAAAACAATTTAAAGCTAAAACAGATTAAAAGTAATGCTGTACTGAAACCACACCTGCCCTTTCACAAAGTTTCCCAGCAAAAGAAGCAGTCATTTTTCTGCCTCTTTTACTGGAATGTTGAGAATTTCAGAGAAATTTCTCAGGGTGCAAGACTTCAGTGCTTACCTTACTGTAAGGTGATTTAGGTAGGTGTGTGTGTGTGTGTGTGTGTGCTCTTTACAACTTTTCTCCCATTCTGTACTTTGCAGCCTTCCCAGATGTTTGTGCTTCTTGGGAAGGACTTAACCATTATTCATTGTTTGATTTGATTTGATTTGTACCCCACCTTGCTACCAAAAATGGCACTCATGACTTCCTCCCTTAGGGCTTTCCAGTGCTGCTGCTGAGTGCCTGGAAGCTGAGCAAGGTATTTTTGATTTTCTTTTGTTGTTGTTAAACATCCTTTTAACAAGAAGGAGGAGAAATACTACTACTACTACTCACTCAGCTTTCAGTTGGTAAAAGGTGATATGGGCTGCTTGTGCCTCCTGTAACAAAAATGGATTAATTAGCATCCCCAGACTGCAAACCTAAACTTTTAGGAGGATTGCAATTCCTTCTAGAACAGGTTGAACACCACTTAACTTGGGCAGACAAACCACCAACTAATAGTACCTCCAACTTGTCTGGGTTGAGCTTTAGTATATTGGTCTTCATCCAGTCTATTATTGCATCCAGGCTCTGATCTAGCACTCTCACAACTTCACCTGCATTAGATAAAAAGGAGACTAGAGCAGTTGGATGACATCTGCATATTGATGACTCCTCATTCATAATTTTGGTGGTTGACTCCATTCAGTGCTTTCTTGTACACATTGAAAAGCATGGGGGATAGCATAGAACTGTGGGATCCCAAAGCATAAATACCAGGGAGTCAAACAGAAATCCACCAGCACTCTTTCTGGAATTGGGCATACAGGCAGTGCCTTCTCTAGGTTTTTGAGGGTCATTGGGCAAGACACCCTCAATGGGCTGGCTCCCTCAGTGAGTCTACATTCTAACTGCCATTGTCAAAAGCTGCTATGGCTCCTCCTCCTCCTCCTCCTCATTGATTGCTTAACATGCTGACAACCAGTGAGCAAGTAGGCAGTGGGATCTACTTCTCCTCTTCAACACCACCATTGTCTGAGCCAGAGCCTGAGGCAGGTGAACAAGCAGGCTGCAAGGCTGAAGAAGAGGAGCAGCTCTTATCAGTGGGCCCCTGCTGAGTTGGGGGCTTTTGACAGGTGCCCAACCATGGCTATGCTTGATGTTGGCCCTATATCCAGCTATGAGTGGAGCCACTGTAGAGCAGTTCTTCCACTCTCTAACTTGGACAAACTCTCCAGAAAAAGAATTCCAGAATCAAGGGGGTCACACTTCTCCTGTCTCTTTCCTGGCAAAGGTCTTTTCAAAGGGCAAGCAAAGCAGTTTCTGTGCCACAACTAGGCCTGAACCCCAATGGAAATGGATACAGAAAATCAGTTTCATCTAAGTTGGCTGGCAACCACTTGTTTGAGCACCTTGCCCAGGAAAGGCATGTTAGTCACTTGCCAATCATCATTGGCCGTACGTAGTGAAGTATCTTGTCCATATCCTTATGCCTCAATAACTGTAAGTCATCTGACAAAATTGGACCAGATGATGTCCTGGACACATCCCTTGGCTGATCTGTATTAACTGTGGTATCCAGATGATGGTATATGCAAGCAATTTTATCTTCAAACTGTCTGGCAAACGTCATGTGCACCTCTTTGTGTGGTATGGTGCCTTCCCACCCCCACCCAATAGAGAGAAATAAAAGACCAACAGTATATGTGTGTGAAGCAAGGGTGCCATTTTGGAAAGCAGGCCTGCACTACCCATGTTTCAGATCATATGAGATTAGTGTACTCCTCGGGATCATACATTTCTGGCCATCTCACTAGTTTTGCACAATGAATTATTATTATTATTATTATTATTATTGATTAACAGTGAAGTCCTATAGATGTCTACTCAGAAATAAGCCCCATCAACTTCAGTGTAAGAGCATACTCCCAGGTAAGAGCATATAGGGCTGAAGCCTAAACGAGTGCCTTTGCTAAGTATATGTTCCAAGTCCCATTGCTTAAAAATAAGGGGTAACTCTATTGCTATCTTTATTGTAGTCCTTATGAGGTATAAAAAAAGTGAACACAACAGTTGCTCTTAAAATCTTTGGCTTTTTAACCAAAAATCTTTGGCTTTTTAACCATTTAATCTTGAATATTAAAGAGCCAGTGTGGCGTAGTGGTGAGAGTGCTGGACTGGGGACTCAGGAGCTCTGGGTTCTAGTCCCCGCTCGGCCATGAAACTCACTGGGTGACTTTGGGCCAGTCAGTCACTGCCTCTCAGCCTAACCTACCTCACAGGGTTGTTGTGAGGATAAAATGGAGAGGAGGAGGACTATGTAAGCCGCCTTGGGTTCCTTGCAGGAAAAAAGGCGGGGTATAAATATAATAAAATAAATAAATAAATAATGCGAGGCTTTCAATCTTACTGAGAATCTTGCCTTTCTCCCAGTGAAATGCCCTTGCCCACCCCTGAAATCTGAAATGGCATCCCTGGTGTGAAGCCACCCTGACAAACATTTAGCACATATTTAGATGAGAGATTGCCCTTATTCACTTCACAGCTAGCTCAAAGGCATGGTTTAGTTCAATGACAGAGCTCCATTGAGATGCTTGCTGTGACTTCAACCTGGGAATAAGTATGACGTTGTAATGCTTGCCTTTTTCTATGACCCTCAAGCTTCACATCACATCCACTGAAACATGAAAATGCAATTTCTCTTATGAGGAACAAGTCAGAGGTAAAGAGTGTGGGGTTTTTAAAGCCTGAGATTTCTGAGCTTTGTGATTCTCTTTCACACCCTATTCCATGAGTTCATTATATCAACAGATAATAGAACATTATACCAAGACAATAGAAACAGCATGTGACAGTTGTTAATATTCAGGGGCACTCAGGGCCAATCCAGATGTCTTTAGTTTGCGGGATCAGAGTAAGCTGTTTCAGCACTTTGTCCCACACCACAGATATGTAGGTTGCTGGTATGCATGCTAATGGCATGAGCTGTAAAGCAGGTGTCTCTGGCTCAAGTCACATCTTAACTGCAAATCCATAGGATGACTTTTACACCAGAGGTCCCCAAACTTTGGGCGCCTGTGGGCACACTTGGAATTTTCAAGAAGTGGTGTGTGTGTGTGTGTGACAAAATGGCAGTTGTTGCGTGTGGGGGAGTCAACATTTTGGGACATGTTTACTCTGTGTGGACATAGGGTATAAAAACCCTAAAAGAGTGCTTTTCAAACGTTTTCTCTTTTACTGGATTGGCAGCGCACCATTATTGTTGTGAGGCCCCTTTAAGAGACTGGCTCCCTTCCTCCCTCTCTCCCTCCATCTAGGTCTTCCTTAAATTCTGTTCACACACTGTCTATAGATACCTATATATATTAACATTAAGCATGGAAAATAAAATATAAACATGTTCAGTGTTAAGGCAAGTACTGATGTGATATTCTAGCATTTTCTATTGCAGAGGGAGAGAGTAAGGCCTGAAAGGTAGAGTTAGCTTAGAAAGTAAAGGCCTGAAAGTTTGACTAAATTGTGTGTGTGGGGGGGGGACTTCAAAATGTTTGAGAAGGATTGCCCTTATTAAATAATTATGAGAACCAGGTTCAGCATCAAGGGTAGTCATGGTTGGGCATCTGCCGAGGGCCCACACCCCAACATGGGTGCACTGACAAGAGCCCCCTGGAGTTGCTCTGCCTCTTCACCACTGCAACCTACTTGCTCACCCACCTCTTGCTCTGGCCCAGACAGTGGTGGTGGTAAGAAGGAGGAGTGTCATGCAAGCAAGGGGTAGTAATGATAAGAATGAGTTTGAATGAATATGGGGTGGGTTGAGATGTTAAAATTTTATACTGTTTTAACTGTATTTTATATTTTATCATGTTGTACATCGCCCAGAGTGGCCAGTTTGCCGGCCAGATGGGCGATTCATAAATACAATAAATAAATAAATAAATAGCCAAATGAAGAACTCTGGGTGAAAATTGATTTCAAGGCTCTTTGGCTGTGAGTTCCAAGACACATGTTTATTGCCCAGTTTTACATTAACAATTATTTTGAAGTATTCCTTAATCTCTACAAGGTAATTTTTAAGAGTCAAGTGAACTTTAGTGTTTTCTTCACAGTAATATATATTACATTCCATATTTATTTTACTTCAGATTATGTCACCCCTTTAACATCTTGATCCTCTATGGCAGAAGAATACTTGCATCAGTGTGACATTGCACAGCCAAACATCAGTGCCAAGGCTCACAGAGCAAACACAAACAGATGCCAGTATGCCAGTGAGGAATAGCCTGTGTTGGTGTATGTTCTGTCTGGGCTGCCCAGTTTGCTGGTCAGTTGCTGAAGGCTTCTTTGGAAGGTCAGACCAGCAGTTCGACAACGTCGATGCCACAATTGAAAAGGGGCTGTCTCTCAAATCTGCCCACCTGAGCTCATGTATTATATACAATGCACATGTACAGGGGAATATTGGCTATGTTCTAGGGTGCACTCTCAGTTCATGTAGCAGCAGCCATGAGGCCCAAATATCAAAATATCAACAGGTTTTCTCCAAGGGTGGAATTCTAACTCAAGGAGAATGTAGTCCTCTATGGATGATGATATAATGTACTTTCCTCACCAATAAGCAACTTGTTTGCTATGATATTCTTATGATAAAGCGAATGGACTGCAAATTTAAAAATCTAATCCAACACATTGGTCTGTTCAAGGGTTATGTAGGGGTTGTTTAACCCTCACACAACCCCCGCTGCCTGTATTCGCACGACACTACAAGCCATGGCAACTGCTAACCAGGGCTTCATATTCAAAATGGCGACAAGCATGCCTCACAGCACCCAAGGATTAATTAACACACCTGATGTCTTGTCATGATGTGTGAAGTGACCCATTATGTCAAATTATGGCTCCTCAGAGGTCATCATTCAGCATTAATCTCCAGACCAATAAAAAATTGGAGATTTCTGGAGCCTGCTGTAATCTATTTAAGTGTGTGTACTCACACACATACAGACATACTAGGGGATGGGTGAGAAATTAGTTCAGTTTTCATTTCAAATCAAAATGTCTAAATTCACACAAATTTCCAAACCTAAACACGAGCCAGAATGCCATTTCCCACCAAAATCTGTACATTTCCAAAGATTGCAATGCAGCTCACTAAAAAAAAAAAAAAAATGCATACAAAAAATATATTCCAAAAAATGTGTATATTTGCAAAATTCAGTTTTTTAAAATTATCAAATGCTGTCTTTGATGGATGGGAAATGTATACATTTGCAAAAGTGCACACAAAAATATGTACATTCGGGGGAATGAATAAAAAACATATATTTTTTAAAAATGCACATGAAAAGGCATACAGATTTTCATGTGACTGAAAAAAATTAGCAATGCAAAATCAGGACAGAATAAACTTAACATTGGAAAGATGAGAACCTGAGCAAAGTTGAGCTTGACAGATTCACTCATCACCTACACCGACACACACACACACACACACACACCTTTAGATTAAAATTTAAAAAATGAAATTTAAATTTCCAAATATGCCTTTTGATTTCTGTTAACTTAATGCAAATAAAAGGTTAAATACCTAGGCCTTATTACAACTATAATGTTAAATACTGATACCCTAAGATAATAATAACTAGGTAACAACACAATCTGAATTCCACCCCTGGTTTTCTATTAATTTTACTGTCTCAAATCAGTGTATGTACAATTTATTATCAAATGTACTTCACTGTATGCTTTTCTTAAGAAATAACTTCTTGTTTAACATGCATAATTACAGTACCTGTGCAGTTGGGTGTGTTGGTTGTGCTGTTTTCTGAAAAACCCATTTAGAGTTAATAGCAAGATTTTAGTTTCTAGAAACATCCTTTTTCTTCTTCATGTGAATAACTAGCTACTCCTACTAAGCAGATATCTAAATGTCTACTTCTCTAATTTTGTCTTGCCCAGCGCTCTAGTACTTTCGCAATTTGAGATGAGTTAGTGGTACAGCTGATTTTAACTCTTTTACGTTTGCAATTCTAAACTCATTTACATGGACATTTTGATTAAATCAACAAAACTTGGTTCCAAATTTATGTGCTTAGGATCAGGATATTAATTTGTTTCCCAGTCTTAGATATAACAAAACTGCTTCCATTAGTATTATAATCTCATGTGGACAGGAAAGGAAAAAGATCTCAGCAGATGGCTATCATAAACTCCAAACCGCATTTCAGAATTTGTGTAGAAAGTAGCTTGGCACACATTATGGCATATAATTTTCCTGCATGTTCATGCCAAAAGAAATCTGGAATAAATAATATTTTCCAAATGATTACTGGGCTTTATTTACTGTTACACTTTAATTTGCAGATAGCTTATGTATAAATCTATAAGGCCCGGGTTTACTGGAGGAAACATGCCAAATAAGATTATGTACATACAGTGATCATCTAATAGTTATTGTCTTATGATCTGTGTAGAAATAATCTGTATTTTTACATAACAATCTGGTATTTGTCCAAGTACTGTGAACTGAGCATTGTCTGAGGCAGTGGTTCTCAAACTTTATTTCTTCAGAGAATGCTTTCCACATCAACTCACCTCTAGGGAACTCCTGGATATCTGCCTTGGAAACCTGTGCCTTGCAGAAGTTTCTGAGGATCATTCTAAATTGAGCACACAGAGTTCATGGGAGTGCTGGGCAGGCCTGTTGGCCCTCACTGCTGCCTACGCATAAACTGAGAGCACACTCTAGAACACTGATCATTCCCTTGGACAATGTGCATTGCAGGAGAAGATTGCTAATGGAGGACAAGCTAACTTTCAAGGAAGCTTGTCTGCCATTACTGAGCCACCCACTGAGGATGAGCTTTTGAGGAACAGTGGGAATCCCAAAAGTTCAGTGGGACACAGTCTGGAAATCACTGGTCTCAGTACACGTCATATACCTTGGATTGAGAGCATAATTCGTTCCGGAAACGTGCTTGTAATCCAAAACACTCTTATATCAAAACAAAATTCCCCCCAAAAAATTTGTACAGAGATTTTTAATTTAAGCCATACTACAGTACTTGTATTGCAAGACGTCGCTTGTATATCAAGTAATAAATAAATAAATATTTAAAAATTTGCTTGTCTTGCAAAACACTCTCAAACCAAGTTACTTGCAATCCAAGGTATTACTGTATATGTAAAGTAGGTGCTCAAATATGGCAAAAATATATTTATGGATAGGACATCACTCACCCATTAACATGGACATGACCATTAATACCTTTGTGGTGTATGTGATAAGCTACAGTGCCCAAAGGGTCACAGAAGAGGTCTGAATACAAAAATGGTGTTTAGGTGTATGGGTAAGAGCACAGCTGGGTTTTAAGTCACACCACCAGCCAAACTATTAGGAACAGTTCCAGGATATGTGAGCAACATTATTCTTTTGATATATTGGAATGAACTTAGCAACTGTGCTGATCAGCGTCAGAAGCAGCAATACCTAGTAAAGTAAGTTTGCATCCGATTCGTGATTTTCGTTTTGAGGTTAGTAGTGCTGCCAGCAGTGATTGTTAAGGTCGCAGAAACAAATGGCTAATGAGATTCAACTAGTAAATGTAATTAAACAATGGCTGTTTGACACCTTTCTCTTTGTAGCAGAGAAAATAGAAGTGTTCTATTGACAGCTGCCAGACAAACTTGTTTAGCAATTAACTCTTATCTTTCTACTGTCAGTTAGCAGTGGCTATTATTTGAAGAGGAAAGAGTCATGTCATACAACCAAATACCTATTCCCTTTGCTGGGTTCAAACATGGATGAATCTCCTGTAGTTTCAGAGGGCTAAATATAAGAGGATTTATTACAACATGAAGGATGCTAAAAATGAATATTCTTGAAGCCCTAATATAGTCTTGCTGCTTAGATTGCTGATAGCCTCTATAGAAGGCCAGAACAAGGAATGTGATAAGAAAACAAATATTAAGCTATAAATTATTTTTAAAAAAAATATATGGTGTAGATAGTATATCATTCAGTTGTTGTTTGTGGTTTCCTTAATGAACGTTTCCCTCTTTTAAGATAGGAGTTTGGAGTTTGGAGCTTTTTCTTTTTCTTTTTGTTTTTTCTCATAGTACCCTTCACCACTAATAATCTGTATTTTATATTTGGGGTATTACATTGATCAGTTGCAAACAGAAGCTCTCCATAATCATACAATATCCAAAATGGACTTTCTACCATCTGTTATATTGATGATGATGCACATGGAGGAGATAATCTCTTGTACAAGATTCTGAAAGGATACAATTCCCCAGGAAGATTTTCTGAAAATCTCAATAACTTTATATAATTAGCCCCTCTCTTCACAACACATAGGTTTGAATAATTACAGCTTTCAATAATCCTGTCTACCTGGAACTATATTAATAGTGGCTGCATCTGTAGAACTTGGCAATCCTGTATCTTGCTTTAATAATAGCCTTTAGTGAAAGTTTCTTAATTCCCTGTAATTTTGATTTATCTTTCAAGAAGGATACCTTTATCACACTACATTGCAACTTGATATATATATAGATATAGATATAGATATATATGGTATTGAAGAATATATATATATATTCTTCAATACCTGTTTGAAAGAGATGACAGCCAGGAGATGTTAAGAAATGTAACAGTCATTATGTTAGACGTGCCATTTTGAAAATATGGAATAAATATAAACCTAGGTTTTGTTCGAGAGTACCATTGAGGTTATCAACACAAGAAGCGTATCTTAGAAGAGAAATGTCAAGTAAATATAATTGGTTGACATATTGTGATTTGCTGGAATTTCTTCAAGGTGAATGTAAAATAAAATCAAGAGAAAAATTGATAAATGAAGGTTATACATGTCAATGATTCTCCTATTTACAGATCGTAGAAAGGTTTAAAAGTTGATAAAAGATTGTATGATTTTGAACAAAGTAAATCTGACTTTGAAAGGGAATTATGTGTAAATGATGAACATCTTATTGCAAAAACATATAAACTTTTGTTGAAATTTGATACTGAGGAAGAACAAGTGAAGGAATGTATGATAAAATGGGCCCAAAATTTTGGATATAATATATTAATGGTACAATGGAAAAATATGTGGCTAAAAGGTTTAAAATTTACATTATGTTCTAGACTTAAAGAAGATTTCTATAAGATGATGTATCGTTGGTATATGTCCCTGGAGAAATTGGCCAAAATGTATAATGGCATATCAGGTGTCTGTTGGAAATGTGAACAACAAGAAGGAACATTTTACCATATGTGGTGGACATGTAAGAAAGCTAAAAAAAAATTGGGTACAAATTCATTTATTAATTCAAAAAATTCTAAAGATTAATATTCAATTGAAACCAGAGGCCTTCCTTTTGGGAATAATGGATAGTCAGTTGAAAAGAAGTCACGGAACTCTATTTTTGTACATGACCAAAAAAATGGAAATAAAAAGCCTTTAAAATCGCAAAAAAAAAGAAAGAAAAAAAGAAATGTAACACCCAGGAAATTGAGATACTTGAGATTTCTAGAATAGATCTTTTTCAACAATGGAGTGGGGGGAGGGGAAATATGACAAGGTCACAAATTTTATCAACTATTCATCTTTCACCACCATTAATGAGTTTCGCTTTATAAGATCTCATGTCTTCTCTTTTTTGCAGGCATTTATTGGGTCTTCATGTGCCAGCTATGTTGGCATTTTGAGGAAGACTTTGTGGTTACCCCTGACTTTTTAAAGGTCTCTTTGACTAATTTCATGAAAAAGGAGCAGACATGAGACCTTATTTTTGCACAGCAAAGAGTTCAATTTAGTAATGATGAAAGTGAACTTTGCTGATGTGTACAGAAATTTGGAAAAGATAAAGAAATCCAGATTCAAAGAAGAGATGCTGATACTGATTTTCAAACTCTACCCTATTAGAATATATACGTACTACCAATTCTGTGATAGATAATTGATCTAATTATTTAACTAATTATCCAGTGTGGCAAGGTAGTGATATATAATGAGTAGAAGAGTATGCAAAGATGATTATGGCAGCCATGAAATTTGGAGCACAAACAACTTCACCGTTTTGCTTTTCAATTGACAGTTCGCCAACTGACAGCTGTCAAGTGTGCACAAAGTAAACTATATTCAGTCTTGCTTGGTCAATGTCCATGGATGTTACCTACTGCACTTTCACAGCAGACACTTACCAGGATTTTGGCCTGGCAAGACGCCACATTTTGTGCAATCATAAGTGCACACCTGCAAAAGACTGATTTTTAAAAAAAATTATGATCAGAATTGTACACATTTTTGCTATTCCTCCCCCAAAAGGGTAACAAGCCAGTGATGGTTGCTCCAGAGTGCCACTTGGGCATTGGTGGAGCAGCTGTCACTGGCGGCTCAGGCGAGATCACCAAGAGCAGCAAGGGGTTTTTGCTGAGCAGCTCACTCGGCGCTTCCCACAACCGCATGGGACTGGTCTCCCAGGTATGTTTGACACAACAACTTATCATGACTTCAGCAACCCCTACAACAAGCCATGGGTTGTCAGGGTGGCTTGTTGCCCCATAACAATCCACCCTGTGGGAAGTGGTCTCAGTTCAGATGATAACCCACCATGGCTTATTACTCACAATGGATTGGTGTGTCGTGCAAACCCAGTTGTCACCTATTGGCAGGATTCAGTGCAGAAGAGAAAGAGCCAAAAAAATATATAATACAAAAAATCCTTGAATAGATTATCATGCCAGGGCAGTGCAATATTTTGAGGAAATAAAAATGAAATGGTTGACTATGGCTATGATCCACAAGCCGTTCAGTCCACTGAACCCTGCCCCCTGCCCTTCAACCAGACTACACAAGTCTGCCTTAATCTTTTAATGGGCAGTTGACTTAAAAAAAAACCTACCTGCAGAGTTAACATCTTCTCATCCCATATTCCAACTGGAGCATCACTCTGCCCATCAGGCAAATGCAGAACCTGTGCAAGACCTGATGCAAGAACCTGTTCCCTGGGGCGGCAGACTCTGGCCCCATCCATCGGCCAGAGAACCAAGGGCCACTGGGAGTCTGCACCCCCTGCCACCCAGGAGTAACATCATGGCAAGGGGGAGACAAGCCTGGCCCCATACATTGGCTGGAGAGGGAGAAGCTGCAGGGAGCTCATGTCACCCCTCCCTGCCAGAAGGAACATGCAGCTCCAACTGACAGTTCCCTGGGGCGGCAGACTCTGGCCTCATCCATCGGCCAGAGAACCAAGGGCTACTGGGAGGCTGTACCCCCTGCCTCCCAGGAGTAACATCACAGCAAGGGGGAGACCAACCTGGCCCCATACATCAGCCAGAGAGGGAGCAGCTGCAGGGAGCTTGTTTTGCCCTTCCTTGCCAAAAAAAGAAAAGAAAGAAAAACCTATAAGAACCTTTTTAACTAAGAACTAGTGCTTGAGTTCTGCGTTCTTCCTCCTCCCTCCCAATCCCTTTTCCTTTTGTGTCATGTCTTTTAGATTGTGAGCCTGAGGGCAGGGACTGTCTTGTTATTAATCTTTGTAAGCCACTCTGGGAGCCTTTTCTGGCTGAAGAGTGGGGTATAAATGCAATAAATAAATAAATAAATAGAGGGTGCAATCTTCAACCCATTGTAGTCAGTTGCAATACTTCCATTTATTTCGATAGTCCTGCTCTGGACTGAACTCTTTGCCTTTTTCATTTGTTTGTTTATTTGTTTGTTGTAGGTGCTGGGATGAAATTGACTTAAATCCAAGTATTCAGTCTCTTCACATTCTTGTGGATCAGATTGGCTGTCCTTGAACTAGTCAATGAACGGCCCAATCAGAGAATGCTGTATTAGAGAATGGAGGGATGTTCTGCTGTATCTCATAGAGACTTGATATATGTAAACTGGTGTCCCCTTATGGGTAATGTATCTACTCTCTCCACCCCTGTCTTGATTCCCATAATGGCAGCAGCCCCATTAGCCCCAAAAGAATAATTGCTAGGGATGGGTGAATCAGTCAGTCTAGCTTTCTCCCACATTTGATTTAAAAAATAAATAAAAATCTCAAGTTTTTTCCACCCTGAGTATTAAGAACCTTGTGAATTTTGGTAATTTTTTTTTCATATACAAAATGAAATGAAGCAAAATAGTCCACCAACCCATCTGCACCAACCAAATTCAAAAGATACACCTATTCCCATATGGAGAGGACCATGATGTAATGGCCTGCCATATAGCTGTTAAAGATTAGAAGCCTGTTAGAAAAAAAGAGATGGCAATGCTAATTAACCACTAACATGGTTGAATGCACAGGGATTCAAACCCAGATTTTCAAAAGTAAAGCATCAAAGCCCTGGATGGATGCATCCATCAGTTTCGTTTTCTCCCACAATTAGGAATGTGGGAGAAAACGAAACTGAATATATATAATTCTTTTTGTCCTGGATATGGAGAACTTTGTGAATTTTGATAAATTCCTTTCAAAACCAAACTGAAACTAAATTCTCAGCTATCCCTAAACTGCCATCATGAAATCCAAGGAGGCTGCAGGTACACTGCCCATGTGGAAATGCCAATTTATACTGTTGTAAATTATATGCAAATGGTACTGTTGAGGGTTAATATTTGGAGGAGAGGCCATCGGCCTCCTGTGACAGTATTGGAAGAAGAAGCCCCTTGTGGTGGTTGTTACCATAGTTAGAGCCTCAGTTGTCTTACATCCCAAAATAAACAGTTTGGGTTTCCTTCATAAGAACCTGATGCCTCGCCTGTCCTCTGGTGGAAGCTAGAAAATACCTCTGTATTATATTATAATCACATACAATGATGCCATCATCTGATCTCAGCTAGGCCACAAGCCCAGCAACTGCCCTGCATGCTCCTGAAATGATTGCATACCTAAATTGGCTGCGGCAGAAGTCCCAACAAAATATATCTTAACATAGCAAATGTTGATTTCCTCCCCCCCCCCCCGGGCCGCCAAAGAAATCATCTCCATTTTCTATTTCCTGATTCCTGCCCTCTAAAACTATATCTTTTAGCAAGCAGTGCTCCAAGGCCAGGTTGATTACAGGCAACATTAAAAAAAATGTTGGAGGGAAGCAGGAAGGGAAGGAGGGAGGATTGCAGATGATGTTATGAATACACAGGACAGAAAATAATTGCATACTTGGGGCGGGGGGGGGGGGAGCCTGTCTCCCAGTTATCAGCAGTGAGCCTTCAGGCTGATCCAAAGGAATTTGCATGAGAAGAAACTCTGAAGGAGAACGTATGCACTCTTAAATGCAAAACAAATAATGCTGAAAACACTAAATGTGAGAAATATACCCAGGGTCATAACCAATAGGGAAAACTTGGTGTCTGGTGTTTGTTTGTTTGTTTTAGCCAAATATCAGCAAAAATAATGCTTATATTGAATAGTGCTATATCCAGGAAATAGCTGAAGAATAGCTTCTTGCCTCTACAATTGCCGGCTTTCTGACTATTCATTACAAACAGCAGCAGCCGAACAGATGTGAAGTTCTAGTCCCATAAGCAGACTTGGCTATGGATGTCCAAAACCTTACAGCAGTGAATCTACAAAGCATAGAGATTGAGCTACAGGGCACCTATTTTCACCAATGAGATTGGCAGTAGGAAAGAACTGCTGGAAAGAATGGAGCTTGGCAGATGTTGTTGGAGTCATTATACAACAATGACATCCTGACATAGCGTGTTTCTCAGTAATATGCCTAGTGGCACTATAAGATGCCTGTGGAGTCTGTAACTGCCAAAGTACATCATACTCTTTGATGCAGTTGGTACTTGCTTGACAGCTCTTGAATTTGTAGCAACTTTGTTCCTTATGCTTTGTTTATTTGCTCCATAATACTTTGAACACCATCTGTTCTTCCTCTCTACATCTTCCCCCATCCACGAGCTCTCAATTGTCAACGTCACTGTGTCATAGCATTTTGTTTTTCACTGTAATTTGTAGAACTATCTTAGTTTGGAGACATTACCGTTTGAACTAAAATAGCTGCCCTTCATGAGCTGACCAAGTACATGTATCATAAACATTTGGGAGGGGAACCTAGAGATAAATAACACCATTATTTCCAACACTAGTGATAGCATCTCCTGCACAGCTCAGAAAATTGAATTGTTTCCCCCAAATGCAGAAAGTAACTTGATTTTTTCTGATTCCCAATCTGACGCCAAATTGGGCCCTGTAGCATCCCCCAATGATGCCAGCAAAGAACTTTTGGGGCCATAATGCTTGCCTCACATTTTATGTGAGAGTTATTAGCTAACAAAATTAATCCCATAAAGCCAGGGAATATGAAATTCAGCATCATCATGACCCAGTGTTGAAAATTTAGCTGGCTTTGATTTCCAGTAATTTAAATTCACAGCAGTATAATTGATAATATGGACAGACTTCATAAAATTTCCTCAGGAGATTTGTTCACTTAGAGCCAAAGTGATATAGTGATGGATAAAATGTTTAAAGCCTACTGGACAGCGTTGGGCAAGTCTTGTTTCTCAGCCTGCCCTAACCTCGAAAGATAAGATTGCTGTGATTATAAATGGGACAACCCCAGTATGCTGACCTCAACTCTATGGGGGAAGGATGGGATATGAATGTGATCAATTCTACCTTACATGCAGATATACCACTTTCACACATCTGACCATAGGGATGTATGAGAAATTTGTTGTAATTCATTTTTGACCAGAATTTACCCAGTTTGCACCTCCCGGGGCCGAACGCCATCTGCAGTTGAAGTCTGTACATCTCTGAGCTTGTAAAGAGATTCATGGATCAAACAATGAATATGAAAGATGCACATTAAAAATGCATACTTTTGAAAAATGCACACACACACATGCTTTAATCAATGGAAGAAAAATGTGCACATTTCAAAAAGTGCATAAAATTTACACAAAAATATGCGAGAATTTTCATGTGAAAAGAAAAAAAGCAAAGCTTGCAATCTGATATGAATATGAGGCAGAACAAGCTTCAAGGTGGAATTCGGAGAACCTTGATGAACTCAGGTTTTGCTGATTCACACATCTTATTTATGGATTCCAAAATGTATGAAAACTACACTGAGTTATCTTGTCTAGCACTGATTTCAGAAGCAGTTTCTTTTGTTTTTCTTCTTCAGTGAAATACATTCAAGGTCAGGCCTTTAAACAAATATTCCTTGCTATTTTTTAGAGTGAAATATGATGTGCAGTATAATGTCTTTTGTACCTTAAGTATCAGCAGTACAGCAAAATGGCATATGTTTTATTCCAATGCCAGCAAGTTACTTCCTTAGGGCACCATTTCTGTGTTGTATTCATCTCCCTCCTCTCTTTCTCTTTACCAACAAGTTTCCTGAAGAGGATATTTGACAACTAGCTTGCTCCTACAGATTCTATAAATGCTGAATAGCATCAGTGTTGCTGGACAGAAAATTCAACCACTGGAATAAAATTTTAGCAGCTTAAGAATGTCATGGCTTCAGGTCATGGGGTTGTATCCAAAATAATGCTTGGAGGTGGCGCTGCCCTGCTACTGGTTAAGTGCTCTACCAGTGGTTGTGCAAGAAGAATCAAAATACTGGATTTCACACTTGCACATGAATGAAAACAAGTACTGTAGTATGGCTTAAATTAAAAGCTCACTGACAATTTGCAGTTCCCAAGTGCCCATGATACAATTGTATTACAGTGAAGATACATGTAACTTTTTAGAATTGTGATGCCATACATGGTTCTGATTGGCTGCCTGTTGTGATGTCACCAAGAAGCCTCCCCCAAACTGTCATTTTGCACTGTTTAAAACATTTCCTTTAGGTAACAAACATATCGATAAACACATGAATGTTTACATAGTGCTTTTAAAAATAAAAATGTGAGCATACCATCTGAAGCATGGGGCAAATTTGACAGCTGAATGAGCATTTGATTCACTAGTATGCCTGTCTGTCATTGAATGTGAAACTGGGCTGACCCAGCATCTGAAGGAATTGGTGGGAGGTCTGATTTATGTTATTATATCTTTCTTAACCTACTATATATATTGTTTTATGGCCTGATGTTTTTTGTGCCCACTATAGTATAAAAACACATGATCATGATCCATTGCAGAAATAAGTACACTTAAAATTATGTGTTTACCTTCTATCCTGGATTGTAAGTACAGTAATACCTTGGATTGCAAGTAACTTGGTTTGAGAGCGTTTTGCAAGACAAGCACATTTTTAAATATTTATTTTTAAAAAATTGACTTGATATACAAGCGACGTCTTGCAATACAAGTACTGTAGTATGGCTTAAATTAAAAATCTCTGTACAAATTTTTTTGGGGGAATTTCGTTTTGATATAAGAGTGTTTTGGATTACAAGCAAGTTTCCGGAACGAATTATGCTCTCAATCCAAGGCATGACTGTACTGTAAAAATTTGGATGACTGAAAACAGAGCCTTCTACATACCTCTTAGGACAGTAAAGCTCCACTGGATTCCCATCATTCAGTGCACTATCAGACTGCACTTGGTATGTAATGTGTGAATTGTAGCATTGATCATATATACTAATAGCGAACTCAATTCTCCAAGTTACAGTCCTTATGTAAGCAAAATGGCACCATACACACATGAAGGGGAGGTATTGGCATGCTTGGGGAAGGCTGAGGTTTGCAGAAGTACAAAAACAGTTCAGAAAATTAAACCTGACTGATTTATTATGAATAAAGTATTATTATGGTTTATTGACGATTTACCCATTTGGCAGTGTGTGCAGTGTGCCTGTGTTTGGTGTTTCTCAGCTCAAGATTGTTCACCCTTCCCCACTCTAGCCTGTTTTGTAATCATGTGTGATCATTTCAAGATGTGCAGTCTGATCCTATTCATGTTCACCCAGAGGTAAGTCCCACAGTGCACCATGCGGCCTAAGTTCTCAATAGCGTCCCTCAAAACCAGCCTTTGCTTTACAACAGGGGTCCTCAAACTTTTTACACGGGGGGCCAGTTCATTGTCCCTCAGCCTGTTGGGGGGCTGGACTCACTGGGACTCCCCTGTGCCGCCTCCTTCATGCTGCCCCCCCCGCCGCTGGTGCAGGACCCCCCCTACTGCCACCGCTGCCGGACCCCCCCGCAGCCATCCCCCGCCCCCCGCTGCCGCCACCACAGGACCACCGTGCTGCCGCCGCAGGACCCCCCCCCCGCGCTGTCCCCCACTGCCGCTGCAGGGCCCCCCGCCGCCACAGCCTCCGCTCAAGGCCACCGCCACCGCTCCATCGCATCCATCCTGGACTCCGCCCGCGCTCAGTTTTGAAAAACAGCGCAGGCAGGGTCCAGGATAGACGCAACGGAGCAGGGTCCCGTCGCGTCACTTCCGCCGTGCTGGAAGTGATGTGACGGGACCAGCGGGCGGCAAGGCGGATGAGGTAAAGCCCCCCCGCCACTTCCCGCCCACCCACCCACCCACCGTAACCCGCCGCTTCCCACCCACCCACCGTAACCCGCTGCTTCCCACCCACCCACCGTAACCCGCCGCTTCCCACCCACCCACCCACCATAACCCGCCGCTTCCCGCCCACCCACCCACCGTAACCCGCCGCTGCCCGCCCACCGTAACCCACCCACCGTACCCTGGTGACGCACCGGAAGTGACGCGACGGGACCAGCGGGCGGCGAGGCGATAAAGTAAAGCCTGTCCACGCCCCGCTACTGGCTAAGCCGCCCCTCCTCCCCTTCTCCCCCCCCCGCAGGAGATGCAGGGCGGCAGGCAGGCAGGCGGCCCGGCAGGCGGCCCATGCCCCCCCGCCAGCTCAGCCTCCCCTCTTCCCTCACAACTCTAGATCGGCCGCCGGGCTGGATGAAAAGACCCGGCGGACCAGATGTGGCCTGCGGGCCGTAGTTTGAAGACCCCTGCTTTACAACAAATATAAGTCTGCCTTTTTCAAATTCTGAAATGACACATACGGTACTTCTAGACAGAGGGCTCCTAGCATTACAGATCAAAAGGCATTGCTCCCCTATTCCACCTTTTTCTCCTTAATGGATTTTTGGGGGGGCTAAGAAAAAAAGATGGAAGAATTGCTGGGGAAACATGGGAGGATTACAAATGGAAGAAGGTGACATCTGGACCCCATGCAAAATTCCATGAATGAATGAGGCAAGCCGCTTCTTATTATTATTATTATTATTATTATTATTATTATTATTATTATTATTATTCCGCCCAACAGCCGAAGCTCTCTGCAAGTTTGCAAAATAAATGCCTTATCTGGAAGTATCTATACTTCCAGTAGTATTCATGCCCGGTCTTCTGGGAGCTGGAAGTTTTTATAGTTAACAGTTTGCTCCTTCAGCTGAGAAGGGTATGTTTGTTATTTGTAAAGATAATGTTTTATATCAGTTTAGCAAGCCTATTTAATCTGCAATTAAATACGTGTAATTAAACAGCCTTTTGTGATGATTTTGTGAACTTTCTTGACAGAGTGCCAAAAACAACGGAAAGAAAGGGAGAACAAGTCTGTTATTACTTATGCTAAAGGTGATGTGATAAATGGGTTTTTATGTGCTGCAGGTTAAATTGTGCAGTTTAAATATGGCTGTAAATAGCTCTGCCAAGGTCACTTTATCGCCACTGTCCAACAGATGAAGTTGGCATAAAAGTGTCCAGTAATTTACACTGCATATGAATTCTAGTAATTCTCCCTCTGAAAGCTTCCAAGCATCTCTCCTGTAAGGCTAATAGATTTAAAAGATGGTGCTGATGGAGTAATCAAATTATTAAAATAGGGGGCAATATGAAGTACTGACCTAATGCGTAATACCAGAACAAGCTTTTGCTATGTAGAAATGACAGTGAGAATATATGCTGCTATATGATTGGGTTTTGTTTTTTTTTTAAAAAAAAAATCAAATCACAGTATTTTACATCCTATAACATCTCTTTCTATTAAAACCTAGATTCCCATGTGATTTAGCTATGGGTAGACTTTATGTACTGCTGGTCCACTTCCTTGGCAGATGTAATGACATGAAGTGACAATCATTTTTATGGCTCCAGCCATATGGGACATGTGGGGAGCCAAACATTACCATGCCCCTCCCAACTTCCTTGGATGAACAAATAGTTCCAAGAGTGTATGATAACCCAGCCTATGAATGATCAGCTCTCTATATAGTTAGATCCACTAGAGGAAATATGGCACCACACATTTCCGGTCATGTGATTCTATCCTGTGGCTCTCCTATTCATTGTTCCAACTTTTTAAATGTATTTACAAATAATTTATTAACTTTAGAAATCTGAGTTATTAGGTGAGGGTCTTCAGCTGATTCCAGATGTGCATGCTCATTTTCAACTCTACTAAGAGAATAACCATGTACACAATACCAGCTCCAGGTTTTGGAGGACCTTTGGGAAAGGCACCCTCAATGGACCCCCTCCCTCAGTGAGTCTAGCTTCTCAGTCACCACCATTGTCACCAGCTGCTCTTGCTCCTTCCCCTCTTTCTGCGGTATTGCAGTATTGCTACCACTTCCTACTGAAATCTTTAAAGAAGGGGCCCCCGAACTTGTACAACATCTTCATAAACTCATCGAAAAAATCTGGATAAGAGAAGAGATCCCAGAAGACTTCAAGGATGCCATAATTATCACCCTCTTTAAGAAAGGTGATAGAACAGACTGTGGAAACTATAGGGGCATCTCTCTCTTAGCTACCACAGGTAAAATATTTGCCAGGATTCTCGCAAACCGTCTTCTATCTATTTCAGAAGAGATCCTCCCTGAAACTCAATATGGTTTCCGCCCCTCTAGAGGGACAGTAGACATGATTTTTACTGCACGTCAGCTCCAAGAAAAATGCCGGGAGCAAAATCAACCCCTTTATATGGCATTTATTGATCTTGCTAAGGCCTTTGATACTGTAGACCGAACAGCTCTCTGGACTATCCTTATGAAAATTGGATGCCCCAATAAATTTGTGAATATCTTGCGACTTCTCCATGACAACATGACGGCTACGGTCTTGGACAACAATGGCTCTCATGGTGCTCCATTTAAAGTGGGATCAGGTGTTAAACAGGGATGTGTTATTGCCCCAACATTATTTGCTAATTTCGCCATGATTTTACATCTTGTCGAGGGGAAACTTCCCACTGGTGTGGGAATTATATATCGAACAGATGGAAAGCTTTTTAATCTCAGCAGGCTGAAAGCAAAAAGTAAGGTAATTACAACCTCCATTGTGGAACTTCAGTATGCTGATGATAATGTGGTCTCCGCACATTCAGAGGATGATCTCCAAACTATCCTAAATGCTTATGCAGAAGCATACGGAAAACTTGGTCTCTCACTTAACATCAAAAAAACCAAAGTGCTTCATCAGCAAGTGCAAGCTAACCCTTTGGTGATGCCATCTATCCAGCTTGGCAGGAGAACACTGGAAAATGTCGATCATTTTCTCTATCTTGGCAGCTATCTTTCTGTTACAGCTAACATCGACAGTGAAATCCAGCATTGTCTGAAAAATCCAGCATCGTCTGAGCTCCGCTAGTGCCGCGTTTTCTCGAATGAAACGTAGTGTTCGAGGATCGGGATATTTGTAAGAAGACCAAAACACTGGTTTATGAAGCCATTGTATTACCAACTTTATTGTATGCCTGTGAAACATGGACTATCTATAAACGTCACCTCCAACTCCTTGAAAGATTTCATCAACGTTGCCTCCGGAAAATCCTGCGAATTACTTGGGAAGATAGGCGGACAAATGTCAGTGTACTGGAAGAAGCAAAGACTACTAGCATTGAAAAAATTATCCTTCAACACCAACTTCAGTGGACCGGTCATGTTGTTCGAATGCCTGACTGCCGTCTCCCAAAGCAGTTACTTTATTCCCAACTCAAGGATGGAAAGCGGAATATCGGTGGTCAATATAAGAGGTTTAAAGATGTTCTTAAGGCTAATCTAAAAAAATGCAATATAAACATCAAAAACTGGGAAGCTCTGGCCCATGAACGATCTAACTGGAGGTTGGCCTTCCACAAAGGTTCCATGGACTTTGAAGAAGCCCGAGTGCAAGGTGAAAGGGAGAAACGTGCTAAGCGAAAAGCACGTCAAACGAATCCTTTACAGGACCATCTTCCATCTGGTAACCTGTGTCCTCACTGTGGGAAGCTGTGTGGATCTAGAATTGGCCTCCACAGTCACTTACGAACCCATCGCTAGAGTCTACACAATTTTCTTTAGGATTTTCCTCCTTTTAAAATCACCTTTTTGTAAATTTTTATCCTGGAAGACAATCTTACTTGGTCACGAGTGATCGCCTGACTGACTGACTGACCACTTGCTTGCTTGACATGCAGAGTGCTAGTGAGCAAGTAGACAGTGGCATATACTGCTCCTCCTCCTTTTCACCACCGCCGCAGCTGTCTAGCCAGGGGTTGCAGGTTGCAATAGTGAATAGGAGGAACAACTCCAGGGGGTTCTTGTCAGTGGGCCCCTGCTGGAGCATGGGCCCTTGGTAGGTGCCCAACCATATCTGTCCAAGACACCAGCCCTGCATATACATAACTTCTCTTCTCCCCACTCCACAAAATCACCACCATCAGAGGATTTTGCTTATGACCAATATTGCATTTCAATCAGCACCTTCGTGCTGCTCTCCTATTTCTTGACAAGTGCACAACCATGATAATTATAGCTCAAGTGCACACCAAACATCAGAACCAAAACTCCAGAACTTGTACCTGTATTTCTCCCCTGCCCCACTGCCCAAAGCATGGTACAGCAGTATAAGGCAAGGAGGCTTTCAGGTTGAGTCTGGTTATGGAGAGGCAAGATATTGTTATGCCCACTAAGAGGCAAAGCAATGGAAGCTACAAGGGAAGATATTCACATTCTGCAAAGGAATGTAAAATAATGATAGATGGTTCCTGGGATATAAGACCCAGACACAAAATGGTTATTCAGTGGCAGCTATGCAAATCACTGGTCACCCTGAGGTCCCTGTCAGCCATGAGGAAGGATAGAAATGTTTTTTGTGGGTTTTGTTTAAAAATCAATCAGTGTCACTATATAGTTTATATCCATCTATAGGATTGGAGTGCCAGATTTAAATATCAGAATTGTGGAACTCCATCCTCTATGTAGTATACTTTATCTGTGTGAAAGCACCATTTACATTTATTCTAGCTAATCAATAACATTCTAGGAAAGGTTTTCCATATGGTTAATGTTTGGCTGAAGAACTGAATCCATAGCTTAGCCTTATAGCTCTAGTTACTGACTTGTAAATTGGGAAGGAGTTTTTTAAAAAATAAAACAAAACAAAACTGAGGAAAGGAAATCATGTATTCAGTATCGATTTGCAGAAACACTTCATGTTATTTTGAACAGGAGGAAGCTATATATACCATATGCTGTTTATCTTGGGTAGGTAGGCATGGTTCTGAAATTATCTTCTTAATTTTGGAATACTCTGTTATTTGGCTTTGTTTATGAAGTGGAACCAATGCATTAGGAATTTCCAATGTTCCTTTTTTAAATTTCCAAATTTTGTACAGAGCATTGTGCACGCACAGCATGCTGCAGTTTTGTGTTCCTTCAGTTTATTTATGTCTCCTTTTTCTATGTAACTGATAAAACACTGCAACAAAAGAAGAAGCAATCCTGTATGCATGCTTGCATCAAGATTTTTTGAGCAGTGTTTTACTGATGCACATGTGCACTTGTCTAAATTGAAAAGCACCGTCAGTAAGCACTCTTCGTGTAATTGTGGGCCAAACTAAACATTCTCCTAATCACTCATACTGGAGCTATTTGTGATTGTTTTCCCTATTCTTCTGCGAGCGCACACAGATGCAATTTGGATTGGGACCATGGTACTTTGAGAGAGGAATGTTTAAGCTCTCCCCTCACCTGTTTCCCCCCAAATTCCACACACCCCACAGGGTATTTTTTTTAAAGGAATAAAATCTACATTAAAATCAATCAAGGCCTCCCCCCACCTTTTTAACCCCCACCCCCATCCCACAACAGGGTGGAATTTCAGGACAAAAATAGGTGGAGGGGAAGCAACATAAGCCCTCCTTTCCTGAAGTGCCATTGTCCCAGTCTGAATGGGGGTGGCACACACTTGCAGGAGAATGTGGAAAATAATCACACATAACTCCACTATGCATGATTAGGAGAACCTTTAGTTTGGCCCTCTGTGTGTGATTTTTACCAGTGTACAGGTGGACATAATAGAGAATAAGACCATCAGTGTCTTCACTAATCATCACAAGTCATGCTGACTATATATTACTTCCAGTATCAGAGACAGTGTGCCTCTCAATACCCGTTGCTGGAAACAGGTACTGAGCAGGAGGGTGCTATTCAATCTTTCAGCAGGGCTGGTGGAATGGCCCTGCTTCCTACTCTCATCTCCCTCAGCACAGCCTGCTGGAATGGTTGCTAGTGGTGAGGAGGAGTGGTGATGTTCAGCAGGACTGGTGGAATGGCCCTGCTTCCCCTCTCATTTCCCTCTGCACAACCATTATCCTTTCCAGTAGAATTGGCCTACTCATCACTCTTGCCTCTACCCTAATATCAAAGGCTTTCACAGATAAGCTATTTCATCCTACTCTTGTATGTATATGGTCTTGGAGACAAGCTCCCATAGAGGAGTTGGCTGTTAGATGACAATCTAGATATGTACAAAGATCTCATTCCTGTTCACAAACCATGCATTCTTGCATTCATCATGTTCAGAAATTTTGAAAATGCACACTTGTGTACATGCACACATGCACATTCCCCCCCCCCCCATCTGCATTTTCATGCATTAGTGTATGGTGGGAAATGTGCATTTTCCCCAATCAAAAATGCACATTTTTCCCGATCAGAAAGAAAAAGATGCTCACATTTGGGAATGCAAACAAGATGAAATGAACTTTGAGGAGGAATTTGGAGGACCTCAGTGAGCTCGAACATTGCTTGTTCACCCAATCCATTGTTTTGAATATATGCATATTAATTGGGACTAGCTTTCATGCAAAGTCTCATTAAAAGCATATAACAAGGGAAATATTACTAGACCTATTAATTTTCCAATATCTCTAACTGATTTCATATAATTCTTCAACCAGTGAAAGTTTAATTTTTAAATGGATTATCTTGACAGGTTCCATGTTCATTTAATTGTGTATGGAACAATAATAATGATGTCTGATAATCAGCCTTTTAGTATCTGAAAATATTACTGTTGCAGCGTTTGGCCCTGAAATTAGTATGTTGTAAGTATAACTGGAAGAACCTTAATAAATGTAAAAATGCAGTTATAAAGATATAACAAGGTGCTGCTGTGACTCTTTTTCCAAAGAAATAATCTGGCATTTAAGTTTGCCTCAAGATACAGAAGCTTAAAGGCTACTGTAGCACCTTGAACTCCTAGTAATTTGTCTTTCACTATGACTGCACAAGATAAATGTGTTTTATATAATTGAAACTACACTAACTTTAGCTCAGGAACAGTACTGGACCCCCCCCCCCCCCCAGGAGAGCTTTTCCTCATTTAATCAGGTTTTAAAATATACAGGTTTAATCAGGTTTGGTTTTTTTTAATAATAATAAAAACACACAGAACAGGTCTGTTTCCTGCCCTGAGATTTTTGGATGTTTTGATAAGCATCTTACATTTGGCACTCCCTTTATAAGCAACCTTTTACGTATTGAACTTTACAAGGTGATTTCTTCAAAGTGGAAACCAAATTTAGAAACAAGGGTTCGTATAAATTCACCTTATTAATGAATAGTCCACTGCTAAGTTTCATAGATTTCATAGATCATAGAGCTGGAAGGAGCCTACAAGGCTATTGAGTCCAACCCCCTGCTTAATGCAGGAAACTAGTTGATGATTCAGCTGCTACTAATGCAGCACCCAAAGCATGGTAAATAGGTAAAAGCCTTGATGCTGCATACAGTGTGCGATTCTGATGCCCCTTATGATCTGACGCAATGGCTGGAACATAGAACATGCCTAATACCAGGTTAGATCAGTTGTCCATTTAGCTCAGCATCAGCTACTCTGACTAGTAGCTACTCTGACTAGTCCAGGGACTCAGGGCAGATGTCTTTCGCATTATCTGCTACTTGATCCTTTTAAAAGAAGATCCCAGGGACTGTACCTGGAAGTTCCTTCCGCATGCAAACCATGTGTTCTGTGGCTGAGTATGGAACCTCCTCAGGGGCCCTGCTCTGCCCTTCCCTCCAGCTAAACATTATCCAGGTGTGAATAAATCCTTTTATAATGATGACAGATTTGGTGGATTATTTATTTACTAACTTATTCTCAGCTCCCCGCTTGTGGCTGCTGGTTAGAGTAAATCTGGGGTGTAAAAATTGCCACCTGTAAGCTGCAGGCAGCCCTCTGAGCCCGGTCTGGTGGCCCATAGAAAACCCACAGAAAAAAAGAAAAAGTGCTGTAGGAACAGACCCTATAGTTCTTGTCATGAAAGCCTCATCCCTAGAGTATCCCTGGAATGTCCTAGGAAGCAGTGCTTGAAGGTTCCTGCCTTCTTCCTAGGATGCCCTAGATTTCTATGGCACGAACATAGAGTCTGTTTCTAGAGTATTTTTTCTTCTCCTTTTCCCACCTTTTCTTCCCAAGTTTTTTTCCTGGTGAGCTTGGGGGCTGTGTGTGTGTGTGCATGTGTGTGAGTCGTGTGTGTGTGTGTGTGTGTGTGTGTGCATGCATGCACACACACACATGTGCGGCCCCCGTCAGACACCCTTGGGGCTGAAAAGGTTGTGCACTCTTGGGATAGGTAGTACTAGGCTTAAGTCACTCAATGGTTGGTATAAGATCCAGTTTAAATGTGACAGGGGCATGGGCAAAAAGAACATACCCCTGTGGTGTTACGTGCACGTGGCATCTCCTTTAAATTGGGCTCCCTCAGCCCTTGTGTGTGCATTGTTGGCATGCCAAAGATCAGTCAGATGGGAGGGTGGTGAACACTGCCCTGGCATTCTAGCATTGTATGTGTGGTGACTGAGAGCCCAATTTAAACATGACCCAATGGGTGTGCAACACTACAAAAGTACATTCTTGCCCACACACATCAGGTTTAAATTGTACCAAAGGCAGCTTCATACCAGGGAATTTTGCCTGGTCCAGCTTTTCATGGGACAGTTCACAAAGAAAGCCACACTTGAAAGATCCTATCAAACGTTAATCAAAGTTGTGTCACGACTTTTCTACCTGTCCCCCATAGAGATGGGAGAATCAGCAAGGTTCAAGCTCATCAAAATTCTCCCAGTTCCACCTCAAAGCTCAGTCCACCTCACTCCCATTTTTTATTATGATTTGTTCTTCTTCTCATTTGAATGGAAAAGTTGGCATTTTGGAATGCATTTAAAAAACAAAAGAAAAAAAACTGCACACCCAAATCCTCACCTTCCCTGCCCCATAAGCTAAACCATAGAAAAGTGTTGTTGTTTTTTAAAGTGTGCATTTTCTGAACACAAACACAAGTTTGGGATCGTGCAAGCTACTCACCCCCCCCCCATGTGCTCATATTCACATTTGGGAGTGCAAACGGCAAATTAGAGTAAAAAACAAAATAAATGAAATTCTTGTACATCCCTACCGATGGATGATCCCCATGCAGCAGGTCCGGCACTACCACTAGGCCAACTAGGTGGCTGCCTAGGGTGCATGGCTAAAGGGGGCGCAGACCCACGCAGACACTCGCCCTTCTCTTCCTCCTCCTCCAGGAACAGAGCGCGGCCTGCGCTCCGCTTTCTGCGACGTGTGTATGGAAGAGGAGGAGGGAGATGGGAGCGAGCAAGCCTGATTTCCTGGTGGCAGCAGCGGCGGCAGCAGCGCACGAGGCGTCAGGCAGCCGGGGCTCGCTGCGCTTTGCACGGATCTGGGCAAAGAAGCCGAGGAGAGCGGCTGGGCGGGCATGGGGCAGCAGCAGCCGCGCCCATGAAGGCAGCTCCGTGCGGGGCCGCTCGCTTGGCGCCGAATCCCGAATGCCGCTCCGCCTCCTCCGGGCTCCCCCTCCCTCCCTCCCCCCCTCGTTCCTCCAGGCAGAATCCAATGGGACACCACAGGAGCAACAAGCCCCCTGTCCCTCCCTGCCATGATGCAGAGCTGTTTTTGGCTCACCGCAGCTTTTTTGTCACTTTAATTTTTTTGTGGGGGGAGATCGCTGTTTCAGCAGCCAAGACCTTGGATAGCTACTGCCAGGTAGAGTAGCTCGCCTCTGTCCGCCAGGGCGCAGCTGGAGCAGCTGGTGGCTGCTGATCCACCTCAGCTTGGCGCCTCTTCTCACCTTCCTCCCTTCCCGGGCCGCGGAGGCCGGCGGCAGCAGCAGCAGCAGCAGGAGGAGGAAGCTCGCTCGCTCGGCCGACTCTTCCTCGCCGCCGCCAGGACTGCCGCCGCCGAGGGAGGGAGGGCTCAAGTGGGAAGGAGGGGGGCGCTAAATATTTTATTTTGCCTAGGGCACCAAACTGCCTTGCACCGGCCCTGCCATGCAGAAGTGAGAAAAGCGGCACATTGTTGACACCTGATCAAGAACTCTGTCCTCTGTAACTTACATCTGATTTCCCTAAGCACCACCACAATGGGACAAGTTGCATGAGTGGTTGAGGCTGCCGTCCCTTCCTCTAAGCTGCTGACAGTGCATCCTCTCATAAAACCTTCTGATCCATAAAACTAGCTGCCAAATTGTTGTATATTTGTGACTCTGTGACAGAGTGTGGGGGGCACAGCTCAGTGGTAGAGCACATGCTTTGTATGCAGAAGCTCCCAGGTTCAATCTCCAGCATCTTCAGGAAGGGCTGGAAAAACTCCTGCCTGAAATCCAAAAGAGCCACTGCCAGTCACTGTCAACAATACTGGGCTGGATGGACCAATAGTCTGATGCCGTATAAGGCCATTCCCTATGTTTCTAGAGAGAGAGCCAAGAGATGCACTGGCCCTAATTTTATTCCAATATCAACCTCATTATTTTCCATTTATTGTGAATCATCATCCATGATGATGTTTAAACAAACATTCATCCAATTTTTAAAGCCTGTTCTTCAGCTCATGAGGAGAGCATCTTAAACAGCAATAATGTCTGTTATCTACATTGACGTCTGATATACTAACTTGCTAAGAGTGTTTCAACAGTTGGCCACCTTAATCCCAGAAATTCATTATCCAACATCTGTTTTAGGAGGCAGTTTGCAATATCCAAAAGGGTGACCATGCCATCATTTCCATCAGAGTAATATATTAAATTTTCCACCTCAGCACTTGCTGTTAAATAGCTAGCAATTCAAATCACGGAGCTATACAGTATTCAGGAGGGGGAGATAGAATGAATGAAAGCAGCAGGTTCTCCCATAAAGCTGTTAAGTTAGTGTACCAATTTTCATCCAAGCATGACAAAGGCATTACTTATTCGTGAATAAAGGACTTCCCTTTGTGTTTTTATTCACTTCTTGAAAAATCCCAGACTCCACTCATTTGTCCATCCTCCCATTCTACCCTGGACACCATCCCAGTTAATGTGCATATCAAGCTACCGATAGACGGTGCAGGAATTGGAGTGTGATGCCATTAGGGAAGTGCAAATTAGCAACACTCAATCTCATCGAGCGTCTCCAATTTGCACTGCAAACCTTGTTCTGAGTTGATTCCATATAGGTTGCTGAGATTCCCCACCACCACCACCCTGCACAGAAATTTGTGTGTATTTCGGTGCACATTTTTCAAAATGCACAAATGCATGTGCATATTTTTCAGTTGTACACATTTTTCTCCCAATTGACTAAAGTGTAGCATGTGCAAGATCAAACTGTTCAGAATTTTTTCTGCACATTTCCCAAACATGCACATTTTTCGAATGTATTTCTTGTAGTTGTTGCCCAAATCACGCTGCAAGCACAAAAATGTACAGATTTATGACCACAGATTGCATTCATGTCTGTGTTTGGTTCCAGAAGGTGCAAATTGGACAAATTCTGGTAAAACAAAATGCAACATCCCTAGCTGCCATCTATGCTGGCGATAGCAAGGCCTTTTGTTAAGGGCCGGAGAGAATTCTCAGTACTTCAGCGGGGAGCTTAAGGAGTTAGATAGATCTTTGCAAATTCCTATATGAAATTACCTGATCTGCACCTTTTGGACTAATGCACAGATTGGAAATTAACTATCTACCATATTTTGGACTCCTCTGAATGTTACAATCTGTTTAAACATATCAGTATGTATTTTGAGAGAAAACACACCTTTAAATATTATTTAAATAGGTATTTTGAGGGTCATTTTTAAAAATGTGGCAACAGAATGGAATTGTGAGTGAAAAATATGTGAAACTGACACTGGCTGGAAATAGATTCATCCACCCCTACTCCACACCTCCTCTACAGTTCCCAGCATTCTTTGAGGGGAGCCACGTAAAGCCAGTTGAGACTATCAGAGGGAGAGGAAGCAGCACTCAGGCACTGCTCCACCGTGCCTGGATACAGCTCCAGGTGAGAGCCCCCTCCCTCCTGCCATCAACTGTTACTGCTGAGGGCATCAGAGGGAGAGGAAGCAGCAGGCCTTCCACTGTGGCCATGTCCTGCTGAACTTTGCAGCTAAGAATCTAGAGCCTGAATTTGCTTTTTTCCTTCTCCCTCCCAATCCCCTTTCCTTTTGTGTCATGTTTTTAGATTGTAAGCCTGCAGGCAGGGACTGCCTTAAGAAATATCATTGCAAGCTGCCTTGGGAGCCTTTTTGGCTAAAGGGCTGTCAAGGTTCCACTACTGCAGGGACCCCTTGATCTGCCTTTGGGAGATCTCTGCCTCTTCCCAAAGTCTCTCCCTCTCTAGGTTATCAAGTCCTTTGCCTGCTTCCAGTAACGTGGGTGTAGGCTGTAGACGTGGTGAATAAGTCACTCCAAACTCCAGGGTAAACAACAACACTTTACTATTAATATTAGGGTTTTTACTTAATAGAGTGGTTATAATCCAAAAGCAAGTATGATAAAATAAAACAAACAAACAAACAAACAATCCAATGTTCTCTAGTTAACTTCAGACTACCTATTTCCTATGCAACCAGTTTCTCTTTCTCTTTCTCTCCTTCTCTCTGCTGTTTCTGTGCTTCTGCTTCTAGCTCTCTCCCAGCACACACTGCTTGCTAGCTGGCCACACCCCACATATATAGCCTTCCCAGGAATGGAAGGTTACAATCATGTGACCTTGAATAGGAGATCTAATTCTTAACTTCTATTGGGTAACTTAAAACTCTCAAACTCCCCCTCCCCTCCAAGTGTTTGGTCCTTCAGGCTTCACTACTCTAGGGAAGTGTTTGGGCCTTCAGGCTTCAACAAACTCAAGCCTGAGTAGGCCTCAATCCCTCACAAGGGCAGAGTAAAAATGCTATAGAATAAATAAATAAATAAATAAATCTGGCATATGTTTGTAGTACAGATAGGCTATCCATCAATATGCCAGTTACTCCAAAGAGATAATTTTGTTCTTAATCAAAAGGTCTTTGAGATATGATTCAAACTTATGCTGGGGATGGGAACTGAAGGCGGCTCCAGCCTTAGACCAGTAGCAGCCCCAAAGGAGGCCCCAAAAGGAAGGCTTCCAGCCTAAGCCTTCCAACATGAGAATGGTTTGCTTGCTCTAACATCCAGGGGTACGTCTACCATCCATTCTAATGAAACCTTTAAACCCATTATCCTGAAAGAGGTTCCTTCCTTTGATCCTCATCAATCCCACGAATCCCACCTGGCATTTTAAACCCCTTCTCTGGGTCTAGCATGGGAGCTAATTACCAACCTTCCAAGTAATTTAGCAGGATTCCTCTCACACTGTCTTGATCCCTGACACATTATATGATATTTGTCTGTTGGGTTTCATACCTGGACATGTCACAGACAGAGACTATACTGTACTTGCCATATTGGTTGATGATGTTATTCTAGCAGTGGATAAATATCCAAAGTTTATTTTGATCTTATTTTATTTATTTATTTATTTATTATATTTATACCCCGCCTTTTTTCCTGCAAGGAACCCAAGGCGGCTTACATAATCCTCTTCTCCATTTTATCCATCTTGGTTCACTGTGTCTGTTGATTCATCTTCTTCATCTGCACAATCTTGCCAAAGCCACCTCTCCCCACATCGTAGTCCTTCCGGTACTCATCTCGTACCTGGCCACCTGACTTTCCACGGCCAAATTGCCGCCCCTCCTCGAACCCCACATTACATTTCCCTAATGCTTTAGACAACACAGATCATGAGGTGCTTTGGCAATCTTGTCACTTGCAGGAAACATTACACATAATATGCCCCCCCCCCAGTACAACTTCATTACTAATGTGATTTCATTCTGATTTCAGATCCATAGCAGGATATCTTTATAATTTTTTTTCTTCCTTTTCTTCCTTCTTACCTTTGGGCTTTCATTTGTGTGGGTTAATTGACAACTTACACAAAATAATAATATTTATTTATGGAATTTGCCCACCCCTGCTCTACCTCTATAATCAGGCTCTTCTCCAACTTGTGATCCAATGAGATGAACAGCAACACACACACACACCACCCTCAATTATTGGAGCCACAGGAATGCACCAAAACCAGGGGAGGCTGCACTACATGCAGGTTTTTGAGGATCCATGGGCAAGACACCCTCAATGGGCCCCCTCCCTCAGTGAGTCTAGCTTCTCACCACCATTGTCTCCTGCTGCTATTGCTAGGGTTGTGTGAGAATTTTTCATGAACCGTTCAGCGAGAGCAAACTCAGGGTGGTGGTGGTGGTAGTGGTGGTGGGGAATCTCAGCAACCTATATGGAATCAACTCAGAACAAGGTTTGCAGCGCAAATTGGAGACGCTCGATGAGATTTAGTGTTGCTAATTTGCACTTCCCTAATGGCATCACACTCCAATTCCTGCACTATCCATCGGTAGCTTGATATGCACATTAACTGGGATGGTGTCCAGGGTAGAATGGGAGGGTGACATCCCTAGCTATTGCTCCTCATCCTCTTTCTCATCATTGCTACCACCTGCTTGCTTGAGAGGCAGAGAGGCAGTGAGCATGTAGGCAGTGTGGCATCTGCTGCTCCTCCTTCTCACCACCACCGTTGTCTGGGCCAGCGTGAGAGGCAGGTGAACAACAATAAGCAATAACAGGAGTAATTCCAGTTAGCTTGGTCAGTGGGCCCCAACCATGCCTACCCTTGACGCCGGCCCTAGATGCATGGCTGGTGGGCTGCATTCGGTTTGGTGGGTCACAAAGCTTGCTTTAAAAGGGTTGGGAATTGGATTATTTGAACAGTCAATCCATTTTCAGTGGGAACAGCAAAGAAAAAACAAAGAAGTATGCAAAATATCAAGAAGTGTATCAATGGATCAAAAAGGATATTCTGAAGTTGAACTATTTCATTTTGATAATTACAAACATTTATCATATGTGGCCTTTCTGGCATGTAATGAAACTGCAATCTTCTAAACCTGAAGAATGCAATTTTAGATTACAAAACTCACTTCAGCTCTTTCATTAATCTGGAAGGCAACATTAAATGAATCTATCATCACTATTACATGGGTAGTGCTAGAAAGGGAATATCCAGCTGCCTTTTTAAATGCAGCTGAGTGCAGAGCCTTTGCACTGGACTTGATATGATGCTCCAGGTGCCACAAATAACAAAGAGATTGCAAGTCAGATGAAGCTACATTACCAGGGTGGCTATTTATTTATTTATTTATTTTAAAAGTGACAGGAAATGGGGAACACCACCAGTTAATCAGTTAAAGCAGCTTAAGAGCCAAACGCCCTAACAATTTCTTTCCCTGGTGGAAGCACAATAAAGGTGGAGCTAGTCTTGCCTGCCTTGGCAGGGAGTTCCAGAGTCTGGGAGCAGCCACCAAGAAGGCCTTCTCTTGAGTTCTGGCCAAATGTGCCTCCAAATCTCCAATGGTGGTAGGACAGAGAGAAAGGATTCACCCGAAGATCTTAAAATCCAGGCAGGTTCATAAGGGAGAAGGCAGTTTTTCAAATAGGCAGGTCCCAAGTTGTATAAGGCTTTATAGGTCATAACCAGCACTTTGAATTGTGCCTGTAAAGAGATTGACAGCCAGTGAAGGAGTTGTAACAAGGGTGTCACATCATGCTGGCCCAAGTTAACAGCCTGACCACACAACCTTCTGGAGCAACTGAAGTTTTTGAAGTAAATGCACCATAGAATTTGGCATGAGCGATTGCCAAGCTGGATTCTATGCACAAGCTAAAAGACAAGTCTCTCTCCCTTGCTAGCTCCTGAAAGTGATCAGTCATGAAGGGTTCAAGGTAAATACTCCAATGTAGTTAGTTCACCCGGTAGAAAGAACTCAAGCATGTATAGGATTACTATGTAGAACACTTCTTTTTGTAAAGAGCTTTCAGCTGGTAGATTAAGTTTCATTATTGCTGCTGAGGTTTGGGCTATTTTTTCCTGAGCTTTTATTGTTTTATTTGGAAGGTTTTGATTGTTTTGATTTAATTTTGCTGTAAACTGCTTTGAAAACCTACTGTGGTGAATGGCAGTATACAGATGATGATGATGATGATGATGATGATGATGATGATGTCACACAAAAAGCAAAGATGATGTCACAAAAAGCAAGGATGTTTGTAAATGTAAATTTATGTGTCATCCCTATTTTCAAAGCTCAGTGCAGGGAGAAGGGCTGTAACTGAATGAATGTTAGATTTGACATGCACATTCAAGTACACTTCCTATTGATATCAATGCCATGCAGATAGACAGCAGCTGCATCAGAATGCACATTAGAATGTGGATGTTGTTTAACTGCAGTGCATTGCTTTGAATGAGCATCATGCTTGAATATACACTCCAGTGCAATTGCAGGTAGATCAGGGCATGCATATAATTCAAAAGCTTAGTAGGCTTGAACCCTTCTGCCTGCCCTGAGTTTTTAAAATGAGGAAAATAACATCTTCACATTTCAATGACACTTTCAAATTGAATGGAAAGAGAGGATCAGGGACAGAACAAACCTTGATGCTTTAACATTATAACACTGCAATATTATTATTTTTTTGGAGCATATCATTGTGTACACAATCAGATCAACATTCCATTTAGAAAATGGAAAGCATACATGTGTATAAGTGGAATGTTAGATTTAAAGCTCCACTTAACTTCCCACTCATTGCACACATGCGCTTTCCATTATCTAAAGGGAACCTAGGTACAATCATGCTCAAGATCACTTCCAATTGTGGTGGTTCAAGGTGCATGATAGTTCGTGTGCTAGAAGCAACAACAAATATATGAACAAATTTAAGAAGAGCAACTTGTGCATACACACTGGTCTCTTGATACTTTGTAAACTAAAAGCCAGAATAATAGCAGAGAGCAAATGCGTAGGTGCTGTTCTGCAGGACAAGGTATGTCAGAGCAGTTAGACCCAGAGGGATATTTGGAGATGGAGAAATTTGAAAGCATCCCTACTTGTTAAGGTCCCAGTTGCAGTTCTTAACACAACTGCATTCTACCTAACCTGAAACTAAGTCACCCTGCTGAAAATTGTTTAGAGATTGTGAATATAGGCCCTAAGTGTACTTGAATGGATTTGAGAGTTGGCACAGTAGGGGGGGGGGGAATGTGTGGAAGGTGACACTTCACTGATCACTGCAAGAAGGAAGATCTTAGTTTCCTCCATGCAAGTTAAATATTTAAGTATATATCATTGAGTGTTGCGATGTTAAACCAATAGTCTTTCATGTAATAGCCACAAGATGAATGGGTTTTATATGCATGCTGTGAAGAACAAATGACTTTGCAAAACTGGATTTCATTTTCACATTTCAAATGATAAGAGAATCAATCTAACTGGACCATGTAATGAAAGGTTTATAAGAATGAATCATGCTTTTAACTGAGCTTTTTCCAACATACCTATTTGTAGTCATTTCTTTCATCACGGAGATCAATATGGTCATTCTGAATCAGTGCAGCTGCGATTAAGTTAAAATTCCAGAAGCTGCACCTTAAATGGCTACATAAGGATCATAGTGTAAAATGTTAAGATACCCAAATGCTTTCTCTTTCAGACATCTCAATCAGCTGTGTTATTCCCAAAAAGACAATTATTGTATATGCTTTTATGTATATGCATGCATCCCATTGCAGTAGCATCTGTTCTTAGCTCTATCCAGAAGAGCTCTAAACTGACAGTATTCTAATCTTCCTAGATGAAATGCCATGTTTTCCGGACCCACATGTGTAATGTATATGCGTAGTCTCTCCACTATCTCCAGTTGCCCATCTGCTTGGGTGGCACTACGCCGACTCATAGATTGGCTTGATTATCTCACTAGAGCATAGGTGCCAGGCAATGATGGATTTAGATGGGCAGCCCACAGAGCACCATAAGTGACAAGTTGATTGCCAAAATTCCCTGCTCTGTGGCATTCATGTCTCGACACTCTTTTATTTTTCACTTCATCATGTCTATTTGCAATTTTGTGAGGATGTTGTGTGTGCCCAGAGGTGAAATTCTAATTCAAGAAGGAGGAAGGCCACCACAGATTATATGAGGCTACTACCACTATCAATCTACTATACTTCAGACTAGTTCAATGTGCCACAAGCACAAAACAAGAACTGGGAATATGTGCTGCACCAATAAATCAAGCCTATGATCTCATCCACGGACTATACATCAAGTCATAAAGCATATATAACATGCATATATGTAGCATATTATCAAGGAATTAAGCATTTGTAACATTTTTCTAACCTATTTTAGGAGAGGTTATGTGGATGAAGCTGGAGTGGAGCTGGTGGGAGAAACTTTGGCTAAAGGATGGGGCTGTGTAACTCAATGATGGAAAACAAGTTTGGCATGCCAAAGGCCCAACATTTATTCCCTGGTATCTCCTGACAGAGTTGGGAAAGACTCTTGTTTGAATCCCTGTAGAGCCAATGGCTCAGTTTGCATGACACATGAAACAACCCTTGCCTAGCCCTACTACAAAACAAAGGTTATGCAAGGGCTATTTAACCTTCAAATAGCCCATGGTGGCTGGATTCGCATGACACAGCAACCCTCCGGTTGCTCCAATCAGGGGTTGCATATCAGATGTCACCTGCATGTGCCATGGCTCATCAGGGGTTGAACAACCCCTAATGAGCCCGGCAGTGTTGTGCAAACTGAGTGCCTGTTAGTGCAACACTGAGCTAGATAAATCAGTGGTCTGACTCAGAATAAGACAGCTTCATATGATCATATATATAGTATGGTCAGATACAGGGTGAGTTGAAGAAAGGTATAGTGTAGGGTGGCCACTTACACATTGCCAAAAAAGAGGAAATGGACCACCAAAACAGAGGACACAGATTTGCATAACACTTGCATATATGTTATATGTATAGATGGCAAATTTTGAATTAATTGATATAATTGAAATAGAAATATAATACATCTTGCTATAGTGGAGAAGACTGTGTCCAGGTGACTTATGTGCCTGCCTGTTCAATCTACTATCCAGATGCTAATGGCCCGTGATCTCCCTCCTTGTGGTTCTTTGGCTTCAAACCAGACTTGGACTGGACAGCCCATCAAATAGAAAACATCTTCAAATAGAGGACTCTCCTCTAACAGCTTTCCAGAATAGAAGACTGGAGGACTCTATAGAGCAGGACATCTGGCCACCCTAGTATACAGAAAGGAGCTTGGCAGAATGGATGAGGATGGCTATGCCAGTGTGAGAGCCAGTGTGGCGTAGTGGTGAGAGTGTTGGACTGGGACTCAGGAGATCTGGGTTCTAGTCCCCGCTTGGCCATGAAACTCACTGGGTGACTTTGGGCCAGTCACTGACTCTCAGCCTAACCTACTTCACAGGGTTGTTGTGAGGATAAAATGGAGAGGAGGAGGAGGAGGAGGAGGCTTATGTAAGCCGCCTTGGGTTCCTTGCAGGAAAAAAGGCGGGGTATAAATATAATAAATAAATAAATATGCGGGGGGTGGAAGAAGAGAAGCTACATGCATATTCCAAGTAGTTTATAACCAAGTGACATCCAGGTTTAATAGACAAGATGCTGTTTGCTGAATATTTTAAGGAAAACCAGCATTTTGTTTTCAATCTAGTATATTGTTTGCAGCAGCACAATACATCTTAATTGTGCCAGAACAATGGCAATACATGCCATTATCTAGACAGTTTGCAGGCTCAATGAGAATGCCTTCCAGGTAGCACAAGCCCAGAAATGTCTACTGGCAGAGTGCAGAGAGACATAAACCCTGACCATGCATGCCTCTTTCTGAGGTTAAACGATGGCTGAGGGAAATGTGTCAGCTTGCCACAGTCAACACGAACCCAAATATAGATACCATTTTTCTCTCTGAGTATGTACAGTTAAATCTGTCTGGCATCATCAGCCAGTGGCTGGGTAGGGGCAGATGTTTACAATACAAAGGGAGAGAGGGGGGAAGGTCTCCTCAATAGTTGAAGAGGGATTACTACTACAGTGCCTCTCTGCATGCTTTTGTGTTGTACTGACAGCATTTAAGATATTCTTCAAACCAAGCCCCAAAGTCCCATTCATGTCTTTTTTATGTGAAATGTTCTATCTAGTTGGTATCTAACAATGGAACAATTAAATAGGATTTATAAAACAAATCATTGCAAATATCACCTCCTAGATGTGATATTTTTTTCCCCCATACAAGGTGGCTCTGCCCAGCTAATCATAAATATTGGGCAAAGTAATTGATGAGATGACTGACCTAGCATGGTATTACTGAGTATTTTCTCTGATTTGCTGCATACCAATAATAATGCTTTAATTGGAAACCTGTTGCTGCCAAAATTATGAATGCTAAAAACTAGGCATCTAGGAGTACTAGGAGATAAGTTAATTGCTTTAGTAAGATGTGTTAAGTAGCAATGAGACCATATCAGAGTGGTGGTCTCCATTTATATTTTTTATTTTATTTATTACCTTTCTATACCACCCAGTAGCCAAAAATCTCTGGGCAGTTCACAAAAATTAAAACCTTAAAATAATTTTATTCCCCCCAAAATTGTGCAAAAAAAAAATATATCTCTTAATTGGATGGTTGCTTTAACATTTGTTGTGTTGTATTATATAATCTTTTGTGTTGTCTTTTCAATAATGCTGCTGTCTAGTTGTCTCTCATATCCTGGTGGTGCCTCCAAAGCCCTGTGCTTAGATGCCCCAAATCGGCCGCCTATGCTTTAAAGAGCGAGAGGAGTGCAGAGGCAACCTTCACCTCTGCGCTCCTCTTGCCCTCCATAGGATGCCCATAATCCTCCAAATTCAGAGGGTTATGGGCATCCCCATAGCATTGCACCCTTAGTCTATTTCTTAGATTGCATGAAATACTTGCAACAAACCTGTGACACTGCTTAAAGATGGAAAATCCAAAGTGAATCCAGGTATCAGGCTCAAATAGCTCCTCAACTTGCTTAATCTGACCTCACAGAGGCCTCAAATATTCCACAGTTTAAGATATTTCTATGCTTTGAAATATTCCACAACTCAGAGTATTTCTATGCTGCATCCACAGTGGCGTGCAAAATCATTAAAACTGGATCCACCAATATACCAGTAACATATAAAGCAACAGAGAAAAATAATGTCCCCAATATTTAAGTGCTCATACGCTTGACAGGTGTCACATTTTTCACTTTCTCCCTGTAATGTTATGATGGAAAAAGTTGCATCTCCAAAAGAGCCAGCATCTGTAGGATTGTGGGTAATCCATTCCTGGTTTCAGCAGAATTTATGGACTGTTCTTTAAAGATTCTGATGACACTGTGTACTCATCTGATCAGCCATGTAATGATATCATTACACATGTGTGAAGTTTTGGATTACATCATATCTGCCAGAAAAATCATAGATTAAATAATCTCTCCCAGATTAAAACAAACAAGTCTATCCCTGTTTTCAAGAATTTGATGTCAAGAAGAACTTGAAACTTTTTGTTGTCAAACGTTACAGTTCCAAAATGCTTTTCACTGCTTTCTATGCCAACTGATTTCCCCCTTGTATTCCCCTGCTTTCTCTTGGGCCACCGTCCTGAATGAATGAGCTGATCCTAAATTCTAGGACTGTGCATTTGGATAAGGTTTTCATGGTTACAAATGAGACCAACTTAGGGATGTAAAGCCTTGGACCCATTTAATTCTTCAGTGCCTCTGTAACCTCACTTTGTCAGCTTGACTAAATAGGCCTTTGTGGGAACTATACCAAAAATAAATCCCAAGACACATAAGCTATCAAATAGTATATATATCCAAAGAATTTGCCAAGCAAATGTTCCAATGTTTTGAAGTGCTTCTAATGTCTGTATCAGCTTTCTCCAACTAGGTGTCCTCCAGATAATTTGAACCAACTCCCAACAGTTCTTGCCAACATGGCCAATGTTCAGAAATGCTGAAGTTGTACTCCAAAACATCTGGAGGGCACCATGTTGTTGGGAGCTGTTACAGATTTTCAGTGTAAATTATGCAAAATATAATGGGTAATCCTTTGGGCCCAGCACTCTATGGGACTTGTGAAGGAGTAATGGGCAAGAAATTACTTAAAACTCCACATACTTTTCTTAGTGCATTCTTATATTTTACTCTCTGATATATCAGACATGAGCAGCCATTAACCTTGAAAAAGTAAAGTAATTTGAGGGTGACTTCAGGTGAAAAGATCCAGTTATATTACACTGCAAATCTTAGGAAATAATAGAACGTTGAACATGGCTTGGTAGCTAAGAGGCAGCCAGTGCAGTTATTCTAACACAGGTGTAACATGTACCGGTATATAGCTGGATGCGCCATTGAAAATCCTAGCTGCTACATTCTGCACTTGCTGAAGCTTCTGAACCAGGTATAAGGGCAGCGCCCCACATAGGGTGTATTATGAAAAACAAATAACATGGGAAGGAAAACATGGGGAATGATAGCCCAAAGGAAGGATTCTGAGTGTGCAGAAACATAACATGCAAACAAAAAAGCCCTTTGGGATGTCTTTTTTAATAGCATGCCTTGGGGCTCACTGCATCAGAGATTCATTCTGTCTTTTTAGGATTACGTTAAAATGAAACCACTTTGATATACCTTTTTTCCTCTTATATTTGTGTAGGTAGTGTTATTATTACATAGAAAACTGCCATTGTAAGCCACAGCAGGTTGTAAATAAATGACTGTGGTGCTTAAAAATATGCAACATTTACGGTCTTGTTTTTGAAACAAACCTGGCCATTCTGCCACAGCAGCATTATCTTTTTTGCTTTCTTTGTGATTACTTGGAGGTTGGAAAAAAGGAACAGAAAGATTTCATTTGATCTGATTTGTTTTCCTTTTTCTTATGGAAACTAATTAAACTAGTGTGCTGTTTTACTGCCTGAAAGCCAGAAAATGCATTAGAGTCTTTTCAGTATACCCTGAGACTCAAGAGAGGAGTTCCAATACCCCCCCCCCTTTTTTAAACGACTGCTATAGAAATACAACGCATATTCTGTGATGGACATCTTCTGTAATTACTTTATCAGAAGGAACATTCATTCAATCTTCTGCTTACTGATTCAGAAGAAGCAAAGAGTGCTCTGGAGTCAGTATATTGAGATTTTGTTTGAAAGACTGTACCTCATGCCACAATGGTGTAATGTTTTATCAATTAACAATTAACAATTTTTTTAAGTCTTGAAGAAGACAGATGCTCCTGGTTAGAAGATGTTTGCAGCTCTAAGGTGAAGAAAATTGGTCAAAGATCATTAAATTCATTGCCACTAAAAATCCAATCACTTATTTCACAGTGTAAATGAGAATTTCTCCTTGGTCCATATAAATCAGGACTTTGTGAAGGAAAGGAATGATATAATGGCAGGGGGGAATGGGAATGTCCCACAACCAAGCTCCATACATACTACAGGGGTGTGTGCATCAGCAAAACTCGAGCTTGCCAAAGTTCTCCGAATTTCATCTCGAAGCTAATTCCGATTCGAGTCCGTATCAGATGAAAATCCATGCATATTTTTCCAGATGTATCCATCTATTCTGCACATCTTTGAAATGTACGCATTCTTCTCCTGTTGATTAAAGTGTATTTGTGTGCATTTTCAAATGTGCACATTTTTTCATGCACATTTCTCAAATATATGCATGCTGTTGAACGCGATTTTTTAATTGTGAATTACATTGTACACTCAGAAATTAATGGTCTTCGACTGCAGATTGCGTCTGAGTCCGTGTTCAGTCTGGAAGGTGTGAAATGGGTAAATCCTGATCAAAAATGAACTGAAACTGATTTCTCATAGATCCCTATGCATACACATTTCTATCTGCAATATGTGTATTCACATATGATCAAATGCATATAAGTTCCCTTGCATAGGAATTCTATATTCTAGCCAACCCACCCTAACTGCTAAAAACAACAGTATTCTAGCCAACACATCAGCAGCCTAGATAACAACACTGGACTGCACTGCACTGTTTGTAACTGTCTATCATGCTCCCTCCACCCCCTGCCCAGCAATGTGGGTAAAACAAGACTGGGCTACTTTGTAAGGCTGGCAAAACCCATACTCTCTCAGCCACAGCTCTCCCCCCACCCCTGCAATATGGGCATAATAATGAACTTTCTTGGCTTTGCGATTGGCAGAGAAATCTTTAAATATTTAGAAATATAAGACCCGAGTTAATAAGATCATGAACCCCTGTCTTTGCTGCTACTGTTTGTTTGACATGCTACTGCCCAATCACAGCTACACTAAACTCCTGGATTTGCTATTTCCCCCCATGAGCTACAATCACGTCGCCACTATGGAAGACACACACACACACACACACACACAATGAAAAATGCCTTCAAAATGAAGCAGGAAATCCCTTCTCCAGACAATGAGTGTGCCAGTCTAGACTTTTTCTAGCAATGCATCCCTAAATGTCACTTCACTCATTTGGCTAAAAACACTGAAAGGTGGGAGCAGGCTTGTTCCTCACAAAATGATTGGGCAGAACAGTGTCTGCACATTTTGCTTTGCATCTCTGGTTCTACAAGGCTTAGAGACATGCTTTAAGAAAGGAAGGAAGGAATCTGGACCAGGTAATGGTGCAAATGGGCACCAGGTGGCAGGACCGGTGCAAGGCAGTTTGGTGCCCTAGGCAAGATCAGATATTTAGCGCCCCCCCTTCCCACTTGAGAGCGCTGTATTTTTTTCCAAGGCGTTTCTGGCACCCTCTTTAGCCCTGCGCCCTAGGCAGCTGCCTAGTTGGCCTAATGGTAGCACCGGCCCTGCCAGGTGGCATGACTAGAATCTGGATAAAGCCCACCCAACCAGGCATGATGGCAACTCCATCCCAGTGTGAATTTCCCCTCCATTTTTAGGGTATTGAAGAGTTGATTACTCACATTCAGGAGTACAAACATAGGCACCTTTGCTAACAGGAACTTGAACGTATGGAGGTTGAGAGTGGGACCAGTGGAGCCAATCCCATTCCCTCCTCCACACATTCTTTTCTATGCTGGATGACCTTCTGCCAGAAAGTTTACATTGTGTGTGTGTGTGTGTGTGTGTGTGTGTGTGTACGAAAAGCATAAGGCTGAAATCTTAAGCACACTTACAAGGTGCAAGTCTCACAGGACTTAGTTGGCCTTATTTCTTTTTAAAGGTGCTTAGTTTCATGGTGTAGACAGTCATCTTCTTCTTTGCTGAATACACTGCATGTATTACAGTAATGTATGCATGCAAATTATTTGCTTTTTCAAGAAAGAAACACTTTATCAAGCAAGAGGATTTATTTAGGCCTTTTTGAAAAAACAAGATTTTGATATTTCAAATGAAAAAGTGACCCAAATTTCAAACTAAACAGTGACCCAAGCAGGGCAGATGACAGGTGTTCTGCTGCCTTCTCTTTTTCAGGACTATAATGATGAAATCCGTCAAGAGCAATTGAGAGAATTATCATATTTGAATGGTTCAGAGGATTCAGCTCGTGGACGAAGCATTCGAGGAAGAGGGATCCGGGTTCCTCCTGCAGCTCCTTCAAGGTCAGTTGATTTGTCCTTCTTTACAATATAAATAGCTGTGCAACAGCTGCAGCCCCAGGTACAGATTGCATGGTTTAAAATATATAGATAAAAGCTGCAATTCAGAGAAGGGTAGGGAATGAGAGAAAAAAGTGGGAGTTTTGTGTATATGTTTTGTTTCTATTGAACCTCCCCCACTCGCTAAACTGAAACTAGGTTTTAAATACAAGTGTATATGGCTTGTTAAGAGGTAATTAATGATAGTCATGACTCAGTTCCAGACCAAAGAACAAGTTAGTGATGGCTTAAGTCCTAGTGCCTTCAGTGGCATTTAATTGGATTGCAGTCCATATTTAAGAAAAGGTAAACACATCCAACTGAATCCATACAGCCTGTGGGAAAGGCTTCTCCCAGAAACCTTAAACAACTGTTTGTTAAATGGTCTTACTTCTGACATTGCTGACCTGAGCTTGTGTACAAAGTAGGTCCTGGAATAAGTTATCAATAACTTACTAGGAATAATAAAGAACTATGTTTATGGCCAGTACAATTGCCATGTTTAAGCCCAATACCTCACAAAACAACTGTTTATTCTTAATTTATGTTAAGTTAATTTAAGAGTCACACCATATATCAGCCTTCCCAAAACTGGTGATTTCCGATGGCCATAATGGCTTGAGATTATGGGAGTTGTAGTCCAACACATCAGGAGGAAACCGGGTTGGGGAAGGCTGCCGTATACCATAGAACTTCATTGCCTGTGGATAAATTTTAATGTGCACTCAATGAGTTTACAAACCTGTAGTGTTTGGTAGATAGAGCTTTTATCCTACATCTTCCAAGCCCATGTATGGGTTTCTTCTTCTGTCACCGTCAAAAATTTAAAAATGCTGATTCAGCCAGAATAACCTTGCTTTTTGTTTAATAGATTTCATAGATCATAGAGTTGGAAGGAGCCTACAAAGCTATCGAGTCCAACCCCCTGCACAATGCAGGAAACTAGAGGAGGGCTCTCCCATCCAAGTAATAACCAGGCCTGACCCTGCTTAGCTTTCCACACTCAGACAAGCTGAGCCAGTGTAAGGGTAGCATCAGTTTGCTGTTACAACCACCCATGAGCATAAAAAAATACATCATTGGCCCTACACAGATACGTACCCATATGGGGGGTTTGTGACTGCCCCCGCCAGCCCTGCCCGATGCTCATGCTTTGAAAATCACATGTGCTTACAGACATAGATCCCAACACATGTAGGCATTCATTGTGTAATCTCCACCTCCAGGGTTTAGATTGTACAATTCACACTTAGAGGTGTATATGTGATGTCCAATGCATTAACATTGGGAATGCCCAGGCAGTGCGTCCAACAAGTGTGATCATGTCATGATCTCTCCCTACCTGTACATAAGTGTGTCTGTATAGGGCTATTAACTTCACCCCCTTCAGTATTACAGTTCTATGGAATATAATCCTTTTTAATAAAACCTGGGATCTTCAGCTGAAATTTTGCATACTTGCGTGACTCACCATATTACTTCTATAGTATAGTAATACCTTGGATTACGAGCATAATTCGTTCCGGAACCATGCTCGTAATCCAAAATACTCGTACATCAAAGCGAGTTTCCCCATTAGAAATAATGGGAACTCCGCTGATTCATTCCACAACCATTTAATCACTGCTTTGCCGGCTCCCTGGCAGGGAGCCCCATGGAGGGAGCCGGCAAAGCAGTGATTAAATGGTTGTGGAACGAATCAGCGGAGTTCCCATTATTTCTAATGGGGAAACTCGCTTTGATGTGCTGGCTCCCGGGCTCCCGGCTGCACCTCGCCTCGCCTCCACTCGCTCTGCTGGGAAGCGGCACGGCAGCGCGAGGCGCCCGCAGAGCGAGTGGCCGCGGCACGTCTCCACGCATCTCCCTGCCAGGGAGACTGCTTTGCCGGTGGAGCCGCTCCCGCCTCTCCCTACCGCTGCAAGCTTCCCCCGAGGTGAGGCGCGTCTCCACGCATCTCCCTGCCAGGGAGCCGGCAAGCACTGCTTTGCTGGCTCCCTGGCAGCGAGACGCGTGGAGCCGCTCCCGCCTCTCCCTACCTCTGCAAGCTTCCCTCGAGGCGAGGCGCGTCTCCATGCGTCTCCCTAGTCCCTACCTCTGGAAGTGGTGGGTCGCCTCTCCGCGGCGAGCCACCCGCACTGCCGGCGGTCCCGTCGCGTCACATCCAGTCCCGTCAGTGACGCGACGGGTTCACGTCACTGACGGGGCCGGATGTGACGGGTTCACATCACTGACGGGGTCAGATGTGACGCGACTGGACCGCCCGCAGTGCGGGCGGCTCGCCGTGGAGAGGTAAGCCACCGCTTGCAGAGGTAGGGACTAGGGAGAGGCGGGAGCGGCTCCACGCATCTCCCTGCCAGGGAGACGGCAAAGCTGCCGGCTCCCTGGCAGGGAGACACATGGAGACGCGCCTCGCCTCGAGGGAAGGTTGCAGAGGTAGGGAGAGGAGAGATGCGAGGTAGGGAGAGAAGAGACGCAGGGAGATGCATGGAGACGCGCCTCGCCTCCAGGGAACCCCCGCTTCCTGGCCACTCGCTTGGCCAGCCGGTGCAGCAGCGCGAGGCGGCAGCCAAGCCCGGCCGCGCCTCACCTCCAGGGAAGCCCCGTGGAGGGGAGTCACGGCGCGGCTGCTCACTCACGTTGCTAGCATAAATTTAAATTTGAAAGACATCTCACAACAGGAGCCACATGCGGCAGCAGCAGCTCGTGTTGCAAGACTTGCTCATCTTTCAAATGAAAATTTATGCCAAATTTTTCGTCGTCTTACGAGAAACTCGCAAGCCGGGTTACTCGTAATCCGAGGTATTACTGTAGTTAAAAATGAGCTACTATTTTCCTGTCCAAATGCAATTAATATATCCTTGCTCTAGAGCCAACATTGTTCTCTTGCGTAACTAGCTGTTCTACCTCTGTAATATTCCCTCTCTCCCCCTGGTATATTTTTAGAGAGAAATCATATTCTCTGTCAGTCTTCATTATGCTGGAAGGAACAGGGAAGTCAGGTTCTTTGAATCTAATCTCCTAAATGTATTTTTCAACCCTACTATGGTTTGAATTGAGTTCTTACAGAACTGGCTGTTTCTACACACCCATCACCTCTGTATTTAAAAAAGGCATCGGATTTTACTTCATTAAGAATTTTTAAAACATATGTCCAATCCTGCTTGTTGTAGTATGTTTCTGCTTTGTTAATTAATGCAGAGGGGTTCATAGAATCATAGAAAAGTAGAGTTGGAAGGGGCCTACAAGGCCATCGAGTCCAACCCCCTACTCAATGCAGGAATTCAGGTCAAAGCATTCCTGACAGATGGCTGTCCAGCTGCACCTTGAATGCCTCCAGATTGGGAGAGCCCACCACCTCCCTAGGTAGTTGGTTCCATTTTCTTATTCCTCTGACATTCAGGAAATTTTTCCTGATGTTTAGGTGGAATCTAGGTTCCTGTAACTTGAGCCCATTATTCCGTGTCCTGCAAACTGGGATGATCGAGAAGAGATCCTGGCCCTCCTCTGTGTGACATCCCTTCAAGTACTGGAAGAGTGCGATCATATCTCCCCTCAGTCTCCTCTTCTGAAGGCTAAACATGCCCAGTTCTTTCAGTCTTTCCTCATAGGGCCTTGTTTCCAGTCCCTTTATCATCCTTGTTGCCCTCCTCTGAACCCTCTCCAGTTTGTCTATGTCCTTCTGAAAATGTGGTGCCCAGAACTGGACACAGTACTCAAGATGAGGCCTAACCAGTGCTGAGTAAAGGGGAATTATCACTTCATGCGATTTGGAAGCTATACTTCTATTAATGCAGCCCAAAATTGCATTTGCCTTCTTTGCAGCCACATCACATTGCTGGCTCATATTTAGTTTGTGATCTACCACAATTCCAAGATCCTTCTCACTTGTAGTATTGTTGAGCCAAGTGTCCCCCATTCTGTAACTCTGCATTTGGTTTCCTCTCCCTAGGTGCAGCACTTGGCATTTATCCCTATTAAATTTCATTCTGTTGTTTTCGGCCCAGTGCTCCAGCCTATCGAGGTCACTTTGAATTTTGTTTCTGTCTTCCAAAGTATTAGCTGTTCCACCCAACTTTGTGTCATCTGCAAATTTGATAAGCATTCCCTGTACCTCCTCATCCAAGTCATTAATAAAAATGTTGAAGAGCACTGGGCTTATCACTTATGCAAACAGTGATTTCTGATTAATATTTTTTTATTTGGAAAAGATTTGCATCTTTACAAGTAACAATACTTATTGGACCTTTTGTATTCTACATGCTGTTTCTGTAAAGTCACAAAATTGGAAACACAATTTAACTAATAAATCTCAGAGATTGACTGACCTACCCAAGCAAGTAAATAGAACCAAAACAATATTGGCTTGTTCTTTATAAAACATTGTTGGGTTGGGATTAAATCAATATGTGGGAAATTAAAAAAGAAGTAAGCCAGCCAGAGATGTCCATATTTTCAGTCTGACAAAGGTGACATTTACCTCTCATCATCATCAGGCGATCACTCGTGACCGAGTAAGATTGTCTTCCGGGATAAAAGGAGGAAATTCTAAAGAAGATTGTGTAGACTCTGGCGATGGGTCCGTAAGTGACTGTGGAGGCCAATTCTAGATCCACACAGCTTCCCACAGTGAGGACACAGGTTACCAGATAGAAGATGGTCCTGTAAAGGATTCATTTGATGTGCTTTTCGCTTAGCACGTTTCTCCCTTTCACCTTGCACTCGGGCTTCTTCAAAGTCCATGAAAGGCCAACCTCCATTTAGATCGTTCATGGGCCAGAGCTTCCCAGTTTTCGATGTTTATATTGCATTTTTTTAGATTAGCCATATGAACATCTTTAAACCTCTTATATTGACCACCGATATTCCGCTTTCCATCCTTGAGTTGGGAGTAAAGTAACTACTTTGGGAGACGGCAGTCAGGCATTCGAACAACATGACCGGTCCACTGAAGTTGGCATTGAAGGATCATTTTTTTTTTTTTTTTCTTCTTGGTAAATTTTTTATTTCATTTCATACAAACACAAAAACACATATATAGCAAACAATATACACAATTTAAAAAGGACTTCCAATCTTCTCCACAGCTTAAGCAACCACAGTTATTCTTACAACATTTTCTGTTAACAAAACCTCACCTTCAGTTACGGCAAACCAAAAACAAAACAACATTTTAATCCAATTTAAAATCCCACTATTAAGTATATTAAGAATCCCTCTCTAGTATAATACATTTACTCCTTGTTTCTATCTGTCAATCTATCTATCCATAAACCACTTCACTTTTAATTTTAAAGATATCTTTTTTTTTTAATAGAGAAAAATTTGAAAGTTAAAAAGTAAATAATAGCTGACAAAACAACAGAAGCACATAAGTCATCATTCTACTTGTAAAAAAAAACAAAAAAAAAACAGCAACAACAGCAACAAAAAACCCCAAAAAACAAAAACAGAATGAACAACCTTCCCCTTCAATATATCAAATACTCCACACAAGGTTAAAAAGACATTTTTAAGTAAATATTTCAAAACAGACCTAATATGCTTATAAGTCCATACAAATCATATAGGCAATCCCTTTATCTGAATAATTCAATAAACAACAACCTTTTATCTTTTCCCAGCCAAAACAAATTCAGATTTTTATAAAAGCTTCCCTCTGTCAAATGGGCAGTCCCTACATTCCAGATTCTGAACAGAAAACAAAGCAAGCCTACTCTGGGGATCTTGCTCACCGGCTTCGTGAATTTTCTGCACAGGCACATTCAGTCCAATCCAAATTTCAGAGCCTCTGTAAATCTCAGCATTCGCCATCTTGAGTTTTAAAAACTGCATCATAACTTGTCTCCAAGCATTCTCCTTATACAGATTCAGTCCAGTTAACACTTCAACGTCTCTGTGAATTTCTGGAAAGTCTCCAACATCCTTAATTGCTTCTTTCTCCTCCTGTATAGTGTCCAATTCCCGTCTTATCTTGAGTTTTAAAAACTGCGTCATAACTTTTCTCTGAGCCTTCTCCTTAAACAGATTCATTCCAGTTAACACTTCAACGTCTCTGTGAATTTCTGGAAAGTCTCCAACATCCTTAATTACTTCTTTCTCCTCCTGTGTAGTGTCCAATTCCCGTCTTTTTTTTGTTAAGTCTACTTCAAAGTTTACATCCCAACCTTGGATTCTTCTTTCCAGTTTATTTAGAATATTGTTTTCCAACTTTTTCCAGAGCAACATAAATGCTGAAGTCATACTGCCCTTGTACTTCCAAAATTCCACTGCACATAAAAGAATTATAACCCTCCTTCCAATTAGCACTTCTTATCTTCTTTGCCTCCCAGATATACCCGCATTCAACTTACAGTTAATTATAATTCCCACTGTGCTGTAGAAAGATTCCAAATCGGCCAGTCCAGATATAATCCATCATTTTGGAAGTGAACACGTCCGCCTCTAACGATCGATGAAAGCCGATCTCCTGAATATGGCGCCGTTTTCCCCCACCTCAGGTTACAGCCACAATCTGTCCACCGCAAGGCAAACAGAAAGCAGTCTATAGCCCTTACGAGATATTTTGGGGGTAACCTCAAATCTTAGCTTCTTATCAGAAGTAGATTCCCCAGTCAGAGTTTCTCTGGCCAGGAACGCTGTATCAGTTAAACTTCAAGACTCCATGTTCACCCGGAAGTCGAAGGATCATTTTTTCAATGCTAGTAGTCTTTGCTTCTTCCAGTACACTGACATTTGTTCGCCTATCTTCCCAAGTAATTTGCAGGATTTTCCGGAGGCAACGTTGATGAAACCTTTCAAGGAGGTGGAAGTGACGTTTATAGATAGTCCATGTTTCGCAGGCATACAATAAAGTTGGTAATACAATGGCTTCATAAACCAGTGTTTTGGTCTTCTTACAAATATCCCGATCCTCGAACACTCTATGTTTTATTCGAGAAAATGCGGCACTTGCGGAGCTCAGACGATGCTGGATTTCACTGTCGATGTTAGCTGTAACAGAAAGATAGCTGCCAAGATAGAGAAAATGATCGACATTTTCCAGTATTGTCCCGCCAAGCTGGATAGATGGCATCACCAAAGGGTTGGCTTGCACTTGCTGATGAAGCACTTTGGTTTTTTTGATGTTAAGTGAGAGACCAAGTTTTTCGTATGCTTCTGCAAAGGCATTTAGGATAGTTTGGAGATCGTCCTCTGAATGTGCGGAGACCACATTATCATCAGCATACTGAAGTTCCGCAACGGAGGTTGTAATTACCTTACTTTTGCTTTCAGCCTGCTGAGATTAAAAAGCTTTCCATCTGTTCGATATATAATTCCCACACCGGTGGGAAGTTTCCCCTTGACAAGATGTAAAACCATGGCGATGAAAATGGCAAATAATGTTGGGGCGATAACACATCCCTGTTTAACACCTGATCCCACTTTAAATGGAGCACCATGAGAGCCGTTGTTGTCCAAAACCGTTGCCGTCATGTTGTCATGGAGAAGTCGCAAGATATTTACAAATTTATTGGGGCATCCAATTTTCATAAGGATAGTCCAGAGAGCTGTATGGTCTACAGTATCAAAGGCCTTAGCCAAATCGATAAATGCCATATAAAGGGGTTGATTTTGCTCCCGGCATTTTTCTTGGAGCTGACGTGCAGTAAAAATCATGTCTACTGTCCCTCTAGAGGGGCGGAAACCATATTGAGTTTCAAGGAGGATCTCTTCTGAAATAGATAGAAGACGGTTTGTGAGAATCCTAGCAAATATTTTACCTGCGGTTGCTAAGAGAGAAATGCCCCGATAGTTTCCACAGTCTGTTCTATCACCCTTCTTAAAGAGGGTGATAATTATGGCATCCCTGAAGTCTTCTGGGATCTCTTCTCTTATCCAGTTTTTTTCGATGAGTTTATGAAGATGTTGTACAAGTTTGGGGCCCCCTTCTTTAAAGATTTCAGCAGGAATAACAAAAGTGTTAGGAATGCTCTTTCAGTAATGAAGAGTTGCTTACAAGTGGAATGAAGAGCTGCTTACAAGTGGAATGTATTCATTCTTCATTACATTTATATCCTAATGAGGCTGTTAATCCGGTGTATCTACTTTCAGTTTTGTCACAGAATTGAGATCCAAGCACTACATGAAGTATGTTTCCTTTCCTGCTTCTCTGCTACATAACCTCTAGGCGGCACTGTGGTATAGCAGAATAGTGCAATTACACAAGTGGAAAAAACATTCCCTTTCGCTTTCCCTAAATACTACTGCATTTCCCTACTCTAAAAACCTTTTGGAAAGTGCTGTTTAAAAACAGAAGTGAAACCGGAGTGTCACAACATTGTCTAAAGAACCCATAAACAACCTTGAGTAGGGAACGATGAGCGCACGATAAATGCATCATGTAGAAAAGCTCTAAACTTTCTTCCTGGGAGATGTGGTTCTTCCCCCCCCCCCCCCCCCCGTTATCCTCACAACCCTGTGACGTAGGTTAGGCTGAGTGGTAGTGCCTGGCCAAGGTCATCCAGTAATATTCATGACTGAGCAAGGGATCTGAACCTGGGTCTTCACCACTACTTTGGTGTAACTCAAATGAATACATGCTCACACCGTATGGTCACAGGCTTCCTATATATTATTGTTTTTTTCTTCTCCAGTCTTGACATGAGCTATTCATTCTGCAATTACTTTTCTGCAAGGCATCCTTCCCCTACTCCCTTCTCTTGGCACACTGTAATATGTTTGTTTGTTTGTTTGTTTGTTTTATTTGATAACATTTCTTCCCCACATTTCAGGTCCCCAAAGGGCCCCCAAGATAGCCTACAAGTTAAACACATGAAATTATAATAAAAATAATGAGATAAAACAAATACATCAGTTAAATTATTAGAACGGCAGCGGCAGAAGGGCATAAAACAACTGTTTAAAAGCACATTGGCTGACCAGGAAGTTAAAACAGTTTGAAGGCATAGTGGAATAAGAATATATTTGCCACCTTCCTAATACTCAAGAGAGATAGGACTAACCAAATCTCTTCTGCTAAGGAGTTCCAAAATCTGGATGCCACTATCAAGAAGGCCCGGTCTGAAGCCTTCTTGAGGGCCTCAGAAATTACACACAGTGCACAGGCAGGTTTGTGCAGGATGAAGTGGTTCTTCAGATAACCTGCTCCCTAGACATTTAAGGTTTGTAATAATCAGCCCTTTGAATTGTGTCCAGAAATAAATCAGAAGCCTGTGCAAATGAATAGAATTTTTTTTGGTGTAGTATGTTCTGTGAGGGAAACATAGGCTGACCATATTTCCTCGGGACAAAAACGGGACATTGTGGGACGGGGTTATGTAATATTCCGTATTCATGAAAAAGTAAGACAATAACACTTCTACCTCCATGAGCAATGGAAAAATAGACATTACAATGTTGGCATACCACTTTTAATCTATCACTACACTGTTTGTCCAGTTTAATAAATTTGAATTCCTTCAGGTGACCGTCATTAAAACTGCAGTTTCGCCTCTTTGTCTTTGGGCTAGACTTTAAGCTTTAAAAAATAAGAGTTAAAAATATGAAGTTTAAACCACCGACAACGAATAACAAAGCCACCGGTTAGCATACAGGCGAAACAAAAACTAACATTACAGCAGAACAGACGCATCTGAGTGAGGCCACCGTCACCGACATGTGCATCCCCACACCTCACTACAGTTTACTTTATTGAGCCAGAAGCGCAATGGATTTCTAGTAGGTTCAGTGGTGGGGGATCAGTTTGCCAGCCGCCAACACTAAGGAAACAACGATATGAGAACAATGTGGGAATCAATCCGATCATAGTAATCAGCGAGAACGCGTTCGCTCCACCTCTTACTAGCTGTGTTCTCTCTCTGGGCAAGACGCCTGGCCCCGACTGGATAAGTAAATGGAACTTCCTCTTTCATCACACTAGTGGTTTTACGCATTGATATAACGTACTAATTAGTAGTCCTAATAAAGCTATTCCCTTACTGTGACTTGGATTTTTCCCCCTAATGGACCAAGAAGGCTTCCTTCAATTTTTTGTCTGTGTGGGAAGAATCTCTATGTAAAGAAGATAACTTTTTCTACCACCTTTGAAATCTAGAAGTACTATTTTGTGGGGTCTTTGAAATATTAAAAAGGCAGTGATTAAAGGGAATGGCTTTCATCTTCTGCAGGAACTCCCACAATGTTCTATATTACTCTTTTCTCTCTCTCCCTCTCGCTGGCCAGTATTCATATCTGTCTGTTCACATCTCGGTTCACTCCAAGGAACACAGGAAGTTGCCTTATACAACTCCATCTACCTCAAGGATGGGGAACAACCACCCTTCCAGATGTTGCTGGACTCCAATTCCCACCAGCCCTTGCCTGCATGGTCGAGGATGGGAGTTGTAGTTGTCAAGGTTCCACCTTTACCAGGACACCTTGATCAGCTCCTTAAAGATATTTTGCCTCTTTAAGAGCCCTTCCTGCTATCAGGATGACACGTTCCTGCCCTTTGCCTTTCCTTCCCAGTAACGTGGGATTAGGCCTTAGGCGTGTTGTGAAAGCCACTCCAGACAACTGAGTTTAACAATAACTGTTTACTTTGCTAAACTTAGTATGGTAAATTCACATTAACTTAGGGTATTTACACAAATAGAGCTGTTAGACTTCAAAAAGCATGTATAATAGAAATAAAAGTAATAATACCGCAGTTTCCTATAACCCAGGTACCCAGCTACACTTTCACCTGTAGGCCTTGGTAGAGACTCTGGCTCTGGTGTTCTGCAGTTTTCAATCTCAGCTTCTCCTGTTCTTGAAGCTTCCCTGCCTCTCACTCTCCAATTCCTCTCTCCTCTGTGTCTCTCCATCTTCCTCTCTCACTCCCTCTCTCACACTGAAGTTCCCCACCACCCACTGTCTTTATATGCCCTCCCACATAACTAGGAGGCTACAAACATGTGACCTAAAACTAGGGAATGAAATGAGGGGAAATTAAACTCACAAATGCCCCCTCCCATCAGGAGATATTTGGACCTTCAGGCTTCAACCTAACTCAAGCCTGGGTAGGCCTCAATCCTTCACAGTAGTCCAACAAGTTCTGGAGGGTCATAGGTTCCCCATACTTGATCTAGCTCATTGTTGCCTACACGCTGACTGGCAGTGGCTCTCCAGGGGTTTACACAGGAGTCTTTCCCAGTCTCACCTGGGAAATAAACAAGCCATGTTCAGTTTTTTACAAAAAATAAAAAACTATATATAGTTTATTAAAAACGGGACAAACTTGACATTTTTATTAAAAAGAAGGGACAGTTGGGAAATATGAAAAAAACGGGACAGTCCCTTTTAAAATGGTACATATGGTCAGCCTAGGGAAACACCAAAAACTGCTCTGGCTGCTGCATTTTGCATTAGCTGGAGGTTCCAAACAACGCTCTTCATTCCAGCATCACACATAGAGTGCACTGCCGTATTCCAGTCTGGATCTGGCCACAGCATGAGTGACAGTGGCCAGATCTGCATGATCCAGTAAAGGATGCAGCTGGTACACAAGCCGAAGCTGAGCAAAGGCACCTACATATGAATTATGTAGATCAATCTACATGGGGATAGTGGATAGGATGGTCCTGCCTCACAGCAAGTCTGTAATCTACCAAGTTTCCCTACATACATCATATCCTTTGTCCACTCCCCATCAATTTGCACCTATTATAGCCTACCTGAGCTACCTTTGTGCAGGGAAACCCTTCAATTATCTGTCTGCCCAGGAAATAGAAATATCAAGTATATAAGTTTAATGATAATATGAGTGCTTTGGGGGGGGAGAGGGAGAGAGAGAAATCAGTTCTATAATCTGTTGCATATCTCAGCTGATTAAAGTTTGGTGTCACAGGCAGCCAAAACAGAGGTCCTATTATATGTGTCAGGCTTTCTATATCTTTGCCTTTTGAGCTCGTCTTGCCATTAAAGTGTTTTCCCTGTCCCTTCTCAGGGGACGTGGGAGCGCAGTTCCTCCTCCACCACCTGGACGAGGAGCTCAAGCACCAAGAGGAACCCCTGTGACACGTGGAGTACTCCCAGTCCCTCCCATAGCCAGGGGTGTCCCAACCCCTCGAGCAAGAGGAGTTCCAGCAGTACCAGGTTACAGGCCACCCCCTCCCCCAGCACACGAACCCTATGAAGAATATGTAAGTACCTTTTTCTCAATAACAAAAAAGAAAGAAAAAAGAAATACTAAACATTGGATATCTTTAATGCCTTCATATTTGCTGATTCACAGGTTAATTGGGTACATTACCAACATTCTAAAGAATTCCAAGGGCACCATTTGTAATGCCAAGGGATTGATGGTATGAGTGCAAAGTTAGCTTTTGCACTGTTATCGGAATCACTGGTGGCTGCCAGTGCCACGACTATACAGGCATAAAAACACACATAGCATGATGCTTGCCTTCTCTGATGCCCCTATTGGGTTTACTGGGATTACAGTATTAAGCAATTTAAGCCTGGAAAAAATGGTATTTGAAACATTGGGACTGACCAATGGTTGATATTAAATGTTCACCCATCTATTTGGGATATGGTGAAGTACTTCAATTTTCTTTATTTTTCTATTATAGTTTCTAAGATTTCAACATGGATGATCCATGATGGGTAAAGCATACATGGTTTTGTTTTGTTGTGTTGTAATAACTTCCGTTTAATGTAATGATGTCTAGAATGCCAGTTGTCTTAATAATTCATTCCTTCCAAAACCATAAAAAGAAAGAATAAAACCATTCTTTGATATTGCTGGTCTGATATTACAAATACTCTGCAGTTCTCTCGGTCCCGTCTTAAATAAAACATGCACTTTGAAAATCTTTCAAGAATTATTTCAGGGTGCACATTTTTTATTGAATGGGGCTGACACTTTTTAAACAGAGACAATGAAACTGTTACTAAGTTTTTAATTGTTTTTAATTAATATGTGAGTAGCTTAATAAAAGAAAAGCAGCATATGAATGTAAACAGGAAGGAAAGAAGAAAGAAAAGTAGGAAATAATGTGTATGGGTCATGCAGGGTTTTTTTCTTTTAAAAAAGCAAATCATAGAGATAGCTTTCACCTTCAGCTTGATGTAGCTTAATGTGATGGACACCATAGGGCAGCTGTTCTAAGTATCTGAAATATGATGAGTCAGACCCATCTGACATGGTGGGATCTGAAACCAGATTTGTTTGGTTGCACAGACTTTTAAAGAAGTTTCCGGGGAGAAGCTAGTTGCTTGTTTTAAACAGAAGGTGCTGATGTGCTGTGAGGCTTACCCACATAATGGTTGCTCAGCCTATACACCTGTATACAGTCCAACCAACCAAAAGCACAAGGGACAGATCACATCAATAGCTCATGCATGCCGGGTGCTATTGGCCAGTCCTCATGCTGCCTCCAATGCTGTTGCATGACACCAAGGATAAGGGCATGAGGCACTCTCCACTCAGTCACCACTCAGTGATGGTGGCCATCTACTACTGCTGCGCCATCTCAGCTTCCTCCACTGCCCTCACTGCCTATTCATCTACCTCATTTATTGTTACTGGGAGGATCCTAAAGCAGATGAATTAGATGACAGTATGGGGTGAGAAACACCAATAAGGATCAGATAAAATGAACTAGAAAGAAAGATAATGTACTTGAAATTTGTCAACATTAATTTATGGGAATAACAGTGCACACTGATACTGGACAAAAAGTATTCAGTGAAGGTAGTGGCGAGCCACATTTTAATTGCATCTTTTCAAACATATTTTAAGCAAGACTGACTTGAGCACCCGACCATGCCTCATACCGAGAACCACATTTATTTTGAGAAAACCCTATTAACCTTCATCCATCTCTATTGAGCAGAACTGATATGTCTCAGTACGGAACTAGATATGGACACTAGATTTATCTATGTTTCAAAAAGCAGTTTTAAGGCTATTGTTTGTAGACAGTGTTTTATTTCATAAAAATATTTCACTTACAACAACCCATTCATTCTACATGTATATGCTGTAGGCTATTTCTCAGACAACTTTGCCTTTGTTTCTCTGCGTGAAGAACCATGGTTATTGATTAGAGTTTTGCTGATGGAATTTTAAATGCTGAATAAATTTGGTCTGTTTCCTAGGGTTATATCCGATATTAATCCTACTTAGAGTGGACCCACTGAAATTATTGGGACTCACGTTAGACTAACATTGGATACAACCCCTAATTTTGATGTGGCCTCCTATGGTGCCAATCCTATGGGAGACATCCATGAGATCAGCATCACATATAGGGTTGAATCATTCACAGAAATGGTGAAAGTATATCACAGAAAAGCAGCTCCAAACAACTGTGAGATGTGTCTGGAGGGCACCTTCATTTTGTGATAATTTCTGCTTATATGAATCAATCTGGACTCTTTTCACTGATGCCAGAAAAAACTAACATCAGAGAGTGTCCCAGTAAAGTGTGAGTCCCAGTAAATGGGCAAAACAAAGGCCAATGTCTGTCTGCCTTCTTCATCCAAATTAACTGATTCATTTTTTCTGGAAGTGAGCAAGAAGCCAATCCCTTCTGCTGGATCAGTGACTTTTAGTGGGATGATGAAATCTAATTCTCTCTTTCAGTATGCACACTTTAAAGTTTAGTCACCTTGAGTGTCATTTTTTGGTAGAAAGGTAGGGTACAAATAAAATCAAAGAAGTGTTTGCATGGCAATGCACAATGTGAAGCATGATGGAAAAGGTTTGAACACACATTCTGCGCTCTGAAAACAAATGGCTTGGAAGGCATTGATGGTGAGTTCAAATCACTTCCACTACACTTTAGCCCTTTCCAGATGTTCATGTGGGGTAAAGTGAATGTGCATGGGGAGGGGGAGCAGCACTAAGACTCTGCACATTTATTATAGCATCTGTAGATGTTCTAAGCAACACACATAAGCTGAGGGCAGAGTCTGCCACTGTAATGACGTTCTCTCTCCGTCATGTATGTTCATTTTACCCTGCATGAATATCTGCAATGGGCTTTCTGTCTTCAGCCTTTTCCTCCTGAAAGGAAAACAAAATGATCACATGGTTGTACTTAGTAGTTTATGTACATTATTCTCCTGGCCAAACAACAAATAAGCTTCTTTCACTACACAAGAAAATGAAAGCTTTTATTTATTCTTTGCTGTAACCTGTAGGTTACTTTTAGCGATACCTGCATGAATGCACAATGTTTCTTGATCTAAATGCACAAAGGCCAAAGCACAGACCTACCTCCTGGTAAAATAAAAAGCTGCTGCAAATAAATCTTACATTCAAATATTTTAATTGTAAATGTTCTTTCTCCCCCGCGCCCCACCACAAACCTAAAGAGAGACATAAATAACTGTGAGGTTTGTGTCCCATGACACCATCTAATGCATGAGTAGTATGGTAGAGGGAACTTTAAAAACAAACAACCACAGACAGTCAGCACAAAATAAAGAGAAGGAAAATGAGATATACCACTTTTAATGCCATACCACTTCTTCTTGGTGCTGCTTTTTCTTCTTCTTTTAGAGTGCAGTTCAAATGATTGAAAATGAAAGCTAATGTCACATTCAACTGCTTATGCTCCATTGGCTATTTACATTTTTCAATAGTTTTTAGGCAAGTTGGAACAACTGTAGTTATCCAATGGGTTTGGGGACAATGATGAGCATTACCACTGAAGACATTTTGTCACATTTTAGCATTTCTGCACAGAACTGTTATGATGATGAATATGTTAAAGAGGCTTCACAGTAGTGTTCAGTGTGTGGAGGTGAAGGCTTTTAGTTAACAATGAAGCTGGAGTCTTTGAAACTTGAACTAGTGCATGCACAGCAGCTGAAGTGTAAATGGGAGGCAATGACACTCCATTAGATAAGAGTACACAGAACTGATTCTGGAGGTCAGTGGTATAGTGGAGCCAGGGCTCAAGGGAATGCACTGCTGGCACTTTTTTATTAGCAGGGATGCTGATGTAATCTGACACACACACAAATACACACACACCCCACTCAGAATTCCCTGTTCCCTCTGAGGTTAGGAGCAATTATCACAGTAGCTGGGGGGAAATGAATTTCCCCAGCAAGAATATATTGTTCCCTGTTGCACTACAAAGTATTGGTGGGGGTGGGGGTGTTCTTGATTGAATGGGCAATTAAGACCCATTAGCTTTACATAAGACCTGCTCTTGATGGAGATAAAACTGCTAGAACTGGTTTGTTGATATGGATCAACACAGCTGCCTGCATTTTTGGACTCTCCTTGGGGCTGTGGCCATGGGACTGTCATAATTAGTGCCTGCACACTTCAAAATTTAACACTACAATGCTGTTAGTGGTGTTTTAGCACCATTGTTGGGGAGCAAAAAAAGATGATTAATTTAATTTGCACAAGTGGACCAAAACCTCTGGTTTAATAATGAAGGAAACACAGAAAGCTTCCCTTTAGTCTCATGAGATCTAGGGAACAGACAGACAATAATTTTGTGTCTGTTTTTTTCAAAGAGTTGACAGCAGTTTGAAAGAAGGATCACTGTTCGTGGAGTGTACACTAGTCCTACTTTTACCTCTCCAAAACAGATTTTACAGTGGTTTCTATTGTTTCCAAGCCCTGAAAAAAACATTTGTCCAAAGGTGACAGTGGTACACAGGAAATATAGGAAGCAAAGGCCCTCTTAAAAATCTATGCCTGACTCAGCCATGGCAAGATTACTTTACCTTAAAAGGAAAGGAGCTGAGCCAATGTCAGCATCTTTCCTTTGTTCCTTGTGCTCATAACCAGAACACAACACCAGGGGCCTGATCCTCCCATGCTTCTGTGCTTATCCCAAGTCAAATAATGGATGACAGTGCCAAACAGTTGTTCGGAAGGAGCAACAGGCACTAAATCCAGCCCCATTCCTGAGCTGCTAATCAGCAGCACTACTGATTTCTGAGTGGAGCTATGGAACTGGATTAGGGGAGGCACTGTGCACACACAGCATCTATCTGTGGTCATGGCTTCTATCCAGCTGGGGATATATGCATGCAGAATCTCCTTGCTGGATCAGAACCATTGTGTACCTTTACCCCAAGCTAAATGTTAGCAACTGTGGAAGTAGTATATTTACTGCAACAGAATAAATGTATTTATTTTTCTTATTATTTTCTTATTAAATGTCTCATAAAATACATTTCTCTAGATGAAAGACATTTCCCCCTCGGTATGCCACACCATGGTGTGCATACTTCTGCCATTCAAGAATAGGAGGAGGCAAAAGAAAGATGGCAGATGTGCATGAGAAAATGCATGCTTTTGAGAAATGCACACAAACACTTTTTAAACAATTGGAGAAAATGAATTCATTTCAAAGATGTGCATAAATGATATGTACATCAATCTCAGGCCTGAGGCCCAAATCCAGCACTCCCAGATGGCTCCATCCAGGTGGGGGCTCCATCCCCTTTCCCCCAACCATCAACAGTTTGGTGGTTTCCTGGTTTTGTGCAGTGTTTTCCCCATTCAAATATGTTGAAATACTTCTACTAAGGCTGACGTACTGGGAGTAAGAGCTTAATGCTAAAATATGCTGGTATTTGAAGTATTTTTGACCCCACCAATTTTGCCTTTGACCCCCTCCCACCACTGGACTTCCCCAAAATGGAATGTGGCTCTTGCGCCCCTGCTCTAAACCCTTGCATACAGTGGTCTCATGGATGGAGATTCAGTCCTGTGGCTCATGCTGGCTCAGCTTGTCTGAGCGTGGAAAGCTAAGCAGGGTCGGGCCTGGTTATTACTTGGATGGGAGACCCCTCCTCTAGTTTCCTGCATTGAGCAGGGGGTTGGACTCAATGGCCTTGTAGGCCCCTTCCAACTCTGTGATCTATGAGATAGTAACATCTGACCTGACACAACCAAGTTGATAGGGGCCATTTCTTGGCAGTCATTTGCATAAAAATTGTGAATTTGGTAAAAATGTGCATTTCAAAGTGCGTGTTTTTCACAAAATATGCATTTTTCAAATGCTATTGCAAGTTCAGGAATGTGCAAACTTTTTCTTTCTTTTCTAAAATGTGCTCCTGTTCCCATTCAGGATTGCAAACTGCGCAAGTTCAGATGATTTACAAACTGAACTGAAATTCTCTTACATCTCTATAAAGCATATACACTTATCGATTTATTTGTCAAGCAACTGCATGCATATACACGTATCAATTTATTTGTCAAGCAGAATATGCCCATCTGTATACTTTAAAAATGTATTTTTTATTCATAGTTCTTTTGGTACTTTACTCATTGCAACTATAGACAATGAACAAAGTGGTGAAAAGCATACAGAGAGCAACAATGATTAGAACAACCTAACATTCCAGATGCTGGAATTTGACAGGCGGAATAGCATATTGATTTAAAGTGATGGATTGGTTTTTATGCCTAAGGCATGTAGATAAAAGGCTAAATGATATTTCACTAATATTTGCAGTGTCTTGAAAACTCAGATTGTATTTTTTTTTACTGTAATGACAATAAACAGTAGATTGATTATATATTATTATGAAGACTATATTAGGGGGCTTAGAGAATATTATGAATAATAATATAACGCAGAGAATGAAAGCCAGAAGAAGGATATTTGTGCTCTGTGTATGTCAGTGCATTTAACAAAAGAATGGCACTCATTTCTTTGAAAAATTTATCTAAAATAATTATACCAAAATAAATCATTTTTTTAAAAAAAATAAAAATCACAAAGGGGAGTTCATACTTGAAAATTAAAAGATTGTTTTCCAGTTAGTGGAATTGTTGACCTCAGGAATTAAGAAAGGATAAGGACACAATCCACAGGGAGCTTCTCGTGTGCAAGCTCCATTGAAATGGAGCATTCAAAGTTGAATCACATGAGCTCTTGCATGAATACCATTCATTTCACTGGGGATGCAGATGTTCATGGTGGATTGCACCCTTACCCTTTTTGAATGCTGTCTCAAAAAGTAAATCAGTTACCCCAATCCAGCTAAAAGGACATACAGTACATGCTCAAAAGTAAGCTTACAGTAGGTGTGCATATCCCAGCTGGGTGGGGAACTGCACATGCAGATAGGTGCTGTGCCTATAATTCCCAACCCAATCCAACCGTTGGGCTGACATTTAATAGGAACTGAAATCCCAGTTGTTAGCTGTTTGGGAGGGGCAGCAAGAGGGAAGGGGGTGGATTAATGACCTCCTGCTTGCTTTCCCTTCCCAGCCAGATAGCTGATCAGCATGATCCTACCTTCCTTTAAGAGTGAATTATGAGCAAATCTGGCTACTGCACTTGCATACTGTTGGATCAGAGCTGGTATATGCAATCCACTGTTAAAGACAATAGCAATAGTCTGGCTTGCACTCTATAGTTGTAAAAAATCTAAAAAACCTTTTTCATTCTATTCTCTTGTTTCTCTGTTTAAGGGTCACTTTTTGGTGGGTTTCCCTTTGCCCCTTCCATACTGAGCTCTAGAACATTACTATTTTAAATAAAATTAAAAGAAAGAAAGAAAGAAAGAAAGAAAGAAAAGCTTGAATTCCTTGGGGACATGTTAAAAAGGTCAAGACACTTTATAGGATCTACAGTTGCAATGCTTTCCATCTTAAACTGTGATTTGCTGCATTCACATTAGAAGGATTAAAAACAACGACAACACTGAACAGTCCTTTACTCCATGTGGGATTTTTTACTAAGCCAAGTAAAATTAGCCTTCTAGATTATGGAAAAATGGGGGCAGTAATAGTGCAGTCCTACACATGTCTGTTCAGAAGTAAGTCCCAATGAGTTCAGTGGGACTTATTCCCAGGTAAGTGTGTATAGGATTGCAGCCTAATTTTGCGTGTGTGTGTGTGTGTGTGTGTCTGTGTTGTATTGTACATATATAATTTCTTCTACATATGTATTTAATTTAAGCCCTGCCACATGATTTATTATTTATTCCTCAAGCAGCCCCAAGGGGGTAAATCAGGGGTAGGCAAGCTGTGGCCCACCAGATATTTTTGGCCTATTAACTCCGATTATCCCTCACCATTGGCTATGCTGGCTAGGGCTGATGAGAGTTGTAGGCTAAAACTTCTGGATGCCCACAAGTTGCCTATGGCTGAATTAGGGTCTTGGGGCTGTTTGGGTAATCACAGGACATGAATCAGATAACTAGGAAGAATTTCTTTCTCTGACAGAACATCTTCTTGCAGTGCAGCACAGAATCTGCGGGAGATGTACCAGATTCTATCCTCCATCCATTAATAGGCTTTCTTTGGACCTGCGTGTACCAGTGGTGTTTGCAGATATCCTGCAGTCCAAACCACAGCCTTCCAGACTACAGCCTGCGTTGTCCATAAAGTTCACCCAGTCTCTTAGTTTTACACCTTGAGCCTACTGTGCTTAATTTAGGGGGCTCCACTGAAATTATGTAGATCTCACAGGAAATATTTACTGTGTTTATTTGTTTATTAAAACATTCCTACACACTCTTGCCCCATCGTTGGAATGACCTGGTATTAAACATTCTCACACTCCTATTCTGGAGAAATGCATTCAAGAAGGTCTACAGAGCCAACCTATGAATGGAAGTACCGTAAGCATTGTTGAGTTCAATGAGTTTACTCCCAGGTGTGTGGGTATAGGATTGTAAAATTAAGATAAAATTCAGAGGTTGTCTCCTCCTTGTCTGATCCCAGTCATACAATTAAATGCCCCTTCCTTCACACTTTTCAACAATTGAGTATAGGGAAAGGAAGAAAATAAGTTCTGGCACAGTGTACCTGTTCACATGGTTTCCACGTCTGAGTCTGTTTAGCATGCAATGCATCTCAAAGTGTACATTAGTTTTTGAGGGTTTTTGTTAGGTCAGGTTCGTGGTTTGATACTGAATCTCTAAGGATTATTTGTAAAAGAGGAACAATATAATTTTGCAAAGTGAGCACCTCTCCAGACTGAAATTTTAGATGATATATTTCAACTTTAAAGGGTTTCTATTCATTGCCAGATGGAGTTTAAAAGAAGCGCTGACACAGCCTAAAGTGCAATGTTGCTATGTTTGATGCTAATACAACCACAAGCCTAATAAATATTCATATCGATGTATAGTAATCTAAGTGAAGGGTAACTGCCAGGGGAATATTTGGCCTTCGCTTGGCCCTTAAATATTCATATTGTCAATCCCTTTTCTCAGACATACTTTTTATAAATCCAAAAATTCTGCTCTATAGCAAAAGTCCCAAATTCACCCTTTTCCTTCTTTCAAAGTCTTACTCCAGTCTCTCCCACAGTTCTTTCGAATTCTATAGTCTGCTATTCCTTTTTGCCCCAACCTAAGGCTTCTTTTCCCCACCCCCATTAATTTCCTCAATAGAAGCTAATTACAAAAAAAAGGCAACAATTGAAAAAGCTTCCTAAGCACACCCGCTTTCTCCAGAAGACCATGTTGGCTGGGAATGATGGGAACTGCAAAACATCTGAAGGGCACCAGGTTGGAGAAGGCTGGTGTAAACAAACTTGTGATCAAGTTTCCTTTGAACAGGTGCAAACTGTGCCTGTTCCTAGAGACATCTGATCTGGCCACGTGGTCACACATGCCTTAGTTACATCCCATTTGGTCTACTGTAATGCACTCTATGTGGGGCCACCTTCGGAAACTGTTCAGAAACGTTAGCTAGTACAGAATGTTGCAGCCAGACTGTTGACTGGGGCTGGTTACAGGGAGCATGTGACTCCCTTGTTACAAGAGCTTCACTGGGTACTGGTCTGTTTTCAGGCCCAATTCACAGTGCTGGTTATGAGCTACAAAGCTCTATATGGCTTGGGACCAGGCTACCTGAAAGATCGACTTCTCCCATATGACTTTGCCCAGTCCTTAAGATCTTCTGGAGAGGCCCTTCTTTCAAGACTGCCACTGTCAGAGGTGCGTTTGGTGGCAACACAAGAGAGGGTCTTTTTGGTGGCTGCTCCCAAACTGTGGAACTCCCTCCCAAGGAAAGCTAGGTTCACTCATTCTCTGCTGTCCTTCTGTTGGCAGGCAAAGACCACTTTATTCAAGAAGGCTTTTGGCCTGTAAGTGGGTCTGTTGGGTTGAGTGCTGTTTTAAATAATATTTTTCCTGTAATTGTTATGCTTTCATTGTATTTTAATGTATTGTTTTAATCAAGTTTAATTGGTTCTGTAAGCTGTGCTGAGGGCTATTTTTTGGTAGAAAGTCAGGGTACAAATAATTAAGAAAAAAAATATTTCTCTTGACATCACACCAGATTATGTGGGGATTTGAGGTCCCTCCCACGCTTCCAAGTGTGGAATATTGAAATTGTGCTGTCATCCTATTCCAGTTAGTTTTGATGGTTTGAAACAGATTATTTTAATTTTAAGCCCCACATGTCTTTTTAATTGCAAGGTGAACACGTGACACAGCTCAGTGCTAAATTGGGCATAGCAGCAGGTGGATAATAATACAAAATGTGATTTTTCCAACAGCACTGCTCCATTTCAGCTGACAGGGCCCTATGTAAGGTGATGTCTTGCTAAATGATTAATGAGCTCTCTTCCTAATGGTGATGTGGGTGTGTGAAATAGTAACAGCCTCCTCCGAACCTGCCTGCCTTAGTATATAATATTATTCAATAATGCAGAAGAATACTAATATCATTATATTTTAGGAATGAATAATTGGATCAAGTCGGAACAGAGGAGATTTGAGTAAAGTGTTTTGACAGCTCATAGTGAAATATATTCCATACAAATCCTTTCACCTGGAATATTATTGGCTTCATCAGATTTAAAAAAAAACAAAAACAAACTGCAAATAACATGTGAGAAAGCCTTACCCCACAGTTAATGGGCTTCAAAGAACATGTTGTTCATTGTTATACCCCAGGTCTTTGACTGGGTTGCTCACATTAACACATTAGTGTCATCCTTGGTAGTGTTCTAGAACTAATCTCAGATAAGTAGTTTATTTATTTATTATTTTTATTTACAACATATATTTCTTTCTTTCTTTATTACATTTCTATACTGCCCAATAGCTGAAGCTCTCTGGGCAGTTAACAATATATATATACTCCTCCACAGCTAAACAGATTCCAGAGCAGTGAACAATAAAAGATAAAAAGAATAAAACATCATATTTATTTATTTTTTTAAAACAGAATACCAGTAAAACCTGATAAAAACCATGACTGGTCAATCAAGGATGGCTTCTTGAAATACAGATGTTTTTAGCAGGTGCCAAAATCAACACAATGTTGGTGCCTGCCTGACCTCCAGAGGCAGGGAGTTCCACAGAAACGGAGCCACCGCACTGAAGGCTTTTCTCCAGGTGGACTCCAATCAGGCCAAAGGTCCATGCAGAACCACCAGGAGCATCCCATCTGATGACCTAAGTGACTGGGCAGGTTGATAAGGGAGAAAGTGCTATCTCAAGTATCCTGGTCCCAAGTTGTTTAGGACTTTATACTCTAGTAGCAAACCTTAAACCTGGCCTAGCAGTGAATGGACAGCCAGTGCAGTTTCCTCTGCAAAGGGACTACATGCTTAAAAAAGGGGCAGCTCCTGTCAACAGCCTGCTGCATTCTGCACTAGCTCCAGCTTCCAGATCAGACTCAAGGGATGCCCCACATAGAGCACATTGCAGCAATCCAGTCTTGAGGTTACTAGCACCTGTACCACTGTGGCCAAGCTATCCCTGTCCAGGAAAGGCCGTAGCTAGTGATGGGCGATCTGGTGGGACTCAACCTGCCTCCAGCTCAGCAGAGTACATGCTGCACCGCTCGCTGGACTTCCGGGTTCCCAACAGGCCATTGTTTATGTAGGAAATGCCTTAATATACACCATAAACAGCCACAATTTGTGCAAATTACGCAAATTGTGGCTGGTTTTGGTGTATATTAATACATTTCCTAAGTAAACAGTGGCCCGCCAGGAACCCAGAAGTCGCTTCCCCAGCAACGCCAACTTCAGTGGACCGGTCATGTTGTTCGAATGCCTGACTGCCGTCTCCCAAAGCAGTTATTTTATTCCCAACTCAAGGATGGAAAGCGGAATATCGGTGGTCAATATAAGAGGTTTAAAGATGTTCATAAGGCTAATCTAAAAAAATGCAATATAAACATCGAAAACTGGGAAGCTCTGGCCCATGAACGATCTAACTGGAGGTTGGCCTTTCACAAAGGTTCCATAGACTTTGAAGAAGCCCGAGTGCAAGGTGAAAGGGAGAAACGTGCTAAGCGAAAAGCACGTCAAACGAATCCTTCACAGGACCATCTTCCATCTGGTAACCTGTGTCCTCCCTGTTCGGGCCTACCACACGGACCCTAGATCGGCCACCGGGCCGGATGGAAGGGCACGCCGGCCCGGATCCGACCCGCGGGCCGTAGTTTGCAGACTCCTGCCATACCTCAATTACCAAGGGGCCAAGAAATATTCACTCAATGTCACTCTCTGAAATTGACATCACAGCAGTGTAGCACAGTGCTGCCAGTGCTTAGCCCACAGTCAATCCAGGAGGATACCATTGTTGATGGTATCAAAAGCTGATGAAATATCAAGAAGAATTAACAGGGTTGCACTTCCCCTGTTCCCCTCCCAATATAGGCCATCCATGGGCAACCAAGGCCTATTCGGTCCTATAACCAGGTCGAAACCCAGACTGAAATGGGTCTACAGATAATCATTACCCTCCAAGAGTGCCTGCAGTTGCTCTGCCACGACCCTCAAGTACATTCTCTAGAGATGGGTATTTGCGACTGGAGGGTACTTGTCAAATACCAGTGGGTTTCTTCAGGAGTGATCACACTACTGGCTCTTTAAGGACGGCAGGAACTGCCCCTTCACATAGAGATACGTTTACCACTCCCTGGACCCACTCAATCATACTCCTCAGCTAGCTTTTATTATCCAGGAAGGGAAGGATCAATAGGGCACATGGTTGGTTGCATTGCTGCAAGCACCTTGTCCACATCATCAGGCTGCAGCAACTGAAACTGATCCCACAAAATTGGGCAGATGGTGGCATCAGAGAGACACCTCAACTGGAGCTGCACTAACAACAGCTGCTGTGGAGACAAGTGATTTTGTCCTCAAAGTGGTCCTGAAAGCAAAAGATCCTCAAAGCAAAAAGGTCACAGTGGGTCCTTGAAGGGACCAGGGCTCCATTCACTTGGGAGAGTGTGTTAACAACCCCCAGACCACCCAAAAGAGCTCCGCTGGACAGCTACTCAGGGATGCAATGGAGGTGGCAAAGTAAGCCTTCTTTGCTGCTTGCACTGCTGTGCAATAGGCATGATTATGTGCTCTATTGCATGCCTGGTTGTCTTCACTTTGAGTCTTATGCCATTTGCACTCTAGCTGACATCTAGCCTGTTTCATTGTCCCCAACTCCCCAGTATACCAAGGAGCAGAGTGGGCTCTACAATATCAGAAAGGGCACTCAGTGCAATCAAGTCAATGGCCCTCCGCATCTCACTGTTTCACAGTGAGACTAGGACCTCAGCTGGATCACCTGCTCTGTCCACTGGAAAATCCCAAGAGCCTTTAGAAAACCATTGGATTCCGTCAGTCTCCTGGGGTGGACCATCCAGATGGGTTCCCCACCCCTGCAGGAGGGAAGTAGTGCCATGAGTTCAAATCTCACCAGGAAATAGTCTGACCATGTCCATGATTCTAAAGTGTGTTCATTCCCAATAGATCCTGTTTTCTTATGTTTTATCACAGCTGTAAATGTAGTTTAGCTCTTCAAATTGCAGTAGCAATGATGTGAAAATTGACCTTATAATAAAACATAGTACCTTCAATTTGACCTGATCTCCAATTTGAGACTTTGAGCAATCACCAGAAAAAGTGAAAACTGAGATAATGGCCCTGAGGCCATTCAGGTAGAATCTTGGAGAAGAACAATTCTTCGTAGAGAGCATGTGTCAGGTAAAGAAACTATGGCAGTTCAGCATTTTTCATCAAAGGTCACTGCAGCTGGCTCAGGGTTATTTTCTGTGACACTTATTATCGCTTAATTAATATGAATGTATAGCAAGCAGTTGTGATAGATATTTAAATATGATGCAGCAAGGGAGATCCACGTGGGTAGCTCTTACTTTCTGTGCATGCAGAATGGTGCATGCAGAAAGTGCATACAGAATGTGCATGCAGAAGGACAGATAAAAGGAAGTGCTTCTACACACAGTGCATAGTTAAACTATGGAATTCACTTTCACAAGATGCAGTGATGTCCACCAATCTGGATGGCTTTAAACAAATTCCTGGAGGAGAAGGCTATTGATGGCTACTAGTCCTGATGGCTATATGCTACCTCCAGTATCAGAGGCAGTATGACTAAGTACACCAGTTGCTGGGGAACATGGGTGGGAGGGTGCTTTTGCACTCCTGTCCTGTTTGTGGGTTTCCCCTGGGCTACTGTGTGAACAGAATGCTGGACTAGATGGACCCTTGGTCTGATCCAGCACGGCTGTTTTTATGTTCTTATGTTGAGACACACAAGCATATCTGAGCACGTCAGATCCGTATGTGCATTGCTATCTTCATAGCATGGTGTTGGTGGTGATGTGTATTCCCACCTGGATCCCTTTGCTGCTGAGAATGTGCATCTCTCCATTCACTCTGTCTTTCATGCTCCTAGTCATGTGTATCACCTTCTAGAGCTGTATTGAGGTCAACATGTTCAAGGTCTGGGATAGGACTGCTGAAGCCACATCACTTTTAAATACATTCCAGAATTAAATCTAAACAGTCTTATACCCTGTTGACAAAAAAAAATCCATGCTGCCTAGTCGTCACAGCTCCAACAGCTGTGTATTCAGATGAACATGTAAAAGGAGTTCCTGCACACAAGCAGCTGTACAAAGCTCCTATGCGTGTACAGCTGCTAGGGTCATAGGGCCCCCTTTCATGCATTCAACTGAATGTACATATATCAAAGTGTGTGGCTAGAGGGGCACCTGGAAATTTGTGGTGCAGCTAGCTAGCGTGGTCCCGCTCCTTCCTCATGCATTCAGTGAACGCATGAGGGCTTGGTTATACCCTTGATAAGATCACGTTGAAGGTGAAATATGTGCAGGAAATGTTAGGGAACTATGGACTCTAATGTCTTCTCCCTCCTCACACACCTTATCCTTTAGATGTCACTCCTTCTCCACAGCCCCCACTGCATTCATTTCAGGGGAGGTAAGGGGAAGAAGCCTGTTGCAATTCTTCTTTGATAGATTGTGTGTGTGGGGGGGAGAACAATGCAGGATAAGGAAGCTAGAATTACTGCATGCTTCTTTGCCTTGCCTGTGCTATGGGGATCTTCTGAGGGGGTAGGTTCTGGAAAACCATTGACCCACCACCCCACCCCCATCTTCCCCTTAGTGGTTTTCATGTTCGGAGGGACCATAGCTCAGTGGTAGAGCCCCCGCTTTGAATGCAGAAGGTTCCAATTTCAATCCCCAGCTTCTCTGGGTAGGGCTGGAAAAATGTCTTCCTAAAACTCTGGAAAGCTGCTGCCAGTCAGTGTCGACAATACTGGTCCAGATGGACCAGTGGTCTGACTTGGTTATAAAGCAGCTTTGTATATTAACAAGGATCATTCAAAAGGACTGAAAAGGAGTAATTATCTACATACTGTTAACTTCTATGCATTTTTTTTTTAATGAGATGAGATTTTTTTCTGTGTACTTGGCAAGAAGACATGCTTTCTCACCATGCACCCTTGTTACATATTTTCCCTCCAGAGGGGTACTAGTAATGCCTTCCATAGCAAAAATTAGAAGTTGTGTGGGTGTAGTTAAAAACCAGAGTATCCTTGCCAGTTTGGCACAGTGTAGGTAGGTGTGGAATGAGAGATATAAAATGGGGAAGCTGATACAGAAATCCTGTATAATAATTTGACCCAATCAAGAAGTATGATCTGCATCATTTTGCTGCTCTCATTGCCTTTAGCAGGAATCACTGCTCGAAGTATGGCGGGATAGGGTGGGATGCCATCCCTACTCTTTTCAGGCAGACTATAACCATTGTGTTTCATTTCAGGCAGACATAACTGAATCTGACCTAATCACCCACTTCCTTTTTCCCCTTCCACTTTGAAATCATCCCACTTCCTTCCAAACCATCACAGTTCAGGCACTGTCAGGAACACAGCCCTGATACCCACTGTAGCCTATGCAAGGGCATACATTGCGCTTGAAGGTTTTCGCTGAATGGCAACCTAGGAGGGCCTATGCAGGACAGGCATCAGGGGTTGACATGGTTGGGGCATCTTCTGAGGCCCATAGCAGAGGGCCACTGCCAACCACCAAAGCCCCCAACCCTGCTGCACCTCCTTGCTTTCACTGCCTGGTTTACCTGCCCTCTCCAAATGAGTGAGCAGTGATTGGATCAAGAAGGAGCAGCTGCCTCTACTCACCTTCCCCTCCTCTGTAGCTCAGGGGCCATAGCTCAATGGCAGAGCACCTGCTTTGAATGCAGAAGGTCCCAGGTTCAATCCCCAGCATTTCCACGACGGGCCAGGATAGAATCTTGCGTGAAACCCTGGAGAGCTGCTGCCAGTCAGTATCGACAATACTGGACTAATGGACCAATGCTCAGACTCGGTATAAGGCAGCTTCCTATGTTCCTATGGGCAGTAGTGCAGATTGGACCTAGAGGGACAGGGCAAGCAAATGGGCAGCTGCAACAGTGATGAGGATGAGGTGGGTTATTCAGGAAGGGGGCCCTTGAGGACTTCTTGCCCAAGGACTCCCCCACCCCCAAAATACCTGGAGCCTATACTGGGCCTCCACATTTATTGGCTGCCAGCACTGAGAGACACCCAAGAAGGCAGTAAAGCAGGGGTGGGCAACACGCAGCTTATGGGCCACATGCAGCCCCACTCCTTGCCCCACCCTTTTTGTCAAGAGGGGAAAGTTGCAGTTTGCCACCAAAATTCAGCAACAAACCACTATAGAGGCTTAGAATGGATACATTTAGCTTGTATTTTCCCTCCCTTTTTGGTGGCACTCGGAGTGTGGCCCTCAGCGAGTCTGGGAGGAGGGAACTTGGCCCCAGGTTGCCTGTAATTGCTCATCCCTGCTGTAAAGCCTTATTCATTCATGCAGTTCCCAAAGTATGGCAATGCACCTGTGCAGAAGCTTCCAGCAGCCTGAGCAGCCTGATGACATCATCACCCTTACGTTCTTTGGGGCACTTCAGTATCTTCACTAAAAAAACCTCAAACAAAGAACAAAAATCTAGTCTAAAACATACATACACCCCAGATATACACACACACACACACACACACAATGGGGCAAGGCTTTGCAATTTAACTATTCAAGCATATCATTGTATGCACATTAATTGGCTTCTTCCAGAACTGCTATTGATTTAAAAGCGCAGAAGTAGTTTTGCTATTAGAGTACATATTTAATGATATATTTTTTCTCCTCTCATTAGATTATATTGACTTTGTATGAGAATGACAAATTATACTATTATTGTACTATGGTGGACTGTAACTTGTAAGCATTGAGTATCTTCTAACGTCTTGTGTATTTTAGGATACCTGCTTAATTGAGTCACAGTGATGTATAATGTCTTTATAAATTCTTTATTCAATAAGAAAAAACCCTCTGAAGAATACATTAACAAAGCATTCCATAGTAACAGGGTACAACTTCAGTAATGAAAGAATACATCAGGATGATGAAATAAGCAGAGAAAACAAAGGAAACAGAATACACACGTGTCCCAAGTTGTCAGTGAAGAATGAGACCTGTTTTAATTTTAAATTAAAAAGAAAAATGGCGTGGCAAGGAAGGTAAAAGAAAAGTAGCCTTTGAAGCAGACTCTCCTACTGCAGTTCAGAATTCATACCTATTATGTTTTTTTCTGACATCACACACCAGACTAAATTGCCTCATGCAGTGCAATCCTACGCATGCTTCTCAGAAGTAAATCCCACTGTGTTCATCATGGCATCACAGAGTTGGAAGGGACAAGGAAGTTCATCTAGTCCAGTGATGGCGAACCTTTTTGAGGCCGAGTGCCCAAACTGCAACACAAAACCAACTTATTTATTTCAAAGTGCCAACACTGCAATTAAACCTGAATTAAACCTGTTTTTAAACACAGCAATTAAACCCATGTGTGTGTGTGTGTGTGTGAGTGAGAGAGAGGGGGGGGGCTGCCTTTCCTCACCGCTGCCCTCCTCCAGGGACCCGGTCAGCCTCCTGGCCCGCTGCGACGACGCCCGCGGAGCCTCCTGAGGCGGGACTTGGACCAGCAGCCCTCCGGCCGCTCCGGCCTCTTTGCTGCTGGCATGCCACCCTCCGCAGCGCCGGGCTAAAGAAGAGCCCTGCGGCACCTGCAAGCTCGCTTCCCGAGGGGATGCACCTCAGGCTGCAGACGGGCTGCGGAGGTGGCGCTGGCTGCGGGGAGGTGGCCTGTGTGCACTGTGAAGAGCGGGTGGTCCGGAACAGGCACTCCCATCGGCCTGAGCCCGCGCGTAGGGCGTGACACCGCCTCGCACCGCCGGCGGGGAGCGTCGGCACCGCCCAGTGATGCTGCAGTGAAAGGCTCTCCCAGCCGGCCTCTCCGCCTGGGCGGTCACCTGCCCGCTCTGCCCCGGGAGGACCTTCTCGGCCCTTCCCCGGCAGAGGCAGCGGCCTGCGGGATGCTGGGCGATGCGCGGCGGTCCGGAGTGGGCGCTCCCATTGGCCCCGGCCACCGTGTCATGGCCTGATCCCACGTGCGGGGCATGACGCCGCCTCGTGCCACCGGCAGGAAACGTTGGCGCCGCCCAGTGATGCCGCAGCAAAAGGCACTCCCAGCCGGCCTCTCCACTTCCGTCCTTCGGTGGCTTCGCCCCCCCTGTGCCCCCAAAGCTGCTAGAGGGCTAGCAACCTATGGCTCGTGTGGCCACAGAGCGGTCCCTGCGTGCCTGGTGCAGCTACAGCATCCCTGACAGATGACCATCTAGCCTCTGCCCAGAAACCTACACCAAAGGATATCCCACCACCTCCTGAGGCAGGCAGTCTATTCCACTGCCAAACAACTCTTACCATGAAGAACTTTATCCTAATGATTGGCCAAAATCTGCTTCCCTGCAATTTCTACAAATTGTTTCTAGTACTGTTGGTTTCAGTTGGTTGAATCTTGATTCTGTAAGTTGCTCTCCCCAGCTTCATGTCATCTGCAGATGTGATAAGCAAATGCCCTCATTCAAGTCATTTCTAAAAAAAAAAAAAAAAAGAGCCAGTGTGGTGTAGTGGTGAAAGTGTTGGACTGGAACTCGGGAGATCCGGGTTCTAGTCCCTGCTTGGCCATGAAACTATATATACAGTATGGTCAGATGCAGAGTTGAGAAAAGGTATAGTGTAGGGTGGCCACTTACACATTGCCAAAAAAGAGGAAATGGACCACCAAAACAGAGGACACAGATTTGCATAACACTTGCATATATGTTATATGTATAGATGGCAAATTTTGAATTAATTGATATGATTGAAATAGAAATATAATACATCTTGCTATAGTAGAGAAGACTGTGTCCAGGTGACCTATGTGCCTGCCTGTTCAATCTACTGTCCAGATGCTAATGGCCCGCGATCTCCCTACTTGTGGTTCTTTGGCTTCAAACCAGACTTGGACTGGACAGCTCATCAAATAGAAGACATCTTCAAATAGAGGACTCTCCTCTAACAGCTCTCCAGAATAGAAGACTGGAGGACTCTATAGAGCAGGACACCTGGCCACCCTAGTATACAGAAAGGAGCTTTGCAGAATGGGTGAGGATGGCTATGCCAATGTGAGAGCCAGTGTGGCGTAGTGGTGAGAGTGTTGGACTGGGACTCAGGAGATCTGGGTTCTATTCCCCGCTTGGCCATGAAACTCACTGGGTGACTTTGGGCCAGTCACTGACTCTCAGCCTAACCTACCTCACAGGGTTGTTGTGAGGATAAAATGGAGAGGAGGAGGATTATGTAAGCTGCCTTGGGTTCCTTGCAGGAAAAAAGGTGGGGTATAAATATAATAAATAAATAAATGTTGAACATCACAGAGTCTAGGACAGCACCCTGTGGCACTACACGTGAAACTCCCTGGAGCTACTTTTGTTACTTGAAACTTTACCGGCAAAGCCTTTTTGTAACCAATTGAAGTGTCTGCTGCAGCTCTCTCCCTCCATCTTATCAACTGAGGTAAGCTGTGATCTAGGTACTATGATCTAGTTACTAGATTCTAGTATAGCAACATTAATTTTCTAAAGTTTTTGGCCAACGTGTCAGCTAGAGAGGAATAGCCATGTTCAGTTTGTAAGCCAGGATCTAACATAATACACACTAACTAATCTAAATACGGTAGGTATTATCTCACTTGCCCTGTGTTTTTTCTGTGTGACCAATGCAGACAATGAGACCTTGCTCTGAAATGTGAAGATTTTTTTTTTTTTAATGCACTTTTAGGACAATCTTTAGCTGCAAAAATTTGCAATGTAGTGCTATCAAGATTATGAAAGAACCCAAAGCATCCCAGACAATCAATAGCCAAAAGTTAGTATGAGACATGAGTCATTATAAGAATGGAATTTCAACAACAGCCCTTTTCAGACCTTCTCCGTGCATAGGCCTTAGGAAAGCCAGTGTGGTGTAGTGGTTAGAGTGTTGGACTGGGGCTCAGGAGATCCAGCTTCTACTCCCCACTCAGCCATGAAGCTCACTGGGTAACTCTGGGCCAGTCACTGACTCTCAGCCTAAGCTACCTCACAAGGTTGTTGTGATGATAAAATGGAGAGGAGGAGGAACATGTGAGCCGCCTTGGGTTCCTTGCAAGAAGAAAAAAGGTGGGATATAAATATAATAAATAAATAAATAAATAAATAAAATAGGCTAAACACATTGAAAAGTGGGAAGTGGAACCACACGCCCTGGCTCCACCCTTGAAACCCTTGACATCATGTGTATCACCAACCCTGCCTCTCAATGTGTGCGTGCCCATCATGACGTTTGCAAAAAGACACCTATATAAGTACAGCTATATGCACACGATAGGCACCCATTTGCAGATGTCATGTGGAACATATGCATGTCAAAGGGGGTGGGGTCCAAGCCAGCAGCATGGTCCCATTCCTCCTTTCTCCACATGATTAACCTACGCATGGAGGAAATCTGAAGAGGGCTAATGTTTGCACCTGTGCTTCCAAGACCAGAGGCTTAAGGCTGCAACCCTAAACATGCTTACTAGCGGGAAAGTCTTATTGAGTTTAGAGTGACTTCCTTCCCAGTAAACATGTATGTGTTGCACTTTAAGTCACATAAACTGAATTAATCCTAATATAGTGCAATGGGCAGACCAAGCTAAATGGGTGGAAATCTATGTCAAGGACTTCAGGGTTGAACATGAACTAGCGATGAGCAAACGAGTAATTTTTGTACTCATTGAGGCTCTCATTTTCACACACCCATATTCGTTTTGTCTAGCTTGCAAATGTGAGCATTTTTTTTCTTCAATGGGAAAATACACAATTTAGAACAGGAAAAAGGCACACTTCTTCAAAATGGCATCCAAATGCATGCTTTCCACCCAGTAATCAAAGCATGTAAATTCACCCTTTTTTTTTTTGGAAAACACAGAATTTAAACTGCATTTTTCAAAAAGGATGCATTTTGCAAACATGAGCTTTCCCCGAAAATCATTCAGGTTGCAAGTGGAGCATTTTCATCATTTTTTGGAATGTGACCAAAATTCTCGTACATCCCTACCATGAACCTCCTGACTTGAGGCAAAGTAGACAACCTGGAACTGTGCATCCTCTTCGGTCTGTCTGTCTGGAAGAAGCTTCTGGATCAGCCAGGCCCATTATAAATCCTAGGAGATTTGCCTTTTGTCCTCTCCTGCTCAGCCAAGCAGTATCTTCTTCCTGTTGCTCATCAAGCTTCTGATCTAGTTTTCACACTGCTTCTAGCTCATCATCCCCTCTGATCTAACAACTGATCTCAGGGGCTCTGGGTTGGAGAATATACACTCCAGGTCAGAATTTGCGTATCCCCCAGCCTGGCCTGACCTCAGCCATATACAGTCATGCCTTGGATTGAGAGCATAATTCGTTCCGGAAACGTGCTTGTAATCCAAAACACTCTTATATCAAAACGAAATCCCCCCAAAAAAATTTGTACAGAGATTTTTAATTTAAGCTGTACTACAGTACTTGTGTATTGCAAGACGTTGCTTGTATATCAAGTCAAAAAAAATTAAATAAATATTTAAAAATTTGCTTGTCTTGCAAAATGCTCTCAAACCAAGTTACTTGCAATCCAAGGTATTACTGTAGTAGAATACAGAAGTGAGTGTAGGCATAATGATGTATCTACATGACTTGCTGTAATGCTTCTGAAAGTTAGAATTAGTGCAGCTGAGCTAAGGCATTCAGAGTAAGTTGTCTGACTGAATTGCATTTGCTTGTCCTTCGTGGCCCTTGAGGTGGTACAAGTGTAAATAATTGTATCGGGGGGGGTGCATTGTTACATTCTAGTAAAGAGCTTGGAGGGGTTCAGTGCACAAGAACTGCATTATACCAAGGGTGGGAGGGGAGAGTTGGTGGAATCATATTATACATAATCTTTCAGGCAAGAAGTTTATTGAACACAACATGAATTTAGAGATTGTTCCAAACAGTAAAGAGGAGTTGTCCTTTTGATTTACTACTCTAACAGCATGCCTTGCATGAAATTCACAACATGATATTATGTCAATTCTGGAAGCTATAAAGTTAACCTATATGATAACAGGCTCAGGCTCACAATTATAATAGCACCATGATGTGGCAATGATTTCTTTGCTTTACTATGAAATGGCAAAGAGATTTAAAATGTCATGCTTCTGGGTGTACAACAAATGATCTCATTAATCTTCTCCAATGGGGAATAAGTTATTTAGCCTAAGAATCACACATCAAATTATACTATATGTACAAGACCCACAAGACAAAGCTTCCATTCCTGATTGATTGATCCACCCATCTCCTCTCACCAACATACCACAATCCACTTCCTACTCTATCTACATCACTTCCCCAATATTCTTCCTTTGCATCTATTTTAAAATTTAAATAATGAAAACAGGAAGGATAAAGCTAAAGGGAGGTGGGGAGGTGATTATTTTTATAAAGAGGGGAGATAGTTACCTAATTCATGACCACTTAAACAAAAGCAAGAGTGGAGGGAACAAAAGTTGGGGGGGGGGGAGATCAGTGAATGGATCTCCCTTAATATATTTTTTTAAAGGCTAAATGCTGCTGCGGGGGTGAGGGCATTTGCCTGGCTGAGCAAACAGCAGCTTCAGAAGGAGGGAATTTGGTTTTGGAAACCAACATGGGTGGATGAGTTTAAAAAGCTTACCCAGCACTGTGATCCTGATCCTGGTTAGGACCCTCAGTACGTACATTCAGCCTTTTAAAATACATCATCATGTATGGTTTGGCCCACAGCAATCTGGGGAGCAGATTTTGGGAAATAAATGGTGGGATGGGAGAAGGTTCAAACTTCTCCTCCTCACATGTGGTGGTCTTGATCCAGAAATTTAAAATCAGGAAATGATGGTTTTCCATTATATCTGAACTGTTCTAATTTATATATTGATTTGGGAAATGCAAATTTGGTAAGTTCTTACCTAATAGAAACTGAACAGAATTCTGCTCCATCTGTAACTATGTCACCTGAGTTCTTGGACCTCAGTGTGTAACATAATATTTGTTTTATATACAGCTCAATCTTAGTCCTTTTATAAGTGGAGGATATAATGTATTTTCACCACATTTCTTGTGAATATAACACATTTAAAAGCCTGGAAGTAAATCTATTCTTACATTCGATCTTATCCCACATGGGTTGACATTAAATTTAATACATTTCTTGTCAGGAAGGAATTATTTTTCAGGATTACGCAAGAGTGAATCTGTTCAAGCCTTCAGAATATATTAAATTTTAAGTAATTTAAAGTGATAATTTTCAAATTTGACTTGTTCTGCTGCTTATTTATAACACATTTCTTATCCAACTGATAGTTTACATTCAGCTATTTTTTTAAAGTAGAACTTTTACATCCTTCTTTTGTAGCCTCTGAAGTAATTATGGGATTTTAAAAATGAAATTCAATTCAATTCTTCTTAGCATGTAATGTTTTAAACACACGTCTCTAATTGTATACCAGGTGTTTTCAAACGTGAAAAGTTGAGAAACCTTGACTTGATTGTTTTCACAAGTTTAATCTACCATTCATATATGTGATATATGCATTTGTCTCTCAGATGCTTCATTTACATCCACAACATCTACATCTTATATTATATTCCATGAAATCAGTATATTCAATTACTGGCAACTAGGGATGGCTCAGGTATGTGCTAGTGGTAGTCCATTTGTGGGACACACATAACGATGTGCAGCAAGTATTGTGAAGGACCACCGCCGGTCCTTTCCGTGACTTCGGGAGTGAACGGGTTAACTGGAGCTGAGAAAAACTCCAGAATAGAGCCGCTACCATTGACACTGAGATAGAGAATGAAATTGACCTACTACGCTGCTTATTGATAGTATGTTTAATGAAGCATATCAAAACAAGCAGATAAGAACTCCTCCCGTAAACATAGGAGTCCATAAAAGTTAATGAGGCGTGCAAGCCTTTGCATACATGCAAGCGGAGCTGAGCAAGGCAGACATAGGGTTTACTTTAAACGACCCGGTTTCCTTGAAAGCTGTTCCCTGCCAGAACATCCAGCCCTGCAGCCTGTTCACTGGGTTTTTTCCCTGGGGTTGAGTCCTGTTGTCCAGACCAGAGTCATGGACAGTCCGTGCAGCCTTGCACCCAATGACCAACAACTTACTGGGGCTTGGTGCCCCTCTTTTACCTCCTCCCTCGTTCCCCCCTCCCTTCTTGCTGACAGGAAGAACCGGTTCCTCCTGTTGGTTCTTCAGTGCCCCTGGGTGCATGACAGTACTTGGCAGCTCTTTGAGACTGCCAGGTATCTTGGCGGGGGGGGGGGCGGTGCTTGAGGGTGCTTCGCAGCTCTTTGTGAGCTGCCAGGGGAAGTCACTGGGGGGAGTATGTAGATGGATCCCATTGAGGTGAATGTAAATGAAGGCTGATGCAAATGACTGCTCGGAACTGAGCTGCTTCTGCCCTAGGCAGAAGCCTTGATGGTGGTGGCGGTGTGTGTGTGGGTGTATCAGGCCTGGCTTTCTCTCCACAAGTATTGAGTGAACTGAACTAGTAGCCATAGCTGCTCCAGTCACAGCAGAAAGTCAGGCTCGAGCGATGGAATCGGTTCCTCACCGGTCTCCATTAGCTTCGATGTTGTTTCATTGGGACCGAGAGGCGCGTTCGAAGTCTCCATTGAGGGTGTTGGCATCGGTGGCAGCAACGTCTCTCTCCAAAGGAGAGATAATTGAATCTCCAGCTCTTCCCCAACTTGAGGGGCAGCTGGTCCCTCTGGCTCATTCTTGATCAAGGTCAAGAGAATCTCGTCTCAGGCTGTCTACCTCTCTGGCATATTATCGTAGGGTTCAGAGGATGGAATCCGTGACTCATCGATCTCCTCGATATTGAGACCATTCCACCCTATCCATGGCGTCGACTTCGAGATCCTATTCCCGCTACCGATATGACAGACTGCATAGCCGGGCTTCTTGTTATTCGAGATCTCCATCACACAGCTACTGCTCTCGATCACGAGAATCCCCTCGACATCGAAGGGAGAGCAGATGTTCTCTTCGGGCTTGAGGAGAATCACCCTCTCGGTTTCGACACTGGGATCGAAGGCCGCCGACAGCGCCGACAGCGCAAAATCCAGCAACTTGAACAGCAAGATCGAAGCGTATTTGTACAACCTGGAACCTCCAGTTTGACAGCTCCAACACAAGCCTTGGTACCAATTCCTCCTCCAGCTCCTGCCACTGTCGACACCTCGTCTGGTTCCCTGTACACCTCAGACACTGATTCTGTTATCTCTTCGGCGCATTCCACGTCACCAGATGCCCAAGTGGAATCTAAAGCAGCAATCTCCCCTTCTGAGGACTTAGGGAGTTTTGCAGAGCATATTGACAGGATGGTGAGAGCCTTAGGAGTTGAGGCGAAAACTGAGCAGCCTAAAGTGCAACACCCAATTTGACATATTGAGAATGACACAATCTTCACAAACATTGATTCCCTTCTTGCCCACACTGTTGGAGACGGTGCAAGGAATGTGGAAAGCTCCAGCTACTACTCAACCTACAGCTAGGAAACTCAAGTCAATGTATAAGGTTAGGGAGGAAAACTTGAAGTACTTGTTTTCTCATCCAGCCCCAAACTCGTTAATAGTGAAATCTGATCAATCTTGTGGGGGTAGACAACATAGCACCCCAGCAGATAAGGAAGGGAAGACCTTAGATTCCTACGGTCGTAGGATCTATTCCTCGAGTTCGTTGGGCTTAAAAATATCAAATTACCAAGCAATGATGGCAAGGTACCAAATATTCATCACAGAGAAAATAGGAGATCTCTGTGACTACCTGCCGGATGAAAAGAGAGAGTTAGCGCGGGTTTTCCAGAAAGAGGCTACCAGTATGGCTGCTATTCAAATGAATACTGCTCGCCATCAGGTGGACAGTCATGCCAGGTTGATTATCAGGTCCATGGCATTGAGAAGGCATGCATGGTTGGGTTCCACCAACCTGACTTTAGATGCTAGATCAAAGATTGAAGACCTCCCCTTCGATGGAGAAGGTCTTTTTAACACGTCGTCTGATGACTCGCTCGACTCTGCGCAGAAGTTATTGGCAAATGCCAAAAAGATGGGGCTGGCTCACGTACCACAACAACAGACTTATAAGTCGAGACGTTGGACCAGATTCCCATATTCGACTGCTCCATATCAATCTTCAAGGCCATTTAGAGATGGGAACCGTCGACCTCGTGGCCAACAGCCCCAGGCACCACAGTGCTCATTCAATCAGCAGCAGTCCCGGGGCTCCAGGAGAGGAGGCGACTTTGGCAGATGACGTCTTTGACTTTCTTATTCGCCCGACCAGCATCACTCCACCATCTCAGACGACCATCTTCGGCTCCCGCCTGTGTCGACACCACCGATCCTGGCAAAACATCACAATGGATCAGTGGGTGTTAAATATCATCAGTTTCGAGTCCTCCCTCCTTTTCTCGGCATCAAGACCACTCAACCAACGCAAGTGCTCTTGGAGGAAGTAATATCCCTCCTCCAAAAGGGAGCAATACAACCAGTTCCCATAGAAAACCTGGGAGACAGTCTTTACTCCAGGTATTTCACGGTGAAGAAGAAGGGCGGAGGACTCAGGCTGATCTTGGATCTTCAGACTGTCAATCTCTTCATTTCACCAAAGAGATTCCGCATGGTCACATATGTGTGCCAGCTCCATGACTTCTCGCATGTCATTTTGCAGATTCAAAACATAGTTCACCACTGACTCTTTTTGGATGTCAGCAAAAGATATTTCATGTGCTTCTGCCTGTGTCCTTAAACCTTCTAGCCTGGGATCTGTTACAGTTTCCAGTTTGAAATCTTCATCTGCCTGAGGGAACTCAGGAGTAGAAAAGTCTTCTTCAGCTGAGTTACTAGGCAACACTGGGGGTGCACTCTCAGCTCCCTCTGATTCGTTACAATTTCCTGACAGGTCTACAGCTGCTTTTTGAGAACGGGTCACAATATATACTTTTCTGCCATCTGATTCCATAAGATCTTTCCCTAGAATCAGAGGTTCTTCCTGACAGGAATTCACACCCAAAATAAACTTCCCTTTGAATCCCCTCCATGTAACATTTACTTCTGCTACTGGGATCTCCACTGTAGGACCTCTCACAGGTTTAATGGTGACTGTTCTGTGAGGAATTATTTCCTCAGGATTTACCAAATCCTCACGAATTAAAGAAATAAGTGCTCCAGTATCAAGCACAGCCATATGTCTTCTTCCATTTACTGTCACCTCCTCCCACAAAGACTGATCTGACTCCTGCATGTCACCCCACTTTAACATGTAGCACTGTGGACTCTTAGCCTCTTCAGAGTCTTTATTAACATATATTCTCCTCACTGCAGTACTTTTTTTCCTTTTGGTCCATAAGTCTTGGACACCGAGGTCGTATATGTCCTACAAGCCCACAATGATGACAAGTAAGATCAGTTTTGCCTAGGGATGTAACTGTTCTCCCCGCGTGGGCGTAGTGGGCCGAAATCGGCCCCGCTCATGTTCGCGCAGGGCTTGTGCGGGCCTACCTTTTCAGGCGGCGGCTCGCCTCTCTGCGGCGCGCTGCCCACACCAGTCCCGCCACGTCACATCCAGCCCTGGAAGCGACGCGACGGGACCCTGCACAGGCGCGCTGGACCCCCGTGCGACGTATTGCGCCTGTGCAGGGTGGTGTTGTTTCCCGCCTTTTCGGTGGTCAACTGACTTTTGGCTCCCTCAGCTTCCTTTTTGAACCCTCCAGGCTTATACACAGGCTTTGTGTTATTCTCTTTATTAGTCTTGCCTCTCATATTATAGCCCCAGTTCAAGGAAAACTGATCAGCCAGCAATGCTGCCTCTTGATAGTTTTTAGGGTTTCTGTCCCTCACTAATAATCTTATATCCTGAGGTATTTGAAAAACCAGTTGATCTTTTATCATAAGATCAACCAAATCTTGTTTGGTTTTTACCTCAGCACAAGTGATCCATTTCCCACAATGATCAGCTAACTTGTGGCTCAACTCCAGATAAGACCTGGACAAAGCAGCATTAGTGCTCCTGAATTTCTTCCTGAAATATTCAGGCCCATAGCGAAATCTTTTATACACTGCTGCTTTAAATGTTTCAAAATCAAGAGCTTCCCCCACAGGAAAACTATTATAAATTTCGGCCAAATGCACCCTTTATCAGGTTTGGGATAAACTTAATGTAATCTTATGGATTTACTTCCCACATCATGGCTGCTTTCTCAAATGTGTTAAAGAAAATTTGGGGATCTTGTCCCTCTATGTAAGCAGTGAAATCTTTTGGAGATAACTTAGGAGTTCTGGCTCTCTCCTCAGTTCTCCATTGATCTTCCCTCTCCATTTTCTTTTTCTCCAACCCAAGTTGTTCTAAATCCATCTCACAATCTTTTTCTCTTAGCCGCATCTCAGCCCTCTTTAACTCTCTATCAGCCTCTTGCTATTTTACTTTTTCTAGTTCAAGTCTCTCTTGTTGTTTTAATTTTTCTAGTTCAATTTCTCTTTGTTGTTCTTGCTGTTCTTTTTGTTGTTTTTGCTGTTCTTTTTGTTGTTTTAATTCAGCTTCTTTAATTCTCAGTTTCTCCCTTTCCAGTTCCAAATACTGAGGAGACATTTCTATAAGTAATGGCCTTACAGGATTTACCTCAGCCTCTCCAGCACCACTACCCCTGGAATACTCAATGAGGATCCATTTTAGTTCATCCACAGATTTACCCTCCACTGGCAAACCTAGGTTTTTACATTTCTGTGTCAGGGCCTCTTTTTTCATCCCCCAAAATTCCATTCTTTTTCCAGACAGTTATATATTTCAGAAATATATTGGGACTAGGAGTTCTTAAAATAAAGTCAGGAGTTTCAAACTTACTATGGTAACAGATTTCTGTCACCACAGATAAAAAAAATATCCTGTCAGAGAGTTGTATCAAATCAACCTCTGACCTAGATAAAATTCAGCTTCAACAGCTAGGAACTCAGTGGCGCCTCACAGTAACTGTGACAGGCTATCACACTGAGGCCTTTTCAAAAATAGAGATCCTTTCTGACTTCTGTCACCACAAATGACCAGAAATCTATTACGGATCCCACCAATGCTACCTCCAAATATGCGACGACACGGTCCCTTACACTTTAGGACCCGACGCATAAACCCTTCTCAGGCTAAGCACCAACACTTAAAAACCTGAGGGGAGGGTCAAATGAAACCTTTCCCCTACCAATGAGGGAAAAGATTAATACAGGTCATTAAGGATCTATTTTAAATCTATGATACTGTCGGTACAAAGGTGTGTGTGTGTGTGTGTGTAGATTTAACAGTAATGCAGGTTAATAACACCAAGCTGACACGTAGGATTTGGGTAGCAAACAAAATAAAAATAAGTTTATTTTACTTCTCAAAATCTTAGTTCCAGAAAATGACTTTAAACCTGCCTACACCAAACACTTTGTAATTAACCTAAGTCCCTATAACTCTAAATACTTTCACTCCTCATACAAGCACTGATTTCTCTCAAAACTCCTGACAGACAAGACACGAATAATCCAACTAACCTAACTCCCCACTCCCAACACTCCACCACTCTAACCCACTCAACAACACACTCCCCACACACTACTCCCAACGCATTCTCAACACCCCTTATATACTCCTCCCCCCACCTTTTCCAAGACATTTACAAACCACACCCACTCAATTCAACATTCTATACTCACTAAACATACTAATGCAGACATACACCAGGAAACTGAATTGTGGGGTTATGCCACAGTGGGTTCTGCCTTTCATTTAGAACAACACATTGTTCTTCCTGCCTTTTTTCCATCTCCATCTTCGCCTGTCGAAAGAACACTACATGGTCTCGATGTCCGACGGGTGCTTGCCTACTATAAAGCCCGCACGGAATTGATTAGAAAGACTCAGCAACTTTTAGTTTGCTATGGTCCTCCCAGAATGGGCTATCCAGTATCCAAACAACGACTGTCATCTTGGATTGTGGACACTATTAAGCTGGCATATCAACTCGCTAACCGCAGCTTGCCAGGATCCGTGAGAGCTCATTCTACCAATGCTGTCTTGACGTTGACAGCATTTGGGAGAGGAGTCCCTTTTCCAGACTTGTGCAGGGTGGCGACTTGGTCTTCTCCCTCGACGTTTATCCTGGCATTACCGCCTCGATGTTCGAGCCAGGGCGCAGAACACATTTGGCAGGACGGTTCTTTCATTGATTACTCAGTGACTACTGATACTGACCCACCTCCGGTAAGTCAGCTTGCTACTCTACCCATATGTGTGTGATGCACAGAGACCACGAAGAAGAAGGATAGGTTGCTTACCTGTAACTGTAGTTCTTCGAGTGGTCATCTGTGCATTCACACAACCCACCCTCCTTCCCCGCTCGGTGTCTACATCGAGTTCGATGGATATCCAGATGGAGGTTGGATGGAAACTGTTTTTTTTCTCGATCTCGAGATGGACATTGATGTTGAGACAGGCATTGATGTCGAACTCGTAAATGTTATACTCGGTTCCGAGGGTCGCAATAGGCAGTCTCAGGCAACTGAGGTAACGGGCGGGAGCCGCGCTAAGGAGCACGCATGATGGGGAAGGGTCTCCCACCCGATTTTCCTCAGCTACAGATTTTCCCCCAAAACGATCTCAGCGCAGGCACAGAGAACCCATATGTGTGTGAATGCACAGATGACCACTCGAAGAACTACAGTTACGGGTAAGCAACCTGTCCTTCTTGCCTATGTAATTTACACTGCTCTCAAGGATCAGTAACAGAGGTTGGTTTCCCACCCCCTTCCCTCAGGAGCTCTTCCACCCCTCCTCCCAGCTCTGCCTCCCTTGTTTCCAGAGATTCTTCTTTCCCCCTTCCCCCCGCCTCTGGCTGCAACCTTGATGGCACAGCTGGGTCCTGGTTATCTTCAGAAAGAGGCACTGCTCCTAACTCCTCTTCTACCTCCCCCTCCCCTTCTGTTTCAGAGTCCATTCCCACGGAATCTGACCAGTGCTGTTTTGGATTTAGGGAATCAGAACTGGAGGGGCTAGGAGAGCTAGCCCCGACACCTAATGGCTTGGTTTATTTTGGTTTATGGTATTATGTGGACACAGCAACTGTAAGTGAGCCTAGATACTCACTTGCTGATACAGAAGTTCTTTGGATATGGCTATTAGGGTTTTATCAAGAGTGTTTTAAAGAAATGAGGTAAAGTCATAAAGCACACATTTGTGAACATTTCTGATTCCATCGTTTTTCACACTGATTGCTCTTGTACATGTTTTGCCCTCTTGATTACCCTTCCCGGCCATGTGTGTTTTAAATAATAAATGGGAACTCCAAATGAGTTTTCATGTCATTCACTTGAAAATCAGCTACGCTTTACAAAGCCCAAGCATTTCCGTTTATATCATAGACTGATTTTGAATTATAGCTACCATGTATGAATTACATACTATTATTTTTTTGAGATGCAAACATTAAGTCAGACACACATATAACCAGTTGCCCAGGCAGCTGAAACTTCCACCTGTGCAACCAGGACACTTAGGCCAATTCTAACTAAGAAGAAAAAATGTCATTGAGACATTCAGCCCCTGGGTTTCTCAGAGTCATGAAACAGGCTTGGTAATGGTAATCTTAAATGAAGTATTAGTTAAAAAAAAAAAAAAAAGCCTTAAGATAAGTCAAAATCGGCTGCAATTTGCGTAATTGCTCTTCAGACTTGAGTCACCTTTGTATTTGGAGGCAGTACAGATACCTAGTGGGGAGATTTTTCTCGGATTCATCATGCCTCATCTGCAGCATTTGCATGGCCATATCTTTTATATCTATGCCTCTTCTTGGTTTGGGGTAAAATTCTATAACTTGGCTTGCAATAATGTAGGTACCTTACAGCACAATCCTATGCATGTCTCTCAGAGGTAAGTTTCATTGAGTTCAATGGACATTACTTCCAGATAAGTATATATAGAATTGCAGCCATGGAGCACAATCCTAAGCATGTTCTGTCGGATAGTCCTACTGAGTTCAATGAGGCTTAGTCCCAAATAAGTGCAATTCTATATTCACTTACCTAGAAGTAAGTCCCGTTGAACTCAACTGAGCTTCATTCTGAGTAAACATGTACTGTATAGAATTGCACAGTTAATTACTCTTTGGAAAATTTACTTGAACCTTTCTGTTCTAGAATAAAATCTGGGAATTCCCAAAGCCTTTAGTAATCTTTGCAACAATTTGTCAGACTTGACTCATACAGCAATATATAAGAAAATTAATTTGAAAATTAATCTATAAACATTGCTGGATGATTGGTGAATAATAGTTAAGTTTAGCTATTCAGCTATGGCCAGAACAATTTTTTCTTAAATCCAGATTTTTAAAGCCCAATAAATAAATGTGTTTCAGTTCTCATAAACAACTTAAAGGCTGGATGCTTCAGTAAAACTGTCAAATAGTATCCTAAATGGCATACAGGGATTTTTAAAGCACAGGTCTAATAAAAATGAATTATTCTAAAAGGAAATTTATTCCTCACTATTTTTTCTGTTCTTTCAGTGTAATAGACCTATAAAGGTCAAATTCAGAAGTGGCTTAAGGATTTAAACCTTGATGCAGAATATTTCAGAAAAATAACCTCTATTTAATGCAGGAAAGAAAGAGATGACAAAAATGTTACTACAACTAAATCATCTCAACAAATAACTGTTCCTGCAAGTAGTCTGCTTGTGTGACTGGTGGTGTAATGTGGGAATAGTGAGTTCAGGCAAGCATTTGTGAAACTGACTGGCAGGAGTTTCATCTTAGACAGAAGGAAATATTTTCTCTGGATGCAATTTTAAAGGTAAAGGGGGAGTGTCTGTGTGGAAACCTGGTGAAAAGACAGGGTGGCCACTTACACATTGCCAAAAAAGAGGAAATGCATAATAAAAAAAAAAGAGAGGAAGAACTAGACACCAGTTTGCATAGCATTTGCATATGCATATTATACATATACATACATATATGCAGATTTACAAATAACTATAATTTAAATAGAAATATAATAATCTCACCATAGTGGAGAAGACTGACTAGGTGACCTGTGTGCCTGCTCAGTCTGCTGTCCAGGAGCTAATTCTTGACATGCAACTTCTTCAAGGTTCCTGTTCTCCCTTCTTATGGTTTTTACTTTAAACCAGACTTGGACAGGGCACCTCTTCAAATAGAGGACACCTTCAAATAGAGGATTACCCACTGTCAACTCTCCAAAATAAAGGATGGTCCTCTGTAAAGTAGGACACCTGGCCACCCTTCAAACATTACCTATCAGGCTATCAGCTATCAAGCCAAGTTCAAGGTCATGCCATTAGCATAGAAAGCCCTGAACAGCTTGGGACCAGGTCTCTTGGCAGATCACTTTTCCCAACATAGACCTGTGTGAGCATTAAGATCCTCAGAGGGGGCCTTTCAGGTTGTACCACGACCTGCAGATTTCCATCTTGCAGCAGGCCTTCTCCATGGTGGCACCCACCTTATGAAATGCCTTCCTGGTATACCCACCTGGTATTTGGGAGGCACCAAATGTGGCATGCTTTAGGTGCCAATTAAAGACCCATATAATTACATATCCAGGCTTACCCTGATTGATTGTGCTGCCCAGTTTGTTCTTTAACTGTGGTAACATGAATGCTTAGTTTTTATGTTTCTATAAACATTTTATTTTAAAGTATTCTAATGTATTTCCTTTCTAAACCACTTACAGATAGTTTTAAAATATTGTAAACAGTATACAAACCTTTTTAAAAAAATAAAATAAATGCACATATGTTCCTTATATAGGTTTGGATCCAGATTTAGTGTGTGCAACAAGGCTGACGAAAGCAGACTCTCTTTCCCCTGCATAGCTATCTCCCTGGGAATCCAGGCTAGCATGAGGATTGCATAAAAGTAGAAGCAACCAAATTAACATGACAGATTTTACAAGGCTTTTATTGAGCTAGGACAAGCTACCTTATTCATAGCATGAGATTTATTTGGAATATGGGCCTTTGTGCTGTATAGAAAGGTTTTAAAAATAGCAAAAAAGGCGAAACAGAAAACTCATATACCTGGGATCCTGGGTCCTGTCAAAAAGGGGGTGGAGGGAACCAAACAACAGAAAGCAATTTGTTTTTCAGGATCTATGCCACTGGGAGCCAGTACAAATAATAGCAATTTTGTTCACATACTAAAGTTGTTTTGTGACCTTGTTCTGATGGGTGACACTTTTCATGATTTTTTCCACCTGGCAGTGCTTTCTGTGCAACAAATAGCTGACAGTCGAAGGAGTAGCTCTGGAAGAAAACAGGAAAGTAATAAGAGAACATTTTTTGGATGTCATTGAAGCTAAGGGCCGCTACAAACATTATGTGTTTCCTACAGGGAAAGTGCTTCCATGTACGTTTTCTTGATATACGTAGCTTGGCATACAAGTACAGGCATTCCCATAGTGCTGTAATGCTGAAAAAAGAAATCATTGTCTGGTTTAGCACTGCTTAAAGTTCATAAACTGCAACCATAAATCAGCAAATTAGCTAATGATTGCCTTTGGGTAGTGATACATGATGAAAAGCAAATGAGGAAAGGTATTCAAGCATTGCATTTTGCAGCTACCGTGGGTGGGAAGGGTATTAAAATTCCATCTTCATAAAAATAAAAAAAAAACACCAAAGGGATATTATAAAGGTCTTGTGCCCTGATAGCAAAACAATTACGGCTCCAAAGAAGCCCACTTCATCATAAGCTGCACCACAAAGCTAACAGTTGCAGATGGCTCATGAAATTGAGCTCCAATGAAAAATGACCGATGAGAATTCATTATTGTGAAGAAAAGAGCCTTTGGGGGGTTCACACACACACACACACACACACACACCTCATGTGTGAACCGGCTGGGGTGGGGTGTGCATAGTTAGCGTGTGGAGAAAGGGGCCCTTGGGGGTTCCTGCATGCATGCATGCATGCATGCATGCATGCATGCACACACACACACACACACCTCCTCATGTGTAAACCAAGTGGGGCCAGTTGAGGGGGCTGAGAAGAAACAAAAGCCTCGGCGCCTAGATGCCTAGAGAAGCTGGCCTAAGGCTTTCATATGTAAATAGTTCAAGCCATGAGTCATGAGTTCCCTTCCCCCTGCCTGGCCAGGTGAGGTGCATGGTGATTGGCTAAGAGGCAGCAGAGGAGGGGAGGGGGGGAAAGGTATATTTCCCAAAGCGTAGGTTTTGGTCTTTGTTCTACCCAGCTGTGGTAATGGCGGTAAGCCAAAGACCCCAGGCAGCTCCTGGTGAAATTAGCTGGATTGAGAGCTCTAGTAAAGGCAAGCCTTGTGAGAGTTTTAGCCATCTCAGACCTTCGGGTAGGTGTGGTAATCTCCCTTGGGCAGCGAGGCTGTGCTAAATTTAACCCTTGAAGAGAACACCCTCAGGTAACAGGTGTGTGCCTGAGAGATATTAAGGAATCAGGTTTTATTGTTTTGCAGCTTTACTGTGTACTAATGTGTCTCTCTCTTTATTTTGTTTGCTTCTCTCATTTCCCTAATCTTGTAAAATGCTACCAGAATAAACCTTGTCCTGGTTTTACCCCACATAGTGTTGTAGATTGCTCTGTAGCTTCAGTAACTAAATCCAAGTTACAAAATTAAAGGCGAGTCCCTCAACAGAGATGCAAGTAAGATTGCAGACAGCTGAGGCTGGCAATCTGGTACCTTGAGATCTCTGGAAGTCTTGGTTCCTTTAGAGTAGGAAAAGGTGGGGGTGTGGCGGGCCAGCCAGCCCCCCCTTCCTCCACAATTATTTTGTCCCTTTTAAACATGGGTGTTATTGGAAGTTAATTCTATGAGGAATTGTTGCCAGCCTCATATCTGTGGTTTGCTACTAAGCAAAGAAAGCGAATTCCATAGCTGCATCAGTAATGTATGTAATATGGTTTTCAGTGGGTTGCAGGGTGGGGCTCGACAAATCCACTCACCGGGCATCTACTCCTTGGTGGACTGCTCCTGCACTGAGGTCTCCATGTGCTGCTTCTGCCTTTCCAAACACCTAGGGCAAAGCAAGCTTCGCAGAAGCAAAGAAGTGGTGCAAGTCCTTCTCAAGTCAATCCTTCCCCGTGTGCCTGCTGCAGAGCCCAGCTTGAAGTGAGACAGGCTCTTCCACTTGCCCAAATCACCTGGCACATGGGGAATCATGGAATGAGATGGACAAGTGGTGACCACAAATAATTCCTGGCTGAGGGTGCGATGCTTTAGCAATGTGCCCATTCAAATAGTTGCACATGGTTGCTTAGGGAGAAACTAGTAAGAATGCTTCCCACCTTGGTTTTAAGATGGTATAAACAAATCCTGGGACACAGTGGAAACCGTGGAAGATTAGAATTCATCTTCAATGTATAAAAGAGCAGACAGGAGATCTGAAGCCCATGCATGAAAGACAGGAGAAGCCTATTCTGGTAAAGGGATATCTTTGGCTATGCCTAAGATGGCTATGCACCATCGGTTTGAAACCTAAGAAAAGGATTTAAAATTTACTGGCTACATTAAATTCTACCTGAGCACAACCCTGGTGGGAATTTCCTGACTGGAGTTTTGGAGTGTGGCTCTAATGTGATGGATGTGAACTGTAGATATCAAATGCAACAGTGAATGCTGGTGACAGGAAGACAAGGCCTCTAGGTAAGCTCTCTGCAAGTGACGTGACACCCTTCTGCAATTTTTTTTTTTTAATGACACTATTGCTTTAACTGGCTTTAAAAAATAGAGAGATTGGTCCACTCTGACAACATTACAAATCTGTGGTGGCTCTACTGATGTCTAGGGGATCATTCCTATGCCAGTTGTATGAACACAGGTGTTGTTGTAATGCAGTGGAGTTTAAGTTGCAGCCTTTGATCAGTGCGAAAGTATGCTAAGGATAGGGATGCTCCTCCTCCCCTGAATTTCTCCCCAAGTTATGGAGTTAGAAATTGTTTCCGAAGTAGAGTTGATGCATTCGGAACCCTATCCCCCATTGTTCCATTTCACATTTCCATGTTTTGGACAAAGCACTGTGCATGCACAGTTTGCCATAGCTGTCAGCTTCTTCAGTTCACGTATGTATTTTCTCCTCCTCTACATTACTGGTGTTCATTTATGCATATGTAAAACACTGCTAAAAAAAGCAATCTGGATATGATTGTTTATATGATTGCATCATGATTCCTTTTGAGTGGTGTTCTACCAATGCATGTGTGCACTGATAAAACACCACTGCCACCAAATAAAGGCAATATTGATGTAATGATATGCATGGACACACACACACACACACACACACCAAATACATGTGCACATCAGTAAAACATCACACAAAAATAATATTAATGCACTATTACATTTGAACATATCAGAATTGCTTTTGGGGGGAGCAGTGTTTCATCAGTGTGCACAAGCACATTGGGTAATGCAAAAGGTGTGTGGGAGGGAATACAAGTAAGCGGGTGGACTGTGCATGCTCCAATTCTGGAATTATTATTATTTTTAAATTCTGCTAGTTAAACCAGAATTCAGGAGGACTAGGACTCAAGGTAGAGCAAACCCATAGGTCAAAAATGGAATGGCATGATGGGTTTCTTCTCACCCTCCATGGCAAAGTATTATTTCATTTAATTGTCAATGAGGCAATCCCAAAATTTGATTTGAAGTTCCCCTTGTATTGGAATTATTCATTATAATTTCTTCCTGCATAATCTTTGGGGGCAAGGAAACAACAACAAAACATATATGGACCAGGATAGGAAGTTGACTCTCAGGAGTCCCAATTCATGAGAGGTAAGCTATGTGCAGAAACATGCATTGATCTCTTACACTGCAAACAGAAGAGGATGGGTGTGATGCCTAATATTCAGCATCTCAGGAAATTGATGGAGTTGGAGCTTCAACTCAGAGATCTGTTAGCACAGCAGCAAGCTGAATATGCAATTCTAGACTCTCAGACCATCCTCCCCATCAATGGGAGACAACTCTCAGCCTAACCTACCTCACAGGGTTGTTGTGAGGATAAAATGGAGAGGAGGAGGATTATGTAAGCCACCTTGGGTTCCTTGCAAGGAAAAAAGGTGGGGTATAAATCTAATAAATAAATAAATAAAAACTTCACTGTAGGCTCCTCCTTTTCTATTTCTCACTAATCATCTGGCAGGAGAAAGGAGACAAGCTCTGCATTTGGGCAAAGGATTACCATGTTTGTTGCTTCATTCCCCTACACTGAGTATATTTTGTACAGAGACCACTTGCTGAACATATACACACTGTATTTTATGGATAAAAGAGAAATTGCTGGTATTTTAGCATTTTAATAAAACACAACCCCCTAGCTGTCAAACAAGGTAATGTGCAGTGTGATATAGTAGCATCTTGGGAAATATGTGCTGAGATGTTGCCAGTAATGAAACCAGATACTTGTTTTATATTAGTCCTTTCCTGCTCCCCGCCCCTTTACAAGATCAAGAGCTACAGTATTTAACAATGTTCTCATAAAATAACAAACCATGCAACAAGTGTATAGAACAAACATCAACAGCGTTGACACCAGGAAGATGCCAATATATTGATGTTTACACAATTCAGACTTGGTATTCTCCAGACTTGGAAGACATTAGCATCCTGTAAATGCCAGTATGACTCCTAAGTAATTGAGGCTTGCAGCCAGTACTTCTGCCAAGGCACATTTAGGGCAAGCAACACGTTCTATTACAGGCAAATGTAACAAAGCCCCAATGACCCCCTTTTCCCATGCAAAAATAGGAGGGGAAACCAGGCATGCCTAATCCTTTCTTTGCCCATCACATCCTCTCTGAAGCATTCCCCCCTCAGCTTCTTTTACCCCGGTCAGCATTCCAGATCCATTTTTACCACACAAACACGGTCCTGGAGGGATAAAAGCAGCTGGGTCATGGCAGGCAGTGGGGACTTTCAGAGAGAAGGTGATATGTCATCTTTTTAAAAAGAAAGAGAGAAAGATAGTGTTGGTGAAAAACAGATACTAATGGTGAAAAGATAGAAATAGAAAGTAATCTGCACTGCATTCTTTCATGCTCGTAATTCTATCACGTAGACTGGAACAAAAATTATGTTTAAATATCCCTTCCAGCAAGTTGCACTACAGATACAGTGCCCTGAATCAATACCATTAAATACAAAACGGTACATAAGTGATTCATGTGGGTGGATTTTAAAAGAACCTTTTTAGCATCCTCAATGCAAGAAAATGCACATATTTAGAAAATCAATGTGTTGGTGTTACCAACGCATCACATCCTCTATAGAATTGTAGTCTCATTGATAATCCATTTCGTGAACCTTTTACAGCAGCACTGGAGTGCAGGTTATTACAAAGCAGGCTTCTTTGGAACAGTAATTGTTATGAGCGTTGTTACTGGATCCACGTGTTTACTGAGCATGCATGTATGAAACAGTAGTAACACGTTAAGCTTTCATGGCAAACATCCATATTCATTGCACCGTCCCTGTCTTGTTGTTTTTACCTGTGATCATAAGAACATAGGAAGTTGCTTTATACCCAAGTCAGACCATGGGTCCATCTAGCCCAGTATTGTCAACACTGACTGGCAGCAGCTCTCCAGGGTTTCAGGCAATGGCCTTTCCCCACCCTACCAAGAGATGCTGGGGACTGGAGGCCTTTGGCAAAGCACGTTTTCTACCACCAAGCTAAAGCCCTACAAAGCCCATTAGTGGTGATGCCAGTGGTACCACTCATACACAAACCCTGATCTCAAGGTCAGCAACAGACTCTACTGTGTACTGCACACAGTGCTGCCGATGGGCCCTGCTGGTGCTGAAACCCCCCACCTGCAAAAGCCGCCCACCCACCTGCAGAAGCCGCCCACCCATTGCTGCTCAACTGCTAAAGCCCTGCCCATGCATCTGTCCACAGAAGCTGCCTGCTCATCGCCCACCCACTGAAGCCACCTGCCCAAAGCCCCCCACCCACCTGCTGCCCACCAAAGCTCACCCATTCCCTCCCTCCACTCAGCTTTTTGTTTACCTGGTGGGATGCAGCAGCGGTTCCCCCTCCTCTTCCTCCTCCCCTGATCTAGCCACTCCCAGTGGCAAAGTGCCATGGCACCTGGCTGGCTGAGCTGGCAGGTCCCATGTGCACTTTTAAAAGGAAAAAAATATTTACATTTTCAGTACCAGTACTCTGAAGCAATTGGACACTGCCTTTGGGGGGGGGGGGTGATTCTGCCACTGAGGGTACAGGAGTGATGTAAAGATTGTCCTGTGCCCTGCCCTCATTGGCTGTATCTTCCCCCATAGCAGCGTCTGATTGGTTCAGATTGCTACTACTCAAAATGTATGTATTTTTTCTTTTAAAATGAAGCACCACAGGGCCTGCATGCTTGGCCCTAGTGCTTCCTTTCATCAGTGGAGCCAACTGGGAGGACAAGAAACAGAATGGCGACAGCTACAGAAGACTCAGGGCTTAGAATGAGTATATAACCCAACCCCACCTCTACCCCAGTGCACTTGCTACTTCATCAGCACCCACCCTCTCACCCTGGGGTAGGATTTAGTGTGGGTGCAACTGGTTGCTGAGGGCTAAGTAAGAAGTTTTTGCCAGGTTGACCCAGGCTGCTTGGGTTTGTGGTTTTTTTTTACCTACCCTATATTGAATCACCAGAGCTGTGTGGTGGTGTAATTGGCTGTTAGCTGTTGGTCATATGTTCAAATAGGTTAATTTCATCACAATAAGGTGTGCAGTCTTGGTAGGGCACATAGGGAGTAAGTTACTGGTGAGCACCCAGAGGTACCTTTAAGGCAAAAGGGAACTCCTAGGACCTACCACAGGGTCTTGGGGTAGGGAAAGGACCCTCTTTGGGGCTCTGAATGGGGTTGCACATGTACAATCTTGGACATCTGAGGCGGAGACCCAGGGGGGCACCCCTCAACACTTGAAAGTGTGCCATGGGGAGGGGGGCATCCAATTGGGGGTCTCTGGCCTGGGGGCCATGTCAGGCTCAGCCTTATTAGCTAATCTGAGTGAGTGATCTGCACAGCTTTCACCACTGCAGATCTTTTGCTTATTAATTCAATAAAGTTGTGGCCCTAGTTTACCCAACTCTGCGTGTGTCACCTCACCTCTTTATTTCTGGGCACGGTTGCAAATGATGTCCAAAGGATTATTTAAAATTTCAACAAGAAAGTGTTTATATACAGTATAAAATTCATCAGATGCAATTAAGTAGCTAATGGAAGTTGGCTATATGCAGTGTACAAAGATGTTAATTATACTATCTCGTCTTAAGAAATGTGGTTTTATTCTCTGGTCTAAATACAAATTAGCTGAACATCTATTTTATGCAAAGCAGAGGCATGAGAAAAAGTACTTGTTGCATTGATTTTTCCTTATAAACAAGAGCACAGAGTATTAATTTGACTGATTGTTCATGGGTGGCCCTATGCACAGCAGGAAAATGGACTGCTAGGGTTGTATCCAATGTTAGTCCTACTTAGAATAGACCCATTGAAATGAATGGACTTACATTAGACTAACATTGGATGTAACCCATTGGATACAACCCCTAATATTTAATTCCTTTCTGACAACCACCTTTAAAAACAAAAAACAGACATCTCATCAGTTATTGGGAATGCAAAATTCAGAACTATGATTTTTTGTGAAGACAATTGCTGCCTAGGGATGTATGGATTTTGTTAAATCCATTCTGTCTGCATTTCATGGATTGTCAGGTGCCTTACTCCACCATCCACTTGACAGAATTGGACCTTTTTCAATTTCCCGATCTTGCGTTCATGCACACTTGTGCAAATTTGCACTTCCAAAACTGTGCAAATCTCTCCAAAATGCACATTTTCACACTTAGCCTTCAGTTGTTGGTTTTTGGTGTCCCCCCCCCCATATTTTTCCACAACTGAATTTGCGTAAAATTGCGGTAAGTAAAAAAAACTGGTCTGCAAATCGGCAGAATCTGTGTGACTCGGGAAAAGCCCATCCACTGCAGAATCCATGGGTCGGATTCATAGAAATCCAAACTCATTTGAATCAGTTGTGGATTTCTCCAACATCCCTACGCTACCACCTAGTAATAAAAGGGTTATACCTTTAAATCTCATGTGAACAGTTCATATTGAGCTGCATGTTGAGAGTAAATGGGCTGACATTTGCTGCAATTGCCTTACTGATTACCCATGCACCAATTCTTCAACCCATGTGGACATGTTACCATGCTTCATGATTGCTTCATTATATGCTCCTGTACACTACCCACACACCCTGAACAACTTTTCAGCATTCAGTAAGGATCGTTCACATTGACCCTTAGTAATTTAGATGGACTACTGATAAACTAGAGGAATTAGTGGGAAAATCAGCTGCCATTTGCTTCAGTCAACCATGGTATCTTCTTGCATTTAGAATGTAAGAAAGAGAGAAAAGGCACAGCAAGTAGAAAAGGGCAATGATAACAATGATGGTGTGTGCTCTCTGGAATTGCTCATCTAACATGTCAATCCTAAAGCCATTATATGAATTAAGTTCCATCACATGGATTAGAGCATGACTTGAATTGTCATGCCTCATCTCATTATAAGCATAGATAGTTAAGCCTCTTGTGTGTTTGGGGGTGGGGAAGTGATACTTCATACATCTATGAAGTATCACTTCCCCACCCCCAAACACACAAGAGGCTTAACTATCTATGCTTATAATGAGATGATTTAATTCAGTTCAGAGTCTCATCTTTTCTCCAGCAATTTGGAAAAATCAAACATTTGTAGCCAAGAAGAAAATCTTGATACATTAAATTAAGCACCACCAACAACAAAGTAACAATTGTTCACTAATAGTAACTGTAAGGAAATAGAGTACATCCTTTCCTTTGTAATTAATTTATGGGAGTATTTTCATGCAGAATTAGTGCAGACTTCAGATCATACCAATCACTGATGTCAGTTAAGAGAAATGTATTATAATAAAAGCAAAGCAATCGGGTCAGTTCTGCTGGGGTCAGTTTTGTCCCCCATGCTATTTTACATCTACATAGAACCACTGAGTGGAATCATCTGGAGTTTTGGAGTATGTTCCTAGCAGTATGCTGATGATACGCAGCTCTGTTTCTCCTTTTCATTATCAAGTGAGGCTGCAGATGCACTAGATCAGTGCCTGGCTTCAACAATGGACTGAATGAGGGCTAAAAACTAAAGTTCAATCAAGACAGGACCAAGATGCTGTTAGTGGGTGGTTCTTCTGACCAGATGGAGGATGCTCAGCCTGTTTTGATTGGGGTTGCACTCCACCTGAAAGAGCAGGTTCAGTAGTTTGGGGGTTCTCCTGGAGCCATCTTTGTCACCTGAGGCTCAGGTGGCCTTGGTAGCACAGAGTGCCTTCTACCAGCTTCAGTTGCTGGTCCAGCTACACCCCTATCTGAACAGGGATAACCAGGCTTCAGGAGTCTATGCTCTGCTAACCTTAAAGTTAGATCATTGCAATGCATTCCACGTGAGGCTACCTTTGAAGATAGTTCAGAGGCTGCAACTTGTGCAAAATGCAGCAGCCAGATTGATAACAGTGACGAGAAGATCCAAACATATATCACCGATTCTGGCCCACTTGCACTGGCTGCCTGTACATTTCCAAGCCTAACAAGATGCTAGTTTTGACCTATGAAGCCTTACATGGCTTGGGACTGCAATACCTGATGGAGCACCTCTCCTGGTATGAACCTACCCATACGTGATGATTGAAATCTGAGGCCCTCTTCTGAGTTCCTCCTCCGAGGGAGGCTTGGCAGGTGGCAGCAAGGAAGAGGGCCTTCTCAGTGGTGGCCCCCTGATTATGGAATGATCTCTCCAGTGATCGCTAGCTATGATATATAAAGGTAAGGTAAGAGAGTTATGCTGTTTTATTCATGGCCATTGCTTCTCAGTAGGGAAGAGAGGTTTCTCTGGAGGACAAATCAGCACAACCTTAGCTTCAGGCTTCTTTATATTTTGTGTCACATTTCCAGAGTAAATGATATTGTCTTTATTTGAAGCCCCCATTGTCTTCCTAGTCCTACCTATAGTAATAAAAAAAATTCCTCCATTGATGTGGCTAAAAGTGGTATAAAGTAGTACAGTAATACCTTGGATTGCGAGTAACCCGGTTTGCGAGCATTTTGCAAGACGAGCAAAAAATTGTAATAAATTTTGACTTGATAAACGAGCGAGGTCTCTCCACATGGAGGGGCGGCGCGGTGCAGCCGCTCACTCTGCCGGCGCCTCGCCCTGCTGCGCCGGCTCCCAGGCGGCCGCTCGCTAAGCCGGCGCTCTGCTGCGCCAGCTTCCAGGCGGCTCCATGTAGAGGCGCAGCGCAGCTGCTCGCTCACTCGCTCGGCCAGCAGCACCTCGCCCTGCTGCGCCGGCTCCCAGGCGGCTCCACGCTACAGGAGCCGGCGCAGCAGGGCGAGGCGCCAGCAGAGCGAGCGGCCGCCCGGGAGCCGGCGCAGCTGGGCGAGGCGCCGGTCGAGCGAGCGGCTGTGCCGCGCCTCCATGTAGAACCGGCCTGGGAGCCAGCAGATGGAGGGAGCCGACAAAAGCCGGAGCCACCCCTCTACAGAGAGCTGGCCCTGGAGCCAGCAAATCAGAAGGGTGAGGCGCTGGCAGATCAAGCGGCCACGCTGCGCCTCCCCGTGGAGCCACACGGGCGTCTTGAGCAGTGCAGAGAGCGGGCAGAGAGCCCCTCCACACCGCGGAGAATCGATCATCGGGGGGGGGCCCTGCGCAGAGAGGCGAGGTACTGAATCATCTGAGTTTCCATTATTTCCTATGGGGAATTTTGCTTTGATATATGAGTGTTTTGGATTACAAACACGTTTCCGGAACGGATTATGCTCGCAATCCAAGGTATTACTGTAGTATAAAGGCAAAAGAAGAGATGCTGGGATAAGAACATACAAATTATTCTCTTATATTAGTTCTGAAGAAGGAAGGGGTATTCGGAACCTGAAAAACCATGGTCAAAGGGAGGTAATTTCAGGAGAAAAAAGATAGTAAAGTCTAAGAAAGATGGTAATATCTCCTGGTATGAACCGATATACTATAAACATCATCTGGGGCCCTCCTCCAAGTGCCTCCTCCGAGGGAGGTTTGGAAGATTGCAACAAGGGAGAGGGCCCTCTCAGTGGTGGCTCCCCAACTGTAGAACACTCTCCCTAGTGAGGTCCACCTGGCACCAACATCTTTTTGGTGCTGGGTTAAGACAGTTCCAGGCATTTGGCAGCATATGATAAGGCTTTTTAATTAGTCCTGGGATTTTTACTGTTGATTGTTCAAAATTGTTTTTATTTTAATTTTTAGATGTTAGTGGTTTTATATTATGTCATCATATTTTTATGGGTTTAATGTACCACCCAGAGAGCTTGGCTGTTGGGTGGTACAGAAAAGTAATAAATGAAATGAAATGGGGAAAAACCTGTCTTATCTTGAATCAGAACTGTGGTTTCATCTAGTCCTACCTTTATAGACTTGGCAGCAGTTCTCCAGGTCCTTGGTCAGAGCTCTTTCCCAGCCCTACTACCTGAGACATTTTAACTGGAGATACCAGGAATTGAACCTGAGGCCTTATACATGCAAAGCATGCACCCTGCTTCCCAAGGTAGCAAATGAAGCCACATCTGTTTGCAAGAATGCAACTTTTGCTGTGCCAAGCATAACAAATGCAGTGGCGACTGTTAGAGCGGGGTTACATGGCCCCTACTACTGTGAGGATCCACAAGTGATTTGGAATGAAGCTATGCTTCAGGTCAGGTCCTCCTAGCTTTACTCCAGTCCAGTGTCAGAAAGAAGTGGTGCTGACTTGGGCTCCTCATGATATCCAAGTGGCATGGGATGGAACTGTGTTTTGGGATGGACAAATCTGCCAGTTTCACTTTCTCACATGTTTGAATTTCTTTAATCTCAAATTCTTTCCACCCTGTTTATGAAGAACTCCACGAACTTTGGTAAGTTCCTATCAAACAATGAACCAAACAAAATTCTCACCCATCTGCACCTGGCCAAATGTAATAGGTACAGCTGTTCCCAGCGTGGAGAGGAGCATGTTCTACCTGCCTGCCTTGTAGTTGTTAAAAATGAGGAGCCTGTCAGAAAAAAAGAGGTGGCAATCCTAATTCAGCACCACAACCATGGTTGAATACACAGAGATTCAAATTCAGACTTTTAAGAGCTCAGCACTCCAAGTCCTCTGTGTGGATAAATTAATCTGTCAGTTTCGCTTTCAGATTCACTTTTTTTTTCAAATCTTAAGTTCCATTTTTGTTCTTTCTGTCCCATTTATGGAGAAATTTGTGCATTTTGATAAATTCTTACTTTAAAATGAACCAAACCAAATTCTCACCCATTCCTAAAAACAGTGACTACCACAAAGTCAGCACCGTTTAAGAAAGGGCCCCAAGGTGAATTCATTAGACGTGACATCACCTCAATTACAGATTTACTGTATGTCTTTCACACCACTGTGAGAATAAAGGCTACCCTTAGCCTCAGACTAGTCCCATCCTTTAATAACAGATTGAAAATGAACACGGCTTCACTACAGGAGCAGTCTCTGATTTGACTCATCTTAAACATCAGTTCTAACTAAAAGAATGTGACATTTTAAAAATGTAATGTTTTCTCAGCAGCATTAACTGTTTGAAAACTCCAGCAGTTCCCAATAAAATGATCCCATAAAGCAGACAGAATTGATCAAATTGACCTTTTAACTTTAAGCTCTTTGTAATGGTAAACCAAAAAACTGCAGAATGAAACCAAGATTGCAGAGTAAATACCAAGACTTGAGGGGGGAAATAACTACTTTTCTGAGCTTCAGCTCAAGAGACTGTAGAGCAGGAGTAGGCAAGGCCATGCACGTGGGCACCAAGGTACCCCTGTACACCTTTCTTGACACCTGCCAAGGTGCCCTAGCCCTCCCAGTTCAAAAAAATATACATACGGTATATATTTTCTTACCAGCATCTGGGATTGCTGTGAAATAGGTTTCTGTTGGTGATGAAAACTGTGGGTTCAAATGAGTTCTTTAGTGTGTTGGGGCTCAGCCTCCATCTCTGCCTTGTACTCAGTCTTTTGGGCAGGTGATTTGCCCATTGCCACACCTCCATGGTAGTCATTTTGTATCAGCACCTACAACAGTTTCCTGAAGTTGCCAAATGTGCCCACAGCCTCAAAAGGCTGCCTACCATTGCTGCAGAGCTTTGTGGTAACTGTACAGGGTTTTTCCCCTTGTTCTTTAACCACTTCCCTGTCCACAACCTCAGCTATCCAGGTGCAGGCTATCCCTGAATAATAAGAGTCCAATTACATGCAGCCTGATTACAAGAGTTCACGTGGGGTCAATTTATGAATCAAGCTTCCCTGGACTTAGGCTGTACATAGAGGACTGCATGTTTAAATGCTCCCCCACTAAAAACCCAAGCCCTCCCTGCACCTAGAAAACTAATGTGCCACAGAAAAGGGTTCAGTGGCCTACTCCCTGACATACTTTTGTAATACGGACAGGAGTATTCTCTATGGGGGAACATTCAAACCTTTGACCTGCCACCTTCAGTCTGAAGTGGTGCGGTCCAGGAAAAGCTTTACCGCTTGATTCCACCAATCATCTACCCTGGCCCTCTCCTGTAAATCAGTGACTGATGGAATGCCAACAACATGTGACACTCTGTGCTTTCACATCACAAAGAGAACAGCATACTTAAGTTGACACACCTTTAGATGTTCAGCATATGCTGCTGGGTTTCTATGAAGAAGTGGGCAAGGGGCCCTAAACTGTGAGGTTATCTTGAAGAGATTTCAAAAAGGAGTCAGGAAGCAGATTTTCTACATGTATATAGCACAATATCTAGTCCAAAATCCAGTAATATCTTTGCAACTTTTGGTATCGTTCTTAGCTATCTTGTCCAATTGCCTTGAGTGATTAATGATAGAGGAGTATATAATTCAGTTTAGTTTAATTTGTATTGGGACAGCATATTAAACACCAGGTGACCTCCTGTCATGCAAATAAGCACCTTCTTGATGGATGTGCAAGAATATTAGCATTTGTTTATTAAAAAATAAAGGTTTTTTAAGATAAGGACCTATAACTTAACAAAGTATTATTATTTGTCTAAAGGTGTTTCATTATGACTGGATGAAATAACATCTTCTAAACTAAATATTAAATGCTAGAGGCTACAGCTATTGCCTGTCCTAGAATGTAATGAGTAGATATGGCCTTCAGAAGACTCTAAGACAAAGTGTCTGGGTAAGGCAGAAGTGTCACTCAAGCTAGTAAGCAGTGCTAACAAATTGCCATGTCTTTGTCAAACGTCGTTGCTCACTTGGGTGCCAAGCAATGAACATACAAATTATAATTTCATAGATCCTGAAAGAATCTTCTTTCCCATTCTGTTACAAAGAAGTCTAGCAAACCTGGGAATACCATGCACAGGGAAAGCCTTGGTAATAAAGGCAGTGTAAAAAATTGGGTTAATGGTTTAAAACCATGGATTAGCATAAATCCTATTCATCCCTTCATAATAAGGCTTTATAAGGCAAATAGGTTTCTATAATAGGATTTTATCTTATTTAATATTCTATTTTTAGTAAAAGGTTCCTTTGACTCCACAATATGTCATATAAAGCCAATTTGTAAAAATACAATTCCTGACAGATTTCACTAGATTTTATATATGGGAATGGGGAAACCTGACTTGCCAGCTCTAGCATAGTCCTCTTTAGAAAATTCCTACCTTGCAGACATTAATATTGCAAAGAAAACCAACTAAAATAATTGGAAGTTGTACCTAACGCTGGGCCCAAAGAGTATATTTTGTTTCATTGACTTTCTCAGGAATACTTTGAATGGTTGCTTACTTGATTTTTTCCTATTTTTCCCTACTATTACATTTTCTTGTGACAAGGTTGCTGGCAAATGCCAGTTGTAAACTGTTGCAATTTACTCTACTCAAAGGCTGAGGAACCTATTTATTGTAGGCATGCCTGTGATTGATGGGACTACCATGTCCCCATTGGGAAAAAGGTATGAAGATGGCAGCTGGGCCACCAAGAGGCACAGGTGGCAACAGAACATAGTGAAAAATAAAAATAAAAGCTCTCCCCAATGCTATTCCTAAAGATAAGCAAAGCCCTTAAAAAAAAACCCTGCAAATTCATATCACCCTTGTTCAGGGGGGCTGAAATTGATACCCACCACCTAGGGAGGATCGCTCAAACAAGACTGGGCAATCCTCATCACAGTCCTATATTATATCAACTGCACTGGCTGCCTGTATGCTTCCAATACAATTCTGTTCAAGATACTGATGATTATCTTTAATGTCCTTCGGGGAATGAGTCCTGCATATGTCAGAGACCACTCTCCTTTTATCATTTAGCTCAGCTGGGACATGGCATGAACCATGGAAAATAATTGCAAGTCAGAATAGACAGTACTAGTGTAGGTGGACCAATAGTCTGGCTCAGTGCAAGGCAATTTCATATTTTCATGGTGGCTAGACACACCTTGACACTATCCATATTGCAGGGTGAGGGATAACATATTCATTCAGTATCGAACTGGATCTCAATTGATTTGAGTTCATTGAGAATTTTCAGAGGAAGTAAAGGCTAGTATGCTGAAAGAAAACAGAATGAAGCAGTACCTATATAAATATTAAGGTGTTTTTTTTCAACTACTACCGTACTTTGGTTTTTTATGCTATTACAGCATTATTATTATACTATTACAGTAAACGTGCTAGGGATTAATCATTTTTTGTAGCATTCATTATGGATAATATACATCTACTACATGGTTTTAATTATTCTGTTTTAGCAAAATACTGTGCACCCAAATTGGATTTAGCATGCTAATCCTATTAATAAATATTTCAGCAGCTTTGACTTTGTTGTCCCCCCTCCTTGATTACCTTTGCTATTGCTTTTGCCTTTGTGCTTCCTGCTGATACTGAAATTCCTCATTCTCATTCATAAGGTTCATGTGAATGCCATACATTTTTCTTCTTGTGACTGCAGTTGCGTTCTCTGTTCAGTTGGGCATGTGGAACTGTTAACACTGATAAGCTATCAGAGATTGCTTATCAGGTCAGCCAAAAGCAAGCTGGGAGATGATAAGCCTATCAGATGTTTGTTATTACTTCAGTTCACTATGTGAAAGAGGATTGTGGTGAATTTGAATGACCAGCTCAAGTGCCAGTTAACATGTGGTATGCTTATTATGATCCAGCAAGCTTCTCTGAGTGGATTAAGAATCCTACAATTGCATGGCAGGATCAGATAGTGCTCTGTCTCATCCAGCATTCTTACATCCAGCCAAATACCTCTGAGAAGTTTAAAACAAAAACAAAAACCCTGTTGTCTATTCCAGCACATGATATTCAGAGTAGAGATGGAGCAGTCTATTTCTGCTTCGTGTCACTTTCATTCATAGCGTAGGGATGGATGAATCTGTCTGTTTCATTTTTTTATAGTGTCCATATTTTTTGCCTTGGATTGAGAGCATAATTCGTTCTGGAAACGTGCTTGTAATCCAAAACACTCTTATATCAAAACGAAATTCCCCCCAAAAAATTTGTACAGAGATTTTTAATTTAAGCCATACTACAGTACTTGTATTGCAAGACGTCGCTTGTATATCAAGTAAAAATATATATTAATAAATATTTAAAAAATTGCTTGTCTTGGAAAATGCTCTCAAACCAAGTTACTTGCAATCCAAGGTATTACTGTACAGGTTTGTTCCATCCCATTTCCGTATCAGTTTGCCATTTAAAAAAAGAAGAAACTCTACACGAAAATGTGTATGCATTTTCATTTGCACGAAAATTTGTACACAATTTCCCCTAACATATGCATTGTTTGGAAGCAATTTCCCCTAATACAGGCCTTTTTGTACATAGTTTTCCTTCATGTTTGCATTTTTGTATGTAATTTTCCCTAACGTATACATTTTCTGATCAGAGATCTACATTGCAAAATTCATCTAAGTAGGAAAACTGAAAGATAGTTGCAGTCTGGTTCACATATTAGTACAGGAACAGGAAGTGCAAATTAGGCCAGTTCACATTAAACTGTGAATTAAATTAATTTTGTCCCATCCCTACTCCCCATCCTCACATCTGTTCCATCCCCATTCTACATTAATCTGCCATTTTTGGAAGAAGAAAAAAAGCTGCATGAAATTTTTTATTTAAATACATATTTAATATATTTCTTCCCAAAATTTATTTAAATACGTTTAAATGTATTGCCTCAAAATACACATTTTTACATGCATTTTGATATATTTTTGGGTCAATAATGGTATCAGAACATTTGAGAAGAGTGAAAGTCAGTAGATAACTAAGTTCCAATCCCCATATTAGTCCAGGAGGTGCAGATCAGGTCAGTTTGTTTTGGAATTTGCCATGATCAAATTCGTCAAGCAAATTCCTCCCTAGTCCCTATTCATAGTAAGGATACTTGAGAAATTTGATCTTTGCAAATCCTGATATGAACTAGGGATCCACAATAGAGAAATCCACAATGGATTCAAATAGGTTTAGATTTCTATGAATCCGGCCCATGGATTCTGCAGCAGACGGGCTTTTCCCAAGTCACACATATTCTGTGGACTTTCGGACCAGTCTCTTTTTTTAAACACAAATGTAATAATAGAAAAATACAAAAAAAATTTAAAAACACCGATCAAAACTGTGCATTTACCTCCATAGACTAAACCGTGAAAATGCATATTTTGAGGGGATTTGTATATTTAAAGGGGATCTGTGCATTTTCAGAAGTGCAAATGTACACAAATGTGTATGAATGCATTTGCGCAAAATCCAATTCCATCAACGAGTGAATGACATTTAAAAAGGCGCCTGAAAATCCATGAAACACAGACGGGACAGATTTAACGAAATCCATAAATGGACTAACCAGATCCTTACCTCCCTAACTAATGTGCAGATCAGAATATAGCTAACTATATCTAATTTTGAACATCTATTTGTTCAATTTTCCAGATGTTGTGTTACAGTTCTCAATTCAAAAAGGTATCAAGAATGCATAATTTGCAATTAAGTATGTAGGCAGAGCAGTCCTACCATTCATTGCAGAGAGCTCCAATAGCCAAGCCTCTGAGGAATCCAATGCCCTGCCAGCATGAGCCCAGCTTGATGGAACCAGAGGAGCAACCTCCACTCCTCCACCAGCCACCATCTTGTTTTTGTTTTGTTTTTTAAATTTCCCTCCCACTGAAACCAGATCCAGGGCTGGCATAGATCAGCACCTGGTTTGGGGACAGGTCTGGGTACCAAGAGAGCTGTGGATCCTCTCCCCACATGCCCACTGGCTCACCCCGGCACATCTCTTTCTCCCCAGTCCAACGTCAGACAGGTAAGGGCTGCAGACTGCAGAGGTGTTTGCAGCGGCTGGAATCATGTATCTGAGGTCAAATATCCAACTCTGAAAGTGGACCTTTTCAGAGAAAATAAATTCAAACATCTGCATTTAAATGCAATTTTCATACAGATTTTTTTTCATTAAAAATTTGGAAATTAATGTGGAAACTGGATGGAATGGATTTATGAGTAAACACATGTAAAAGTGATACAGGCTGGAAATATGTTTTCTGTAATTAAGCATGGAAACATCCATGCTTAATTGAGAAATATAGTGCCTCCGAGCATGGAGGTTCCATATCATGGCTACTGACAGGCCCATCCTCCATGTAATCTATGTTAAAATCATCTAAGTTACTGGACTTCACCATACCTTGTGGCAACAGATTGCATATGTCAATTGTACCCTGTCTGAAGAAGTGCTTCTTGTGTCTGTTTTGAATCTACTGCCAACTCCATTTGGTAACTCTGATTTCAGGTATTATGAAAAAGGATGTTTTTTTAAAATGTAACTTTCTTAAAAGAAGGTATTACTTTCTTCCTACACATTCATAATTTTATAAATCTCTGTTATGTTTTGCCTTGGTCATCTTTTCTTCTACACTAAGAAGTCCTAAGCACTTTAGCCTTTCCTTGCAAGGAAAATGTAATGATCCCTTGGTCATTTTAGCTGCCTGTTTCTGTACATTTCCCATTTCTATGATATCCTTCCTCAAACTCAGGAGGACTAATAATTGCTGTGGCTGCCCCCCTGATTTATCTAATGGCATTGTGATACTTGCTGTTTTCTTTTAAGCCCCTTTCCTAAACATTCCATATACTAAATTCATCTTTTTCACTGCTGTGCCTCACTGAGTCGACATTTACAGGTGTTCCTCTGCAGACTCACAAACTCTTTCCTTCCAGTTCAGACCCCATTTCTGTGTACATATGTAAAGTTAGGACATTTTTGCATCACTTTATATTTATGCTGAATTCCATCTGCCATTTTTTATTTTTTATTTTGCCCATTCATCTACTTTGGAGACATTCCTTTGGAGCTCTTTACTAGGGTTTGGTGAAAGTTCCCCCCCACCTTTGCCAGACTTTCAGGGAGGTGGGACAAAAGTCAGATGACTTTTTGTGGGGGGGGGGGACTTCTGATACTTACAGTATAAGGCATATAAGGCAGTTGAGGGTTTATTATTTTTTTCTCTTGCTGTAAAAAGCTAAAGCACATGCCGTTCCAAGTAGCAGCGAAGTGCTCCCAGTAGCCCCACTGCCACCAAGTTTTGCTTTGAAAATGTGGACTAGGAATGCCCCTGGGAACAACAGTAGGTGATTACTCTTTTAAAGCAGGGACAAATCAAGCCTTGGTCACTTCATCGCCTGTAAGCATTAGAACACCCCACCCCCACCCAAAAGTTCTTCTGCACCTACATGTGCAATGCTCCTGATCTTCAGGGGGGTGTTGATCGTCCACCCATTCCCCTAAAACCTCCAAAGTTCAGCTGAACTGAACATTCAGCCCAGACATGGTTTTGACAGTTTGCCTGAGATCCAGTATCTTGAATAATCTGGTGGTATTTGCAAACTCCAGATCATTTATGTATAAATTAAATACACCCGCCCCAATACCAGTCGTTGCAGGACTCCACTGCTTTTGTGAGAACTATCCATCTTGTTTTTCAAACAGCTTACAAGTTCCTTTATCCCATGACTGCAACATTTTGTCGGGGACATTTGGTGAAGGACTTCATCTAAAGCTTTTTCTAAAGCTCAAGTTATATGGCTATGAGATCATCCCTATCTACATGTTTCTTCATATTCTAACAGGTTAGTGAAGGAAGGGAAGAAAGAGATGCCATGCTGATTCATAGATTTCATAGATCATAGAGTTGGAAGGGGCCTACAAGGCCATTGAGTCCAACCCCCTGCTCAATGCAGGAAACTAGAGGAAGGGTCTCCCATCCAAGCAATAACCAGGCCTGACCCTGCTTAGCTTTCCATGCTCAGACAAGCTGAGCCAGCATAAGCCACAGGCCTGTTCTCCCTCAGCAAAGGTTGTTCTACCACTGTACATATTTGACATGTATGTTTAACAATTCTAAAACATAGAATTTTAAAATTCTAAAACAGCCACAGGCCTGTTCTCCCTCAGCAAAGGTTGTTCTACCACATATTTGACATGTATTACCAACTTTATTGTATGCCTGCGAAACATGGACTATCTATAAACGTCACTTCCACCTCCTTGAAAGGTTTCATCAACGTTGCCTCCGGAAAATCCTGCAAATTACTTGGGAAGATAGGCGAACAAATGTCAGTGTACTGGAAGAAGCAAAGACTACTAGCATTGAAAAAATGATCCTTCAACGCCAACTTCAGTGGACCGGTCATGTTGTTCGAATGCCTGACTGCTGTCTCCCAAAGCAGTTACTTTACTCCCAACTCAAGGATGGAAAGCGGAATATCGGTGGTCAATATAAGAGGTTTAAAGATGTTCATAAGGCTAATCTAAAAAAATGCAATATAAACATCGAAAACTGGGAAGCTCTGGCCCATGAACGATCTAAATGGAGGTTGGCCTTTCACAAAGGTTCCATGGACTTTGAAGAAGCCCGAGTGCAAGGTGAAAGGGAGAAACGTGCTAAGCGAAAAGCACATCAAATGAATCCTTTACAGGACCATCTTCTATCTGGTAACCTGTGTCCTCACTGTGGGAAGCTGTGTGGATCTAGAATTGGCCTCCACAGTCACTTACGGACCCATCGCTAGAGTCTACACAATCTTCTTTAGAATTTCCTCCTTTTATCCTGGAAGACAATCTTACTCGGTCACGAGTGATCGCCTGATGATGATGTATGTTTAACAATTCTAGCCTTACTAATGCTTTCCACAAATTTAACTAAGGCTGATGAGTTTGTTTCTTAGAAGCTTTTTTAAAGGAATAATGCTACTTGACATCATGCCCTTTGGTAAAGAGTACAAGAGTCAAGGGTTTCCAAAGTTACAAGTCATGGCAAGAGTGACCCACTCTGGGGAAAAAATAGGAAAGGTAAGGTGGATGCTAAATATATGTAAGGTGGAAAAAATGGAATTTCAGGACAACAGTTAACTGGACAGCCTGAACTATTTATACTTTGAGGAGACAATGGAAGTATTACAGCCCAATCAGCTTGCCTATTACTGATGTGGATGTGTTCGGGGTTAAAAAGAGATGTTATTACCTGATGAGGACTCTCTCAGTCCTTTCCCTAGCTAGCTTTCAGTTGTAACATGTTACTGTTCAAGCAATAGGCCCCCTGACAAAGTGCTGCTACAACAAATCAGATATAATGTATAGAGTTTCCTCACTGATGGAGTGCCCATCAATGGAAGGCAAACTGGCATTTGATTATATTGTGTAACCATTGAACATGCAGCTCATCCCAATTCATCCATCATAGGCAGGTGTTTCATGTAAAAGAAGCCTCAGTTCACAATCGTAAATTCAGACACCCAGACAATCATACTAGTGGCTGAATCTGTACAGTCAATATTGGCTTAACAAGCTGATAGATGAGCAAGCCTCCTTGCACCCACACACAGCAACTGTGTCCCTCCCTCTTCTTGTGAGCAGGAAAACAAGCCATGAAGCTGCAGTTAACCACAGCTTCCCATTACATCTGAAATGGAAAACTATGGTTAATGACTTCCAAAGAAGACAGAAAACAAAGCCATAGCTTAATGTTGGCTTACATATCCTGCTTTGTTTGGAAGCCATTAACCATAGTCTTGGTTTGGACATTGGGAAGCTATGGTTAACTGTAGCATCCTGGCTTGTTTCCCCACTTGCAGGAAAAGGCAAGATTTATCTTCCAAATGCAGCCATTATTGTAATCATTATGTATGGATCACATTATAAACACAGGTCCTAGTTTAGTCTCATCTTCTCTCCTGAAAAACACTCTATTTGGGGATAGATTCATATGAAGTTTCCTCCATGTTCAGCTAATGTTTATATTATACTCACTTCACAGGATGGATACAGTGGATGGATGGATGGATGGATGGATGGATGGATGGATAGATAGATAGATAGATAGATAGATAGATAGATAACATTTCCTGTGAGGTGAGCATGTGTGTGTGCTCATGCTTGTGTGTGTGTGTGTGTGTATCTGGATCATCATAAGGTTCCAACAAAGTATGTGTTGCAAGTATGATAAGCTTCCTCCATATTTCTGATGCCTCCTATACCTAAACTGCATCTCCTTCATCATTGTTCCCAAGATAAAACTCCAAATCCCACTTCTAGCTCCTTATCATTCACCTCTGTTTCTCTTCAGTTTGCTTCTTGCTGACCTTTCCCCCTCTATTAATAATGATCAGCATGCATAATATTGATGCATGATGTAGCTTCACATAGATTAGTTTAGTTTCTTTCAACCTTCATGTATCCTTTCCTTACTGGTGCTTTTAAGTCTACTTTAAACCTTTAAGAACAGAGAAGTTGTCATCAGAGTATTGTGCCATGTATACACGTCTGTGTAATGGATAGATAGATAGATAGATAGATAGATAGATTATTACCAGACAATCAGTATACTGTTGTAAGTAATTATCATTATAGATTATAGATTACATTATACAAATTAACTCAGGTTTGGTTTATTTTCTTCCTCTGTCCTGAAAATTTATTATTTCTTATATTTATTAATCGCCCATCTGGCCGGTCACCCGGCCACCCTGGGTGATGTACAATTAAAATACAATAAAACAATACAATAAAATATAATAATAATTAAAACAATATAAAAAGTTCTTTTAAAAACCTAACCCACCCCATATTCCTGCCTGAACAGCCATGTTTTTAATGCACGGCGGAAGCTCATCACGGAAGCTCATCACGGAAAAGCTGTTGAAATGCATGTGGCAGGTTCATATGGGATTCAAAGATTATCCTTTAGATAACCTGGGCCCAAACCATATAGTAGGACTTTAAAGGTAACAACCAGCTGTTGTAGTTATGCCTGGGAATGAATCAGAAGCCAGTGATTCTTCTTCGTTGTTTCTGTGCATCACACATATGGGCTCTGTGCCTGCGCTGAGCCAACTTCGGAAGATTCTTTAGCTGAGATAAGAATGGGCGGGAACCCCTCCCCCACGGTGCTCGCTCCTAGCATGGTTCCCGCCCATTCCCTCAGTTCCTTTTCGACCGCCATTGCGACTGGTGCTCTTCGAAAGGTTCTCCAAAACAAACTCCTAACTGCTGAGTAGATTGCTTTAAAATTATAACCCTCTTATTGCTTTAAAATTATAACCCTCTTATAACCCTTAAATCCCCTTAGTACTATATCTTCCTCCCTCTTCTTCACTCTTCAAAAAAAAATAAAAATAAATTATCTCTCTTGTTCAACTTCCTTCTAACTTTCATTCTAGGAACGATGGCCCTTAAGGCCCCGTTCCGAAAATGCTCAAGCTGCGAGGCTAAACTTCCCCCAGCGGATGGGCACAATTTATGCCTCCTATGCCTAGGGCAGGAGCATGTCATTGAGACTTGTTGCCATTGTAAAAAATTCACCAAGGTGACAAGGAAACAACGGGCCATAAACTAAAAACCGCCTTATGGCAAGAGACCCTGTCGGCAGCGGGCCCATCGATCCCACGTGCCACGACTTCCAAAAAACCATCTCCCTCAATGAGATCTGGCCTAGAGGAAGTCCCACAAAAAAAGAAAAAATCCCACAAACATGGAGGATTAAAGGAGACAAAGACGAAAGAAAAAACTACGTCTCCACCCAAACCTACCACACCACTCAAAATGGCGGCCGTCACTGAAATCGTGAAATCCCCGACCTTATCCAAACACTCGGCGTCGACACGGAGAGACCCATCGACACCGAGGGTCACCCAAGTGTCCCCGACAAATGAGGCCGTGGCATCGATATCGGAAGGTGAAATACGGGACTCTCCTGTCAAGTCAGTTCAATCTACTAAAAACAGAGAGAGATCCCCACCTGCTAGCCACCGCCGCAGCAGATCTCGATCGGAGGCATCCGACAGACAATCCCTCCGATCTAGAGACGAGATAACCGACGATACCGAGAAGAGCGCAGGTCCCTTAGTAAACACAGGGACAGCTCATCAGACTCGGAGGAATCCCCTCGACATCGAAGGCGACGCGCAAAAAAGCTACGTAGCGCCGATGAGTCTGACATCGACAGCCTGCAACATCGGGATTCCGTCGATACCGAACGACCTTGACACCGCAGCCCTGGCCTCGAGATCGAACGCACTCACCACCGAGACTCACCCGTCGATACCGAGCATTCTCACCGTAAAAGCCCCACACTCGACTCCGAACGCCACCACCATCGAAGCCCGCCACCTAAGGACAAGCACCGCAGAGTCAGGAGTCCTTCTCCGGAGGCCAATCACCGTCGCCAACCCTACCGTTTTCGCCACCGGAGCCTCTCAATTGATTCCAGCCATCACCGAAGCCGCTCACCCGACATCGAACGCCGGCGGCGAAGGAGTCCACTCGACATCGAAAGCCGCCAGCGAAGCTCGTCGCCCGACTCCGACCGACATCGTCGGCGAAGCCCTCCACGCGTCGTTGAAAGGCGTCGTACCAGCTCACCGCATGGCGATCGACATCGACGTCGTAGTAGCTCCCCACCAGGTGACCGGCATCGACGTCGACATCGAAGCTCAACGCCCGTCGTCGATCGACATAGACGTCGTCACCGAAGCTCGACGCCTGACATCGACCGCCATCGAGATCGATCTCGCAGTCGAAGCCACTCGAGATCAGGCAACGCAAAAAGCGAAACTCAAGGGACTCCCCCAGCCCGCAAGCAAGAAGAGCACATGGCTCCCCTAGAAAGGCTCAATGTAAAAAGAAGCACCTGGAGAAACCAACTAAACATCGTACACAAGAGTCTTCTTCTGACCTACCGTACTCAGACTCAGACTCAGTGATGTCTGGCTTGCCAGATTCTTCACCCGATCTCCAGGTGGAATCAAAAGCGGCAGTGTCCCCATCAGAGGACTTAGGCACCTTTGCTGACCATGTCCTAAGGATGACAGCATCCCTTGGCATAGAGACTGTAATAGAATCTCCAGATGATGATGATCCGGTCTATAGCCTCATGCAAGCGACTCAAACCTCACCAGCGCTAGTACCATACTTACCAGCGCTACTAAAAGTAGTAAAGAATACCTGGAACGCCCCAGCAGCGATCCCACCCACTGGAAAACTACTGGAGTCGCTCTATCGCGTGAAAAAAGAGGATGCACAATTTCTTTTCACGCACCAAGCCCCGAACTCAATCATTGTCGAGTCAGCCCAATCCACCACGAGTAAACAGCACACAACACCGGTGGATCAAGAAGGGAAGAAACTAGATGCTTGTGCCAGACGGGTGTATTCCTCCAGCGCTCTAGGCCTTCGAGTTTCCAACTACCAGGCAATCATGGCAAGGTACCAACACTTCCTGACAGAGAAGCTGGGCAACCTCTGTGAGGATTTGTCAGAGGAAAAAAGGGAGCTGGCACGAGTGTTGCAAGCGGAAGCCTTAAGCATGGCAACCCTCCAGATGAGTAATGCAAGACACCAGACTGATTGTCATGCGAGATCGCTCATCAGTTCGATCGCTCTTCGCAGACATGCGTGGCTCCGCTCAACGCTACTAAACAATGACGCGAGATCTCGCATAGAAAACCTGCCGTTCGACGGGGAAGGCCTTTTCAATACTAGGACGGATGACTCCCTTGATACTGCCCAAAAGGCCAAAGTCACTGCACAAAAGATGGGCCTTACTGCCCCTCTCAGGCAAAGGCAATATAGGCCAAGACAATGGCCTAGGCCCCATCCATCAACAGCCCCTTTTCGCCCACGTTTCCAGCAGAAAGGCCAGGACTCAAGGGCACAAGACCGCCAACCCACTGGAACAAAGAGACCCTTCCAGCCCAAGTATCAGGGCCCTAGGAAGGGCAACTCTTATGGCAAACGGCACCTTTGACTCAGTATCACGGAGCAAGAGACATCCACTGGAAATGACACAAATCCCAAATCTGACAAAAACACCGGACTTGACAAATGTAACAGACTTGACAATCTTCTTCTTGGACAGATTAGCCACCTACCTCTCATCATGGCGTACCATCACGACGGACCGCTGGGTCCTCAACATCATCCAACACGGGTACCAGATCGAATTCGATCTTCTTCCCCCCTTCCTCGGCACCAGCACCACAAAGCCCACTCCACCTTTGCTGGAGGAGGTGGACACTCTGTTGCAGAAGGGCGCCATCCAGCCTGTCCACCCGCATCACCTCCAGGAGGGGCTCTATTCTCGGTACTTCACAGTGTCGAAGAAGGGGGGAGGACTTCGCCCGATCCTGGACCTCCGACTCGTCAATTTCTTCATAACAACGAAGAAATTCAGAATGGTCACCATCCAGTCGATATTGCCTCTACTTCGCAAGACGGATTGGTTTGCATCGATAGACCTACAAGACGCATATTTCCACATCACCATTCACCAAGACAGTCGGAAGTACCTGCGGTTCAAGATAGGGGACAAGGCCTATCAATTTGTAGTCCTCCCCTTCGGCCTCTCCACAGCACCAAGAGTATTCACCAAGTGCATGGCAGTGGTCTGCGCAAGTCTAAGGGCCAGGGGAATCCGGATCTTCCCCTACCTCGACGACTGGCTAGTGGTGGACTCCACGAAATCTCGCCTAGAGTCAGCTCTTCGCACAACACTACACCTACTCGAAGAGCTGGGTCTGTGTCTCAACGCAAAGAAATCCGTCCTGACTCCGGTCAGGGAGATACAGTTCATAGGGGCGGTTCTCAACTCAGCTCAAGGTCGAGCGTACCTACCACGAGACAGATTACACAAAATACTTACCCTCTCAAAAAGTCTATATCAGGCTCGCTCACCGCCAGCAAAGGCAATCCAACGTCTCCTGGGACACATGGCCTCAACGATACAGGTCGTGACCTATGCCCGCCTACACATGAGAACCCTCCAGAACTGGTTCATCCGATCCTTCAATCCGCAAAGACAGTCTCCTTCCACTCGCCTTCATATCCCAAGAACGGTCAAAGCAACTTTGTTGTGGTGGATGGACAAGAGGAACTTGAACAAGGGAGTCCCCTTTCATCCATTAACACCAACAAAAATACTAACAACGGATGCCTCCCTTCTGGGCTGGGGAGCGCACTGCGCAGGCCGTACCACTCAGGGAACATGGAATTCCATTCAACGCAAGATGCATAACAACATGCTGGAATTACTTGCTGTCTGGAACGCCATGAAGGCGCTGGAGCCCGAGCTGTGCCACCAACACATCCAAGTGGTCACAGACAATACGACCGTCGTAGCTTACCTCAACAAACAAGGAGGCACGCGGTCCATGAGGTTAACGAGGCTGACCCTCAAGATTCTCCACTGGACGATCCAAAGATCCATCTCTCTCGTGGCGATCCACATCGCAGGCAAGGACAACACCTTAGCAGATGCTCTGAGCAGAGTCTCCCTGCAGTCCCACGAGTGGCAGTTGGATCCGGCCATTCGCCATTGGATCTTCTCAATTTGGGGTCACCCTCAGGTAGACCTCTTTGCCACTTCGAAGAACACCGCATGCCGCCAGTTCTGCAGCAGGGCAGCTTCAGATCCAGAATCCATTACAGACGCCTTTATGATGCAGTGGTCGGGGCAACTATTCTACATCTTCCCACCCCTTCCTCTGCTGACACGGGTCGTCTCAAAGATATGGAACGACTGGACGGACTGCATCCTGATAGCACCATGGTGGCCCAGGCAACCGTGGTTCCCCCAGCTACTTCACCTCTCCAGAGGGGAATACCGGTCCCTGCCCATCACGCCAACTCTACTAACTCAGGCTCGGGGCGAGATCCGGCACCCAGACCTGAAAAGTTTGGCGCTCATGGCATGGAGGATACGACACTCCTAGTGCAAAACTTGCCCGTGGCAATCCAGGACATTCTAATAGCTGCCCGCAAACCGGCAACAAGGGCATCTTATGCTAGAAAATGGCTGGCATTTTCAAAGTTCGTCACGACGCAAAGGCAAGACCCGAAGACTTGCACAATACAAACTATTCTAGAATACCTACACACCCTGATGCTAAGGGGCCTAAAACTGTCATCTATAAAGGTGTACTTAGCAGCAATCTCGGCCAACAGGCCCTACTCCATTGCAGGGACAGTCTTCACTCACCCTCTAGTGAAGCAGTTCCTAAAAGGCCTACGGAACACTATTCCTCCGGTGAAAAATCTAACACCAGGCTGGGACCTACCACTAGTGTTACGCGCTCTACAACAAAAACCCTTTGAACCACTCGCCACCATAGACTATCGCTTACTGACATGGAAAGCGGCCTTCTTAGTTGCCATAACTTCGGCGAGAAGATCCAGTGAGCTATGTGCACTGCGAGAGGATCCACCTTATATGGTTTTCCACAAGGACAAGGTGATCGTCCGCCCAGACACCTCCTTCATACCGAAGGTGGTGTCGGAGTTTCATACCAGCCAGGATATAATATTGCCAGCTTACTTTCAGAGTCCAACAACAGACCTGGAAAAGGGAATGCATGCTCTGGATGTTCGTCGTGCATTGGCCTTCTACAAAGACCGAACGGCTTCGTTCAGGAGATCGACGCAGCTGTTCGTCTGCTATGGTGGAAGGTCTAAAGGCCTGCCTGTATCCAGGCAAAGGTTTGCCAAATGGATTGTAGAGACAATCAAGCTTGCGTACCAACTGAACAGCAAACAGCTACCTGGTGCAATAAAGGCGCATTCAACCCGAGCACAATCAACGTCTGTGGCGTTTGGGAAGGGCGTTCCTCTCCAGGAACTCTGCAGAGCAGCCACCTGGTCCGCGCCATCGACGTTCGTCAAGCACTACAAACTTGATCTTCGAGCTCGGGAAGCCAACGCCTTTGGCAGGGCAGTCCTCTCTTCGGTACTCCAGTGACAAGTGACGCCGTCCCGCCACCGGTAAGTCAGCTTGTTACTCTGCCCATATGTGTGATGCACAGAGACCACGAAGAAGAAGGACAGGTTGCTTACCTGTAACTGTAGTTCTTCGAGTGGTCATCTGTGCAGTCACACAACCCACCCGTCCATCCCCGCTTGGCGTCATTATCGATTTCAGTGGGCCTGCCAGTGGAGATTGGGTGCATCGCTCCAACTCGTCTTGAAGATGAGGAATAGCATTACTGTTATGGTCCAAGGACGTATAATGATAACATCACCATGTGTCCCTCGGTTCATGAGACCGCAATAGGCGGTCTCATAGGAACTGAGGGAATGGGCGGGAACCGTGCTAGGAGCGAGCACCGTGGGGGAGGGGTTCCTGCCCATTCTTATCTCAGCTAAAGAATCTTCCGAAGTTGGCTCAGCGCAGGCGCAGAGCCCATATGTGTGACTGCACAGATGACCACTCGAAGAACTACAGTTACAGGTAAGCAACCTGTCCTTCTGCACCCACTGTAGTTTCTATACACTTTCAAGAGGCAGCCCCATGTAAACCGTGTTACAATAGTCCAACTGGATGGGACCAAAAACATGATTAGTAGCCAGATCCATCTTTTCCTGGAAAGGGTGTGGCTGCTGGTACACAAGCCACAGCTTCTCAGAATCACTCCTGGCTATAGCCAGAAGACCTCTTAGTCAGGCTATGGACTTGATCCCTCAGAGGAGTGTGGCGTAACCCCACAATTCCGTTCCCTGGTGTATGTCTGCTCTAGTATATTTAGTGTGTCTAGAATGTTGAACTGAGTGGGTGAGGTTTATGATGTCTTGGAAAGGGTGGGGGGAGGAGTATATAAGGAGTGTTTGAGTGATGTCAGAGTTAGTGAGTTGAGTGTTATGGGAGTGTGGAGTTGGGTTAGAGAGTTTTAGGTGGTTGGAGTTAGTGTGATATGGGAGAGTGTTTGTAGTGTGTGGGGAGAGTTGGAAGTTTGGGAGTTAGGTTAGTTACAAAGTGTTTGGTGTAGGCAGGTTTATTTTCTGGAACTAAGATTTTGAGAATTAAAATAAACTTATTTTTATTTATTTTATTTTATTTCTTATATTTATTAATCGCCCATCTGGCCAGTCACCCGGCCACCCTGGGCGATGTACAATTAAAATACAATAAAACAATACAATAAAATATAATAATTAAAACAATATAAAAAATTCTTTTAAAAACCTAACCCACTCCATATTCCCGCCTGAACAGCCATGTTTTTAATGCACGGCGGAAGCTCATCACGGAGGGGGCATGGCGAAGGTCACCAGGGAGGGAGTTCCATAATGTGGGGGCCGCCACAGAGAAGGCCCTCTTCCTAGTCCCCACCAGCCTGGCTGCTCTGGCTGATGGAATAAGGAGAAGGCCATCCGTGGCAGACCTTGTTGAGCGGCCTACTTGATGTTGCTGGAGGCGCTCCTTGAGATAAGCTGGGCCGGAGCCGTGTAGGGTTTTAAAGGTCAAAACCAACACCTTGAATTCGGCTCGGCAAGCAACTGGTAGCCAGTGCAACTCATTAAGCACTGGCGTGATGTGATCACGCCGGCGGCTGCCCTTAATCAGGCGAGCCGCCGCGTTCTGTACCAACTGAAGCTTCTGGACCGTCTTCAAGGGTAACCCCACGTAGAGCGCATTACAGTAGTCTAGGCGAGAGGAGACCAAGGCATGAACCACTGATGGGAGCAGGTGATTAGGAAGGTAGGGGCGCAGCTGCCGTATCAGATGGAGTTGATACAGCGCCGCCCGGCTCACAGCTGCCACCTGAGCCTCCATGGACAGCTGGGAGTCTAGAATGACCCCCAAGCTGCGGACCTGGTCCTTCAGGGGTAGATGTACCCCATTCAGCACCAGGTCAACATCCCCTAACCTTCCCTTGTCCCCCACCAGAAGTACCTCGGTCTTGTCGGGGTTCAGCTTCAGCATGTTCCTTCCCATCCAGCCAGCCACTGCCTCCAGGCACTTGGACAGGGTCTCAACGGCCAACCTCGGTGAGGACTTAAAACAGAGCTGCGTGTCATCCGCATACTGATGGCACTGCACCCCAAACCTCCTGATCCCAGTGGCTTGAGGTAGATGTTGAATAACATCGGGGAGAGGATGGAACCCTGCGGCACTCCACAAGTGAGCAGCCGAGGGTCCGAAGCCTCCTCCCTGAGAACTACCCTCTGATACCTTCCAGAGAGGAAGGACCGGAACCACTGCAATACAGCGCCTCCCACACCCAACCGCTCCAGATGGTCCAGGAGGATACCGTGGTCAACGGTATCAAAAGCCGCTGAGAGATCAAGGAGGACTAGAAAGGAGCATTCGCCCCTATCCAAAGCCCTCCTCATATCATCCACCAAGGCGACCAAGGCCGTCTCCGTCCCATGTCCAGACCTGAAGCCCGACTGGCACGGATCTAAATAATTGGCTTCATCCAAGTGTGCCTTCAACTGAGCACCCACCACCCGCTCGATCACCTTGCCCAGAAATGGTAAATTGGAGACTGGGTGAAAGTTGTTTAAATCCTGGAGATCCAAGGAGGGCTTCTTTAGAAGCGGTCTTATTACTGCCTCCTTGAGGGCTGATGGCATCACTCCCTCCTCGAGGGAGGCATTCACCACCGCCTTGATCCCCTCACCCAGTCTCTCCCTACAGCTCATGATGAGCCAGGACGGGCAAGGATCAAACAAGCAGGTGGTCGGCCTCACAGATGAAAGCACCTTGTCCACTTCATCAGAAGGAAGAAGCCAGAACCGATCCCACAAAACTGGTCTGCCATTGGCCTCCTCCCGCTCACTCCCTGTGTCCACGACGTACGATATCCCACTCCTAATCTGATCGATTTTATCTGTGAAGTGCTTCGCTAAAGCCTCACAGGAGGCTTTTGACTGTTCCAGTGGGTCTGGAGTGACTGGACCGACCAGACTCCGGACCACTTGGAACAGCCTCCTGGAGCAGCACTCCCCCAATGTTTATTTTGTTTGCTACCCAAATCCTATGTGTCAGCTTGGCATTATTACCTGCTTTACTTTTAAATCTACACACACACCTTTGTACCCACAGCATCATACATTTAAGCTAGATCCTTAATAACCACCATTAATCTTTTCCCTCATTAGTAGGGGAAAGGTTTCATTTGACCCTCCCCTCAGGTTTTCAAGTGTTGATGCTTGGCCTCAGAAGGGTTTATGCGCCTGGTCCTAAAGTGAAAAGGGCCGTGTCGTCGCAACGAGTTATGTCATTTCATTTGACTGAATTAGGTTAATGCTTCAGATATAAATGATTGGATCTAGAGTCCACAAACAACTTCACTTTTGAACTATCAAGATCCTCTCCCCGCCACCCCAAAAGACAGTGAATGACCAATCCATTACCAGTACCTGCATGTTACATAGAAAATATGTGCATTTCATGCGCAAGTTTTTCAAGGGCTCATGATACAGAAATATCCAAATGAGTAAAAACATTGTAAATCTGTGTCCTACATGGTTATTTTGTGAGTAGTGGAAAGGATGCTGAATGGCAGCTTAACTTGAAAAGATTGCTGATTCCCTGTGAAATAAGGAACTGAGCACACTATATCTAGAAGTATTTGCAAGATGGTTCTAACTGTATAATAGGTGTAATTCATAATATATATTCCAACTACATTTAATATGAAGAATTTAATTCACTCTTCCATCTAGCTCTGAAGCTTTAAATATCCTATGCAGGCACTACATCTTCATTAGGAGTAGAATTTAAATTCATACTGTTCCCTAGATCCCAACTTCTCTATCATATATATGACCACTGACTCTCTCTGTGGCGGGAAGTGCGGGATTAAGCAGTATGGCTTAAGCTTATAGTGATCATCCAGTGGCACCTTTCAAGGTGACTGACGTTTACCCAAGGCTGCCCTCGCTAATGCCCTGAGGCTTGCCAAGAGAGAGATTGAGACGTCTTTAGAGTTTTGCCTTTCTCGCCTACATTGGGTGCCTGGAGGCGTCAAAGTAAGGCGACGATGGTAAAGCCCTCCAGCTCCACATGGAGGGCAACTGGCTGAGGGCGGACCAACCCGCCTCCGGTGCGGTTAGGATGTATTCGCCCAAATATTGGTTTTTTCCCGGCCAATGGCCGGGCTAGGTTAGTACCGCACTTCGCCCTTCACAGATCTTCAATTCAATAAATGTGGCCCTGATTTGAAACCATATACTCTGTGTCTGACTCTTCTTTATCTCACCCATACACTCGCAACAGACTTCCACTGGCCCCTCACCTGGGGCCAGGGAGAAGATTTGCGAGTGGGGGAGGAGAGAGGAGTCAGGTAACAGGTCAAGTTGGTCACAGGTACTGAGCCAATGGCTCAGCTAGGGCGGGGACACAGGAAAGGGCTTATTTAGGCACCTGGGTTCCCGCCCACGGCCTCTTTGGCTGCTGTAGACCGTACAGCTCTCTGGACTATCCTTATGAAAATTGGATGCCCCAATAAATTTGTGAATATCTTGCGACTTCTCCATGACAACATGACGGCAACGGTTTTGGACAACAACGGCTCTCATGGTGCTCCATTTAAAGTGGGATCAGGTGTTAAACAGGGATGTGTTATCGCCCCAACATTATTTGCCATTTTCATCGCCATGGTTTTACATCTTGTCAAGGGGAAACTTCCCACTGGTGTGGGAATTATATATCGAACAGATGGAAAGCTTTTTAATCTCAGCAGGCTGAGAGCAAAAAGTAAGGTAATTACAACCTCCGTTGTGGAACTTCAGTATGCTGATGATAATGTGGTCTCCGCACATTCAGAGGATGATCTCCAAACTATCCTAAATGCTTTTGCAGAAGCATACGAAAAACTTGGTCTCTCACTTAACATCAAAAAAACCAAAGTGCTTCATCAGCAAGTGCAAGCTAACCCTTTGGTGATGCCATCTATCCAGCTTGGCGGGACAATACTGGAAAATGTCGATCATTTTCTCTATCTTGGCAGCTATCTTTCTGTTACAGCTAACATCGACAGTGAAATCCAGCATCGTTTGAGCTCCGCAAGTGCTGCATTTTCTCGAATGAAACATAGAGTGTTCGAGGATCGGGATATTTGTAAGAAGACCAAAACACTGGTTTATGAAGCCATTGTATTACCAACTTTATTGTATGCCTGCGAAACATGGACTATCTATAACGTCACTTCCACCTCCTTGAAAGGTTTCATCACGTTGCCTCCGGAAAATCCTGCGAATTACTTGGGAAGATAGACGAACAAATGTCAGTGTACTGGAAGAAGCAAAGACTACTAGCATTGAAAAAATGATCCTTCAACGCCAACTTCAGTGGACCGGTCATGTTGTTCGAATGCCTGACTGCCGTCTCCCAAAGCAGTTACTTTACTCCCAACTCAAGAATGGAAAGCGGAATATCGGTGGTCAATATAAGAGGTTTAAAGATGTTCATAAGGCTAATCTAAAAAAATGCAATATAAACATCGAAAACTGGGAAGCTCTGGCCCATGAACGATCTAAATGGAGGTTGGCCTTTCACAAAGGTTCCATGGACTTTGAAGAAGCCCGAGTGCAAGGTGAAAGGGAGAAACGTGCTAAGCGAAAAGCACGTCAAATGAATCCTTTACAGGACCATCTCCTATCTGGTAACCTGTGTCCTCACTGTGGGAAGCTGTGTGGATCTAGAATTGGCCTCCACAGTCACTTACGGACCCATCGCTAGAGTCTACACAATCTTCTTTAGAATTTCCTCCTTTTATCCCGGAAGACAATCTTACTCGGTCACGAGTGATCGCCTGATGATGATGATGGAATTTATTAACAGACAGAATCTTCATTACCTTTAAGTTAAGGTTTCTAGATAGTATTAAAATGGAAACATATGCATATCTTAAAAAAAAAATAAGAAAGAAAGAAAAAGAAAAACCTAAGCATGGCTAATCAGCAAAGTCTGTCTAGGGGTTCAGAATCAGAAGAACAGACAGACTGAGCTGTCCTTCAGGAATCATATCAATGTTGGCTGGGAATGTTTTTAGGAAGGTTTAATTTAGGTATTCAAAAAACTCTTTGAAATATGTAGCAACTGTAATAAATATATTTTATAGGAATATAAACTAAAAAGCATGGAATGGCCAAAGCAAAACCAAGAAGGCAATCTCAATATAACTTTGAATAATCTAGATCTGAAGTAGAAAAACTTAATCTTAGACTTCTCCATTGACTTTCTTTTAAGTTGGACAACAATGTACATATTGATGAGGGTGTACAATGTTTTTGCTAACATTGAACTTCAGGGATACAAAGTTAATATCAGTGAGTAAAATTCAGTTGTAATAAAATATAATCAGTTGTAAATATGGGGTCAGAACTTGTGGGGGGGAGCTGATTGCAACACTTTCTCTGGGAATATAATTTTCTCCCCTTATACACTGTATATCAGGGTGGACAGAGATGTAAGATACATTCCTTATGTTAAGAGAATATCTCTTTCTTAATGAAGAAAACAAAGCCGTAATTCCATAGAGCATAGTGCCTTATTTCATCGGGCATCACACTCCATGACAATCGCCATATCTGCACACCACAGCACCAGAATGCCCATTTTGGTGAGGCAATGGATGTATTTTGGGCAGAAATCATGTACTGATTTAGGTTGTAATCATGTACCCACTTACCTGGGAGTGAGCCCTATTGAACTCAATGGAACGTAATTTTGAGTACTGTGGTGTTAGACAAGTAACTGAAATGTGCATCTCTTCTAACATCCCACACCTCCTCTCTCTTATCTATCTATCTGTCTCTTTCTTTCCCTGTGTTGTGTAGCGGATGGGACCCCTCCTCCACCTCACACCCTTAAGGTGTACTTCACTCTCACCAAGTGCGACCTTGTATTGGTCACTTCAGACTTTAAGCTGTCTTCTTAGGCTGCGTTAGCCGATTATGTGTCTTAGGGCTTATATGTAGCTGTTCACCCATGTTTGTTTGTCTTTATTTGATTACTTGAAGTAGGTTGCCCCTCCGTTAATTCACTTCTACCTTTCCTGTCCACCAGTCAGACTCTGGAGACTTAGAACTTTGAATAAAAAGATTGATTTATTGTTCTAACAAAGTCTCTAAACTGATATTCAACTCAGGAACAGATAACTTGGATTTTCAACAGTGTTGAACAACAATAAAATGTTGGTTATTACCTTTGAAGCCCTACATGGTTTGGGTCCGGGTTACCTGCAGGATCGCCTTCTCCCGTACAATCCGCCCCGCACACTTAGGTCCCCTGGGAGGAATTTACTCCAGTCAGCCAAGACTAGGCTGGCGAGTACTAGCCAGAGGACCTTCTCTTCTGCTGCTCCCAGACTGTGGAATGGCCTGTCGGAGGAGACTCGTCAACTAGATAGTCTCTTGGCTTTTAAAAAGGCCATAAAGACTGACCTCTTCCGACAGGCCTACCCAGTGGAACTTTAAGAGTTTTTAGGATACTTTTAAAGGTTTTTAAGAATATATTAATAAGTTAAATACTATGTTATACTTATTAAAAGAATACTTATTAAAATAATATTTTAATATGTTAAATTAAATAGTTAATAGTAACTAGTACTATTTAGTACTAGTTAAATACTATGTTTTTAACTAGTTATGTATTTTATATTTATGGTTGTTCCCCACCTCGATCTGAGTGGAGAGGCGGATAAGAAATAAATAAATTATTATTATTATTATTATTATTATTATTATTATTATTATTATTATTATTATTTTATTACACAGTGCTTTTCTGTATCAACTTGGCTTGGTTACTTGAAGTTACAGTATCAGGAGACCAGGGAACTTAACTATCCCTCTCACTAGTCCAGAGCTTCACCTTCTTCCTCAGACAGAAGGTCCTTCACTCCCTAAGCGGAAACTCCTGTGAACTGTTCTATACTAACACCTTCACTTTTGCTTTCTTACAACTTAGTTACTAGATTTCTTGTCTGAACTCTTTTCTTCAGTACCACCTTTCCCTACCTACTCTATGAAGCTCCCACTCCCTCTCTCACTCCAACCCACTCTCTCCCCAACTGACAACCGACTCCCCTTAACTGCCAACTTCCTGGGGTTCTATGCTCTCTGCTTAAACCAATTAGAGCCTCTGGAATGTTCAGGTTGGCCCTCCCAGGGCTTCTGCCTGTCACTCCACCACATGTTGCATGGCTGGTATGGACAGGAGAGGCTAACTGGAGTGGTATACAAATACTGTAAGATGAGAGAGAGAGAGAGAGAGAGAGAGAGAGAGAGAGAGAGGATTTTTCTGTGGTTTGATATCTGCATGCTGGTGTCTGTGTGTTTGGGAAGGGTTTTATAAGAAGATTGGAACTGCTGCTGCTTTTTAGTTATGTTGTGATTTTGAGCTGGTTTGAGAGTGCTATGTACGGTATTTATTGTATTGTATTGTATTGTATTGTAGTATTTGAAATTTTGATTGGTTTTAATGTTGTATGCCACTCTGAGTGGTGCTTAAGAACAGCAGTGATCTATAAGTGCAAATAATAATACATTTACCCTAAGAGTTGCATAGGAGGGAGTGTAAGACATATGCATATCTTTATTAAAGATATGCCTTTGTGACATCAGTGGTCATTGCACCATTTTTACCCACAGCTCAGACCTATTTTCATGTCTAACAATCAACTTAACTCAGAGTAAGGGCCACAACAAAGGTTGCCATACTTAACAAGCCAAGAAGAACTGGTGAAGAATTAAATATGGGTAGTCAGAGTTGAGCAACAGCCAGCATAGCTACTCCCTGAAAACACAACTGCATGACAGTGCAGGATGTGAGGAAGTAGATACGAAGGCAAGAGCCCAAAGTGATGGGGAGAGGAAGGAAGCAGCACCAAGGGAAAGAAAGGAGGACCAAAGCTAGCTAGTATGGGAAGGTGGGGCTGGCATTTACCCACACATTCAGCTATAGTCCATCCTTATGACTATTTCCCCATCATTTGGTGGATATCTTGCTAATTTTAAAAAATAGTTTCTTGAGACCTGTTTCCTATTCAAGGGCTTTCACTGCCGATGGTCGAGCTGTGCATTTCCTATGCACATCTCTTGATTCAGCTACTACAATCTGAAATGATGTCATAAACAAGAAAGGATGTTTTTGTAATTTAGCGCAGAAAAAAAGTGTTAAGGCTTCAATATCTTAAAAATATGACCAGTGTTGAATACTTTTACTATAATATCCTAATTAATCGATACATTGATTAAAAGACCGTTAACAGGTCAATATCCTGATCCTGTTTTCTTGGAACTTGGAAGCTAGTCATGATGGATTCAGTAATAACTAGTCCCAGGAAAGTATGCATAGAATTGCAACCTTAAGGCTAAAAGCAAGGCTAAAAGCTTTGAAATCCGTTTCCAAGTAAGCTGGTTTAGTTTTGAGCTGTCAAGCTGTGATCCTACATTCACTTGCATGGAAGAAGGTTCTATGGAATTTACATCTACCGGTAAGTATGTATAGGTTTGGGATCTTAGGAATCCTTTAACCAAAGGAGAATCCTAATATAATCTAGAACCAAAATAACATCTATCAATGAAGAACTTGTACTTCAATTATAAACCAAACCATCAAAGTTCCTGAGATCAAAATACTGCCATGCTTTTCCTAGACTTCAACCCGTGCAGCAAAGGGACATTAACCATTCTAATTGCTTTGGAAAGTGGAAGTTGTCAATCTATAACACTCAGTACCACTAGTCAGCCCTGGGCACATCAGTACCCTAATTACAGAAAGTCTGGCTCTTCACCAATGTTTTAACACTTGATTTATTTCCTGTTCAAGTTTGTTCAATAGAGCCAGAGTTAATTGGTTTTCCAAATGAGTGCTAAAATATAAAGATCCAGCTTCATTAAGTGGAGGCTGTACTTAATATGCACCACTGAGTTGTAAGTCCATGTAAAGGTTACTGGGGTGAGATTTCTGGGCTTCCTTAACAAACCGCAGCCTTGCACTAGTCTGCTCTGCTTACAAATAACAGATAAAATGTTAATATCCCATTGCTGATGGGTTTTGTCCTCACCTCTTTTAAAGAGACATGTTCTTCTCCCAAGATGAAGGAAAAAATAATCAGTGCAATGAATACCTGGGCATGTGTATTCAATTTGAATAGTTCAATCTGAAATAGATTACATCTAAGATTACATCTTAGATTACATCTAAGATTACATCTAAGTATTTATACATACTTAGATGTAAATTCCATAGAACCTTCTTCCAAGCAAGTGAATGTAGGATCACAGCTTGACAGCTCAAAACTAAACCAGCTTACTTGGAAACGGATTTCAAAACTCATCTTCAGAGTAACATAAACACCTGCAAACCAAAATATTCCCAATCTAGTGATCTGATCTGTGTGCAACAGTTCCAAACTGTGCCATGGGGGGGGGGATTTTCCCTTGCCATGCTAAATTTACACTGCAGTGCAGTAGGCATAGCTATTCAATTTCCACCCTTTCAGATTGAACTCGGGGGCAGAGTCACTCACTCACTGCTTCAACTCAGCCATATGATAAGACAGTCTTCCCAAAACTGGTATCCTCCAGATGTTTTGGACCTCAACTCCCATCAGCCCCAGCCAACATGGCCAATGGTCAGGAATGCTGGGAGTTGTAGTCCAAAACATCTGGAGGGGTCCAGGTTAGGGAAGGCTGTGATAAGGGAACAGCCACCCACTCTTTCTATAATGAAATGCCCTCCAATAATTGTTATTGGAGAGTGTTTCTTGATAGAGTGGGCTCTGTTATAATAAGGACACCAATTTGTCTGGGGCCTATATACCTAGTTCAATGGTTAATTAGCCCTGTAAACTTGCCTAATGAATGACGGATTCATACTTGTAATAAGTGACTCCTACATCCTTTTCTTTGTGTGCAATTTAAAACACATTATAGGATGATGATCATAACCCAGTATATTTACTTCCAACCTTGAAATGTCCGAAAGATGCTGCATGCCATAGAGAATTTTGGCTCCGGTGTGCCAAATAAACTTCATCAAGTTTTTGCCACACACGTTTTAGGCTGACATTCATGAAGCATTCCACTTGGACATGTATCCGCTTGTAAGGTATTGTGAAAGATTTATCAACTGCATTAGTTTAAGTATCAATAAAACACTCACTTCAGGCTTTATTATTGATTAACAATAGACTTGTCCAAAGCCCAGCCATATTGTGAAGGTCACCTGAAATTACATTGGAAAGACATATTTTAGAAGAAGTGTCAAGCTGCCTCACCTTGCCAGTCACTTGCCAAAGTTATTCTGTCACATGCTCCTTTTTAGTGAACTAAATGACTGAGTATATACTTAGGCAGCAAAACTAATTGTGGTAGCATATCTCATTAAGAATGCTGGATTCAGGGTGCAGTGGCTTTTCTTCAATTGCGATTGTATTAATGAGAAGCAGCACAGCACAAGACACATTACTGGCCTGACAATTTGTTCTAGTGATTTATTATGCCTCCGCTACTGTTGCCAACATGAAAAGACTGCAGAACATTTGTCTGATATTAGTGCATGTTGACTTCCCAACTCCATCAAGGTAGCAATAAGAATAAACCACATGACACGCTTGGTATTTACTCAGCATGCCTTTCTTTGAAAACAAACAGCATCATCTGGTGAGCTGTTATTTTTCTGTGAACTAGGCCTAAAGGAATCCATCAAATGGGCACAGGACACATGGGGGCAGCGCCAATATGGAAACTAGTAGGGAGGAGGACAAATAAGTGAAGGCGAACAGTTTCTCCTTCCTTCCTTCCTTCCTCCTTCTTCCTGGGATGGGTGAGAATTTCCAGTTCAGTTTTGCTAACAATTTACCAAAGTTCTCTGTATTCAGGACAAAAAGAAATTGAGGTTTATTTATTTAAAAATAATGTGAGAGAAATTGAAACTGGCAGATCCATCAATCCATCCAAGCCCAGGGCTTTAAGTATTTTGATTTTAAAAGTCTGGGTTTTAATCCCTGTGGATTCAGCCATGTTACTGCTGAACTGGGGTATT